>JARFJB010001603.1:422500-835000 GCA_036346205.1 Vesta saturnalis
ATGAGGTTTTGTAGTAGATTGTCTTCGTCCCAGTCATTCCACTAACAACACGCGTGGTATACACGGAACCTACAGAAACCTAAAAGAATAGCAGAAGAGGAAGAAAGAAAGGAAACCCAATTCATCTGTCAAAAACAATGCATTCTAGTACACGTTTTATCACTTTCACATCGGAGATACTGCCAGTAGGTATATGAAAATGTAAGCTTTCACCATTATCACACATAATAAATATTATCTTTTGAGTTTTTTCAACTTTGACAAAATTGTCTATAACATCTTTAACAATTTTTAACAGATATTACTACTGACGAAAATAACTGTAAGTGTTATCGAAACGTTTATATTGTATAATTTAAAATACACCATTAAAAAATATTTTATTATGCTAGTAGGTATGTTTTCAAGTGGATAAACTACATGTTGATATGTTTCCATGGTAACGATAGTTAAATTCAATCGGTGACGCTTAAAATATAGTTTACTAGCCGTACTCGTTGCACGTTTCTGCGATCTCAAAATTGGGAAGGGACGATATTAAAATTTGGTGGTACACATGTCTCATAATTTTAATTGAAGGGTATGTCTACCAATTTTCGAGTCAATCGACCCCTAGAATAAAATTTCACAAAATATTCAACCCTATTGCACCCTGTAGGTGAATAATTCACCAATCTCCGTTAAAATTTAACAAATCCTTAAAATACTTTTAGTGGGCGTTTAAGAACATAACAGTTTCATCAACACTTGCTAACACATAACGAGCCGTTAAAGCATCGTTAAGTTAAGGGGCCAAAATTTGGTGATTAATGAGTGTAACGACTGATTAGTGTCAATTTCAAAATGTAACATAACCTAAAAATATTTGTGGCTGAATAATAGTGATAAGTGTTCCTGTTCTATTATTTATATTTTGTTAATATGAACGATTTTGACGTCGAGTTATTATATTTAAAATTGTTACAGAATGAGACCGAAAATAATGAAAATAACAGAAAAAAATAATTTATTATATTTAACAGAAACTCTTTTTCAAGAGTGGAGAAACTGGTGGTTCTTTCCAGTTTTTCTTCCATTTCGAGAAACCCACGAAATGCCAAATTTACGACTTTAATTTGTAAAAACTTGCAATCATTAACCAAAGTAAAACAACTCAAAACGATCAACAAACCGTAGGCTGTGGAACAAACTCTATTATTATAGAGGAATTAACTAATAACACAACCATAACAAATAACACAACTGAACCATAATAATAAACAACAATAATTAACGACAAAAATTCAATAACTTAAATTTACCAATCAAAAAAAAGGGGTAATGTTAAATATTTTTGTGATTTTAAAATTTTATATATATATATATATATATATATATATTATATATATATTATATATATTATATTATTATATATTATATTATAAATATATTATTATATATTATATTATATATATAATATATATATTATATGTATATATATATTATATTATATGTATGTTATATATATATATATATATATATATATATATAATATATATAATTAATCATATTATTATATAAATAATTAATAATTAAATATAAATTAATATATATATATATATAATATAAATATATTATAAAAATTATAATATAATATATATAAAAAATATAATATTAATAATATATATATAATATACATATATATATATAATATATATATATTATATATATATATAAAAATATATATATATACATATATATATATATAATATAATATATATATAATAATATATATATAATATATATATAATATTATATATATATAATATATAATATAATATATATAATATAATTATATATAATATTATATATATATATATATATATATATATAAAATAATATATAATATATATATAATATATTATATATATAATATAATATTATATATATAATATATAATATTAATATATATAATATATAATATATATATATATATATATATAATATATAATTATATATATATATATATATATATATAACATAATATATATAATATATTAATTACACACATCTATACTATAATTATATTATGATAAATATATAACTATATTATTAAATTATTATATATATACATACAAACATTATCAGTATAACTAGTATGATACACTTATCAACTATACATCACAATTTATATATATATTATCACATATTTCACATTTATTTACGAAATAAACTACTCATATGTCTTCCATCTATCAGTAATATTTCTTCACATACTACATTATACATACTCCGAATGATAACTAAATTGGTACTATGTTTATTTTCCTATTTTTTACTGAACATTTTATATTCATCAGATTTTATCTTCTATCCTTTTATTATTTTATATTTTCTAAACGTCATATTCCATCTGCCTATACTTCTGATGCTCTCTCTACCTTTTTACCTGCCATATCATACTTACTTTAATTCAATCAGCACTATAAGTTCACTCCATCTCCAAACATTATTTATTACTCCTTATCCTTGCCACTTTATCCTTTATCTATTTATCTTTATCACTGCCTCACTGATCTATTTCCGTCATATTCACCTACACCCCTTTACCTTATCTTCTTACCCCGCATTTATCGCTCCTATATTATATTTTTACCCATCATCTATCTCAACTATACTTCACTTACTCATACCTACCTACTTCCTCTTCACTTATATCCTCTATAACTGTCCTATTATACGTTACATATTATTCCTATTCACTATAAGTTTTGCTTTTGTCTTTTTTATTCTTTATATAATATTATGCACACACATCTTTTGACCATATCTATATATTCATACTTATGTTATCGCTTCCATTTCTATCTCCTTCACTCATTCATTATATACCACCCCCCATTCCCCCCCTCCACCTCCCTCATACTACTATTCCTTCATTTCTTACAAACCTTATTATTACTAATTACTATTAACCTTAAATTTCTTGCGAACAGCAAAACAATCCTGCCTCTTATTTTTTATTTCACAATCTTTCTCCATGCTTTCCCATCTCCGCATACCTCCCTAGCCTCTGCAAGGTTCACCATTGTCTCTGACATGCCCTTTTATTTTTAAGACTCCTTACCTTTCTTTCCTTTATCATACATTGTACTGCATTCCGCCAAGTTTTACGCGACCTACCAGATCCGTCCTTTCCTCTAACCTCACTCACATATATTTGTTTTGTTAATCTTGCGTTTTTCATTCTCTCAATGTGACCAAACCAACGTAATGTGCTACTTTTATACGTATCCATCATCGTCTCTTCCTCGTCACACTCCGTCATTATGTATTCATTCTTTATCTTGTCCCTTCTCGTTTTACCATATGCGCTTCTCAGGAATCTCATACCCACGGCATTTATTTTTCTTTCGTGCTTTTTTTGACATACGCATGCCTCACTTCCATGCAGTACTGATGGGACAAACACGCCATTATAGATTGCTCGTTTCGCAGCTGGGCTCATGCTTTAGTTTCTGATTATCGTCCACATACTTCCAATCACTTTCTTTCCAGCATTGACCCTTCGTCCAATCTCGCCCTTCATTGTACCATCTGCAGTACACATTCTACCCAGATATACCAGCTTGTCCACTTGCTCTACAATTTCACCTTGCAGGGTAAATACTCTACTATCTTTTTCCCTTTTCCCCCACAATCTTAGTTTTGTTCACGTTTACCTTTAGGTCCATGCTCTCACAGACTGTATCAAACTTACTCAGAGCGGATTGTAGCTCATACGCACTGTCACTTAATAAGACTGTGTCATCTGCATACACCAGTCGTACATTTACGTCACCAATCATTACATGATTTGTATCGGTACATGCTTGTCTAACACATTTATCCATGTATACATTGAACAACCACGGTGACATCACACAGCCTTGTCGCACTCCTTGATCAATATTAAAGTATTCACTCACACCTCCTCTCACTCTAACACATGCCCGACTACCGTTGTATACTGCCCTTATTCCATTTATTAGACCTTTATTTACGCCACATTCATTTAGTATTTCCCGCAACTTCTTCATCAAGTTGAAACTATTTCTTTTCAAGATACTTTACTGAATAGGGTTCAAGAAAGAAATGATGAATGGAGTGAAAGAGTGTGCCCGTGTCCTAAATGTCAAGGATTTAATTGCAGCTGAAGCCAAGTTTCACCATCCTTGTAGCTTAAAATTCTTCACAAATGGTGAAACTTTCCATTTTATATCTTTCACTTGATTCAAGTAAACTTCATTATACTATAAGTACACAACTCCAAAAATCTCCCGATGCTCGTAGAAGGCCGTTTGATACTGCGAAACAGCTTTCTTTTTTAAAGCTTTTGAATTTTTGGACACAAGTGATGAATGCCAATTTTCAATTGAACAACTATCCGTGCCACGGTGATCAAAATACACGACATTTAAAAAATTTAGCTCACTATGATCTGTTTCCGTAACTGAAACAACTGGCAAAGCGTCCATTTTAACTTTAATTCAAATACCATACCCATGAAAATAGTATAGTGAACGCACTCCGAAAAGATTAGCGTTCCGAATTATAAAGCATCAGCTGCAATAATTGAAGATATTCACAACAGTATACCAGGTAGATTCTTATCCTGCTGCTGATGCTAATTTAGGATGCCATTCAACTTCGGAGACATTCCTCAACCACGTTGTGAGTACGAAATCAAAAACTAACACATCTACAAGTCGAAGACTGTTATAGGTCAACTTATTTCAGCCTGTAGACCTGGTTTTATCACCAATTCTTCTGGGCATAGGTCTTGTATAGATGTTTCATCCAAGGAATTAGTCAACCTTAGCAAACTTTCGTTTCTGTAGACTACGCGGAGGTAAAAAGATGAGGTTTTTATTGTGTGTATCTTAAAAAGTGCCTTTAAAATTTTTTTTTATTTTTAGGCATGAATACTCATTAATGCGGAACCTTTTTCTAGAGGCACAAATGTGAGAACTCTTTAACAATATGCCTTTGATAATTTTTAACGTCAGAACGTTAACAGGAGATGGTACTTTCCATAGCATCATTCAAGGTTGAGATCTCGATCCGAAAAGGTCAACTTTTTATAAAAGACTAGTCTATTTGAAAAAAAATAACGTCGTTTTCACGATGTTAGCCGGCTACAACAGTCGCCTACCAGCAGTTCCTGGAGGAGCGGGCAGCTCAAGAGCTGTCACCGACGACGTCCCAGGAGTTTCGGATACCGCCAGCGATACCGTCACTGCTCGATCTACCGTTAGAGAGAGCAGCGACGCGCCCCGCCACCGCACAGAAGAGGCTGCAAAAGAACCGCCACAACACAATCACCCCTAAAGCACCCCACCCCGCTGCCGCAGCCGCAACCGACAACACCGAAGGCGCGCCCGGATCTACCAGCCCCGACGACTTCGTGTTCAAGAAGAAGCCGAAGACCCCGAAGGTTCGCCCGTCTACGCCGCCGCCCACACAACGGATTCAGGCCCTGGAACCCTTCACCGACAGCCCTGCAGCGATGGAGCAGACGACACAAAGGACACCAGGAGAAAGCGCCTCCGGTAATCCTTCGTCAGAAGGAGAACTGGTCGCGTTCTCCAAATGGACCGACAACGGATCGCCTTCACGAGACCAAGGCCTTCAGCGAGGGAATCCGGATTCAGCGTGCCTCACTCCAGGACAGAGACAGGCTGATGAGGTATATGGATAAGTATGGTACTCCGTATCACACTTATCACGCAAAGAGCGAGCGATTGACTAAGGTGGTGATACGTGGCGTGCCCGTAGAACTAACTGAGGTTGACGTTAGCTCAGAGATAACAATGCAAAATATGAATGTACTTTTTGTTTACATGATGAAACAGCAAGGATGCCCAATCCCCCTCGTGATGGTAGAGCTGCCGACCGAAAAAGACAACAAGAAGATCCGGGAGGTGAAGCACGTTGCCCGCCTCCGCGTGACTGTAGAGGATTTGCGGCGGAAATCTAGCATCGGGCAGTGTCACCGGTGTCAAGGTTTCCGTCACGCACAGCGTTGCTGCAGGGCGGCAGCACGCTGTGTAAAGTGCGCCGGAGATCACCACTCCAGTGAATGCACGAAACCCCGTACAGACCCTATGTGTTAACCGTGGTGGGACCCTACACTGCCCGATGTTCCCTCGGCCTCCACAACGGAAGAAGGCGGAGGTACCACAGCGACCGAAGATGACACCGCCGACGGAGGCGCCTTCTTCAACCCGGACCGGCGTCAGTTACGCCCGAGCGACAGCAGGGAAGGTTGAGAAGGCGGAAGTACCGAAAACGGCTCCCGCCGCTGTCGTTACCCTGCCTGCCCAACCCGCCTTAGGGTTCGACGCCATATTAGGCCTCCTCGGAGGTCTCTCGACATGGAGAAGGCCCTACTTGTCATTCGTAAGGTGGCAGCGGCGCTCGTTCAGGCGAAAACTGCGATGGACCTGTGGGAGTAATCCTCACGCACGGTTCAGAGGTGGTTGCCCTTTTCGGGTAATCATACGAAGGTCCGCAGCGAAGACTGGTGCCCTAGCTAAGTATAAAGTATCGACAATTTATTAATTCTGTTCTATTAACACCGATAATGTATTCACACAACTAACACATGTTTCTATTCATTTCAGATACTCAGAGCATCAACAGCGTCAGCCACAACCGAGCGACAACAGGACAGTCCACACAACAACCACACCACCAACAGCATCACCAACCACTACAACGCTTTTGTTTGGAATACCACAAATCTCAACACAAAGATGTTAACAGGCATACCACACAATCACGAATCCCAACAACCACGCAATCCACGCGCTGAAGAGAATGAAGAATCCTGAGCAGCGCACCACCAACAATACACAATACATTATTACTTATTATATTATATATTGTAATACGTATTGTAAATACTGTATATTGTTATGTAACATAAAAATTTTAATAAACTTTGTAGAACTGAACGGTGATTCCATAGCATGGGCGGTGTACGTTTTACCAGTCCAGTTTCACATACCCCTTCTAATTCGGTTCCTCGTGTGCTACATCCAAAGCAACGGTTCATCATCTACTTAGTGGTCACGCCTACTCCAGAGCTCTTAGAGCACACTACGGAAAGTGCTCTTTTTTCGCTTATTTTATCCGAATGTGCTGATCTTGAAGGAACACGAGACGATTTACAACAGCTGGTTGAATCCAATATTCTACAGTCAAAAACAAAAATCTATTAAAAATTCAGGGCCCGCAGCAAAGCTTTGGATTCAGTATTTAAGGATGGTAGAGCTGATTCGCTTATGCCTACGTGCTGAGAGAACGGCAAACTGGGAACTGCACCTTTATTGTATAGCCACAATGATACCCTACTTTCATGCTGCTGGACACTTTCAGTATGCAAAGTATGCACATCTTTACCTACTAGATGGAATAACTCGATTCGAAAATGCCCTCAAAAGAATTTTCTAAACTTGTTTCGGACGGACATTACAATATACGACGTACGAGTGAATTTTGGTCTTGTATTTCAACAGATATGGCGATCGAGTAATCTTTGATGCGGCTTTTAAAAGTTCAGGGAGGTCTCACTCATGGCCGTGGTATGTCTCATAGTCAGCTAACATATTTCGTGCTCTCTTTTCCTGGATGTCTTAAAATTTGTAGTTCCCTTAAACGTCTTACAGGTATTAATAGAACTTCAACAGAACAACACGTTGAACTTAGAGATTCAAGGAAGCAAAACATTTGAACAGTTTTATTAATTGGGTGTCGTTCCGCTCTCCGTGGCAGGAATGCAGTGCCTTACGGTTTTTGTCGTCTGGGATTGTTGGAGATCCAAACATTAATTGTCATAATGCGATGGAATTAGGCAACCATGCGATGAAAGCAGTCCTTGGTTGCAGTTTCTCCGACATGAAGCTATCAAGAAAAAATAAAGTTCTTCCATTGGCGGCAGTTAATTCCAAAGTAATTATTAGAAACGAAGTCGTACCAGTGAACTCGCAACAGCTTTTCATGCGTTTAGCTTAGGCAATAAACAACAGTTCTGGAAATCTTTCTGAATACCTTAAGTATGAACTGTCCCCAAGGCCACCTGCACTTTTCGATGAGGTGTCTATGAGAAAAACGACCAAGTCTACACTCTTGAAAGTCTTTTACTTTTCTTCGGATTAGACAAATTTCTCATCTTCTGTAGTTGTTATAGACGGGGGGCTATCTTCTTCAAGCCTTGGTTTGGCCTAAACCGCCAATATTTGGGGCTCTACTTGAATCATACAGGAATTACGTCGGGCAACATTTCTGTACACATTTAAAAAATGTAGTTGTTGTGTTTGATGGTTATGCACGTGTTGCATCTACAAAATCAGAAGAGCAAAGGCGGCGAGCCTCTCGACACTCATCCACAGATATCGTTTTCGATAGCAACACTACAATCTTTGACTCACAAGCTGATTTCTTAGCAAATCGAAAAAACAAATCTAGGCTAATTAGTTTGTTGACCAACACTTTTTTGGCTGAAGGACTAGAAGTAAGACAGGCAGGATCCGAGAATAAAATATACAATATCAAGGAAATTCAAGATCAAATAGGCTCCAAAAAGGATTACTTAATGTTTGTTCATGCAATTACAGGCTGTGATACCACATCATCCCTTTTTAGTATAGGCAAGAAGAAAGCATTTAAACTTTTGGAGAAAAGAGAGATGCAGGATTGTGCTGCTGTTTTTAATAACCCGTCAGCATTAAAATCTGACATTGTTATTGCCGGAGAACTCCGAAGCAGAAAATATGCTCGTACTCTTACCAGGAAAGCTGTCACTTCAAGCTTTGAATTGGCCACGCTTCCGCCCACAAGTGCTGCATGGGAACAGCATTCGCTGCGAACATATTTGCAGGTAGGCGATTTTTTTTTGTATAAAAATTGGGGCGTGATGTATTTTATTACATAAAATCTGTTTTAGGTTCAAGAATGAATGGGAAATTCATTCTCCCGGAGGACTGGGGTTAGAAGAAAAGTGATGACACATTAGTGCCTGTTAGAACCATCTTACCCCCAGCGCCAGATGAACTGCTGCACATGTTATCCTGTGGATGTAAATCTGAATGCGGGGCTCGATGTGGCTGTAGAACTAAAGGCATTGATTGCTCAATGATGTACTTACATTGCAGGGGTTGAAGTTGCAGTAACGATACTCTAGTAAATGAAGTTGAAGTCGACGATGATCAAGACGAAATATAAGTAAGCAACCATATTATACATGGAACGAAAAGAAAACAAGATTTAATCTGTTTTAGATTCCAACTGCACTCATTTTGCTGACACTAAGTTTTCGTGCTTTATTGTAAAATAAAAATATATTTAACATAACTTGCTTTTACTTTTTTGACCTTTTTCCAAACACTAAATAAACTTCTGTTGGAACAAAGAACCTAGTAAGTTATATATTGACAGCAACATACAATACGTATGTATAATAATATCCTGTATAAACCCCAAATGCCCGCCTATGCCTTTTTTCTTCATGAAGCCGGAATAGGACGGCTTAGGACTTTTGGTATGTTGTTGAGTACACTAAATAGAATATCTCCACCAATTTTCAGATTTACATTATTTTTTTCCGGTTCAAACCCTAATATGATTGGCCTATTGTGTTTTTTCCGGCAAATTCGACAATTTTTACTTGAACAATTTTCGTACACATGACCCCTTCTCAGACAATTTGTGCATTTACCTAATCTTTTTAATTCGCTGTAACGATCTGTACAAGATAAAGATAACAGCTTAAAGCATTTGAAAGTATAATGCGTATTTTGTTTGCAAACATTGCAATTAAATTCAGTAGGTTTATTTGATAATTTTGTGTGGTTACGTATAAAACAGTTTGTTTTTTATGTGTTTGTAAATGATGGTTTACTTGAAGTTGTTTTGTTAATTTTTAATGTGTTTATTTCATGGTTTGATTTGTTGTCGAACTTACTGCCAATTGTCTCTAGAACCTGACATTTATTTTTAAGGAACTGCATGGTCTTTATATTTTGGACACTCCGATTTATTAAAAACTTCCCATTCCCAACGTATATGTGCATCTAGTTTATTTGAAATAATAAAAATTAAAAGCGTGTCCCAGTGCTGAATCGCTTCTTCTAACTTTTCTAGTGCTCTAATGCCTTGAGTTATATTATCGATTAGTTTTCTTAAATTTTGATAAGAATATTTTTGTACATTGGGAAAATCGAAAATACTTTTAACGTGGTTGTGTATTAACACTTTTTTTATTTTCGTAACGTTCCTTTAATAATTCTAGGGCAATGTGATAGTTACTTTCTGTTATCTCTAAGTTATGCAAAATTTTAATCCCTTCACCCTGTAATCATGATTGTAAATAGTAACATTTTTGAATTTTTGGAATTTGTGAATTTTCTTGAACAAAAAAAAATTTCGAAAAAATATCTCCAATTTTCATATGAACCATTAAACTTTGGAATAGCAATAGATTGTAAATTGATTACTGTATTAATTATATTTAATGGCAGTATTTGTGCATGTATTATTTGCTTTCATGTGCTTCAGCAAGCTGCCGTTCGTGTTGAGTGATTAATTCCTATGCTTTAGCAATTACTGAATATAGTAGCGACGGGGAGAGGTGTCTCATGGCGGACTCGAGAATGGGGATATAATTATTACTGTGAAATGCATCTGTTTCCCTTTATCTTAGTGCGAAGTTCTCACTTAAAGAAAGACGGATTATAATTTATACGTCTGCTATATATTTTAAATTCAGGACTTAAAAACGTATGTCGAATCTAAAGTCAAAACGCATGACGCTGTCAGATGTCTTCTTGGCTATTTAACCTCAAACTATTCTCGTATTTCGTTTCGTATAATCGCATCGTGTTTTATAGTTACAATAATTTATCCTTCGCTTCGTAATTTATTAGTTTCCATTGCATTTGTAAACAACAGTTTTTTTCGAAACTATTATTATTAATATTCACTATTACGAGGTCAGTTTATATGAAAAATGTATTTCCAATTGATTGGATGCATTTATTTATTTTACAGCAAATAATGATGTCATTAAAAGGTAAATCAAACTCAAGTAATGTTAATGAATATACTGCATTATTTCGACATGGAACGCGATAACGGGGGGCCAAGTTTACCTGTAACTTCCATTATCCGGGTACGCTAATAATTTTCACTATTTAAATTTATATTTATGTAATATTATGTTGCAACGAACCATGGGCGTAGCCAGCTAAGGGCAGGGAGGGGCAACTGCCCCCCCCCTGGAAGAGCAAAAATAAATTAAATAATTTTTAAATTTTAATAAACAAAAAATTAAATCTAAAATATACATATTTTTCTGTTCTGCATATTTTTTTTGTTATCTGTTTTCTATAGTTTGTTTGTTGTTGTGGTCGTTTGGTTGCTTTTATGAAAATTTTAAAATTAATTAATAAGCGCTAATAAATAAAATTATTCGCGTGTCCTTTGTTACTAAAATATATTTCATCAGCAAAAGCAAAGCTGTTTGAAAACAAAACTGACATAGTGCTAAATATATATTAATAGCGTTTTCGATCTATGCATTTAATGCATTGGTGCACACCAGAATTGGATAAAAACGAGTGTTACTCTCAGGATACGTCAATTTTTAGTGTTCGATTCAACCACTTAACAGTCGGACATTTTTGAGAAAAATGGTAAAAAAATTGTCACTTTTTTTTGTTTACATTTAACAACATTTTTTAATCCTATTAATTAATTAAAATAAATATACTAAATAAGTAGTTTTAGTGTGAAATATTTTGAAACATTCAATACACAATCCTACATCAGAATCCGAAATAAATACTCTTATAACGTACGTAAGAACTGCACCAACAAGTTAAAATAAGTTAAAACAAAAGTTGCCTGAACGAGACTCAGGATCGACAGTGTACGGAAAAATGTCACGCCCGAGTGCAGTTCGTGCAAAACTATCAAGTGGTTAAAACACAACTTGCTCCAAATTCTAACATAGGACAATATTTTTTGCAACAACTATTGAGTTGGTGTGTAAGTGCACTTGTCTAGCGACAGTGTCCTATTTAATAGTGTAACGAAACGCCACTGGTTTTCGAGAAAATCGAGATACAAGTGAGGAATATACGGGAACCGGCGATGCGAATGTTCTGGCAATTTCTAGGCTCAAAAGGGTATATAAAATTGCCTATCCGGCGCGAAGACAGACAGTACAGTACAGTACATAGTGCAGGATACGAAGTTGCATACGGCGAATAGAAAGCGAGGCGCGAGATTTAAAAGCGGAATAGTTAAAAAGTGTTGAGAAAGTGAATATTTGTGTTGTTTTGTTAACTTTATTGGTTTTAAATAAAGTTGGTGTGAATAGTTATCAGTGTTAAATTATTGCCTGAGAAACAAGAGGAAAATCCGTAACAATAGTTTTACCACAGAATAAAGAGACAGAAATCACAGAAAAGACAATATGGATATAAGAAATTGGTTACAAAAGGTAAGTTAAATAATTTCAGTAGAAAATTAAATTTTAATTAAAACTTTAGAGTCATTCCATTAGAAATGGTCCAAAATTTGAAAATTGGTTGCTCGACCAGCACCAAATAAAACAAAACTACCATGTAATGATAGCTTATAATGTAGATATGTTATATCCGATGTTAATTTTTGTTCAAAATTATTTGTATCGCAACGTTTGGAAAAAAATTCAATTGCAGCCCTTTACAAAATTGCCAATTGCTCTTTACTCTTTGTTTGTATCTTTGTGAAACAATTTTTATTAGCTTTGGCAAAAGATTCTGTGCATTATTAATATAATTTTATATATTTTTCATTATTATGATGCCGACTTTTTTGCCTTCTAATTATAACAAAAATTACAATAATGCACCGATTTTGACAACTGATATCTCAAATGGGACTAAACATAAAAACTTGAAATTTTCAGATATTAAAGATCAAACAGCACTTTATACGTGCTATTAATTACATTTTGTGTTTTTAATCTAGAGAAAAAATATTAACATCGGATATAGTATATCCACATTATAAGCTATCATTACATGGCAGTTTTGTTTTATACTAATTTTTATACTAGGGACTAAGAACAAGAATTATATTAGGTTATTATTTTTAGGTCAAAAATGGAAAAAAGTTCATGATGACAGTAGTGGAAGTGGAAGCAATGATTGTGATGAAGATGAAAATAAAATGGTCGGAACATCAAACTCGGAATCTATTTTTGAAGGAGGCTCAAGTAGTTCTTCAAATCTACATGAAGCTGTCTCTGGAACTGGGACCTCTAAACAAACTGAAGAACGCAATGGCTACCATGAAAATGACATTGGTCGTTATGTTAGTTGTGCCAATAACTTGCCTTCTGAAAAAAAGAAGGAATTGTTGACAAACCCTTGGGTTCCATCATCCAATTACGATTTTGCTTCTGATGCCATTCACTTGAAAAGAAAATTTAACCATCGCTGGTTAGATCAATATACTCCATGGCTGGTGTACTCAAGTCGTTTGAAAGGTGCTCTATGTTTGTATTGTGTTTTATTTCCGCCAAGAATTGCTACAGTTAAAGGAGTTTTGGGTCCATTTATGGTAAGGCCTTACATGAAGTTTCAGGATATACATGAAGATTGTAGAAAGCACATTGGCAGCCATTACCACAAATCTTCAACAGCTGCTGCAAAAGCTTTTCTTGAAAATGCTCCTGTTGATGTCCAGTTGCAAATAGGGCACCATAAGACGATTGAAGAAAATAAACAAATATTGTCAGCAATTATTTCATGCATAATATTTTGTGGAATTCATGATTTGCCGCTTAGAGGAAAACAAGGAAATGAGGGAGTTTTCTTTGACCTTTTAAATTTGAGGATTGACTCTGGTGATGAGAAGCTAAAGAGCCATTTGGATAAATGTCAAAAAACGCAGTCTATACCTCACCAACAATTCAAAATGAGATCATACAATTATGCGGTGAAGTTATCAAAGAAAAAATAATCGAAGACTGTAAACGGGCAAAAGCTTATGCTGTAATGGCTGATGAAACAGCAGATATCGCTGGAAAAGAGCAGCTTTCTATTGGATTAAGGTTCTATGATGAAAGCCAAAAATAATCAGGGAGGAATTTGTAGGCTACATTGAGTTAAAATGTCAAGATGCTTCTACAATCGCTAGCGCAATTCAAAGTTTTTAGAAGATAATAATTTTTCCGCCGATAATTGTGTGGGATTCGGATTTGACGGGTGTTCCACGATGGCCGGCAAAGAAGGTGGTGTACACGCCATTCTTAAAAAAAAGTACGCTAAATCTTTATTTTTCCATTGCTCCAGCCACAGACTAAATCTTGTGGTCAATGATACTAGCAAGCTACCAGAAATAAGAAACACAATTGCAACGGTTAAAGACACAATAACCTTCTTTCGTGAATCGCCAGCCCGTAGGAAATCGGTTCCAAATCTTTCAAGGCTCTGTGAGACCAGATGGTCGGAAAAATGTAAGCGCATACAAAAATTTTCAGAAAGCTTCACTGACATTGTTAAAGCACTAGAACATCTACCTGTCGAAGGAAACTATGCAACAAGAAAATCTGCCTACCAATTGCACTGTGCAATTACTAAACCAATATTCATCTTAGGCTTAAACATAATTGCAAGATACTCTGCAATTTTGGAACCCGTTGTAAACGTTTTACAAGGTAAAAGTATGGATTTGGTTATGGTGAAGAAACATATTGATGATATTCTAGATGTAATCAAAGAAGATCGACAAGATGTCGAAAATGTTTCTTATGAATTATTTAAAAAATCACTTGATATCGCAGAGAAAGTAGGGGTTGAGTTGTCAGTACCACGAGTCACTCAAAAGCAAGTACACAGAAGTAATCCACATCTGAGTCTGCAGTTGAATACTGGAAGCGGTCAATAATCATCCCCTATCTTGATTCTTTAACTTCGTCTTTGGATGCTAGATTCTCCAACGAAAATACACCTTTCATGGAATTTTATAAGTTGGGTGATATCTCTGCAGAATTAGATTTGTGGTACAATATGTGGAAGAAAAAGAATTTAGCAGAAGACAAATTAAAGGACATTGAAGTGGTTGCACTTTTGGAGGAAGCTAATGTTTTTTTCCCTGCAACAAGGCACGCACTGCTAATATTAAGTGCTTTCCCATCCACTACTGCTACCGTGGAAAGATCGTTCAATACCCTGCGAAGGGTAAAAACCTGGCTCAGGAGTACAATGTGTGATGACAGACTCACTAGGTTGTGTTTGATGAGTGTGCATCGAAAATTTTTGAAGGAAAATCAGGACTGCATAGTGAAGAAAGTTTTGGATAAATTTAGTTTAAACCCAAGAAAAATGTTATTAGTTTAATTTAAGTATAATTAAAATCTCAAAGTTTTGTTTTCATTTGCCTTTTCTTTTTATCCTAAAATTTTACATTTTGAACGACCATGGACCATGGTTTGCCCCCCCCCCCCCTGTTATAAATCCTGGCTACGCCCTTGCAACGAACTGCTCTCGCATGCGGCATTTCCGAGAAAACCGTAACTCGGACAAAGGCAAGAATGGCTCTCGCTTTAGAATCTGAGAAATCGGCGCCGGATTCACCGCAAAAACATAGGCTGCGTTTGAAGTCGAAGTCAGAGGATGTCGACGAATACGTGATAGACGTTTTGAAACGAAAAATGTACACCATGCAACTGGTAAATAATTCAGAAATTATTGTTGAAATGGAGTTAATCACTGTTTAATTTTAGACTCACATATTACTATCGAAAAACTCCAAACTGAACTTAAAGAAGATAAAATATTTACCTTCAGTAAAACGAGTTTGAAACAATTGTTACACAAAATTGGTTTTGAATTCAAAGTTGACGCTGGAAGAAGGCGTTTAATGGAGCAGGTTCATATTGCTGGTGCTCGAGCAACATTTTTGCGAAAATATTTTGCTAATATAAGTTGTGAAATTAGTTACGATCCTGTCTTTTTGCATGAGACGTGGATTTTTAGTCGAGGAAGCGTTCGAAAATCATGGCATGATAATGATTTGAAAAACATAAAAAAATAAATCGTTAGGAGAAGGGAAACGGTATTTAAAATAGTCCGATTTGTTAAAAATATTTTTAACCGAATAAATTTTAGTTTTATCGAACTGAGTGCTGACAACAAGGATGGTTTTATACCTAATTCATCATTGGTATTTTCCAGTAAAAGTAAGACAGCAGGCTACCACAATAATATGAACGCTGATTTATTTCAAAAATGGTTTCAAGAACAGTTTTTACCAAATTTAGAAGAACCAAGTTGGATAATTCTTGACAATGCCAGTTATCTTTCTACATTAGTAGAAAAATTACCTTCAAATAGTTGGAAGAAAGAAGATCTTCAATTTTTAAGAAAACACAACACTCCTCATTCGAATGATATGCTGAAAGTGGAATTATTACAAATTGCCAAGGATTTACAAGTTCGAAAAATATATGCAATTGATGAAATCGATCATCAATCAAGTTTTACGTTTACCTCCGCATCACTGCCAATTCAACCATGTCGGGTTAATATGGGCAAATTGTAAACAGTATTATAACAAAAACGTTGGAAGATAGGGCTTCAGGGACGAGAATGTTTTATCGCTGTGGAAGGATTCATTAAACCAAGTAACTGGAGAACTGTGGCAAAAGTGTATTTTACGCGCTGAAAAGGAAATCAGCCAATGGTGGAACGTTCAAAAAAGAGCTGACGAAATGGTAAAATCTCTAGTAATCAATGTCGGAGAGTCTAGTGAAGATGATAGTGAAAGTGAAGGTGATGACTTTTAATTATATGTCCAATATTTGAATTTAAAGCAAAAATCTTAGTTACTTTATAACATTGTAAAAAATTATTATATTTAACATATACCTCTGTAGCTGTACTTAGGTTTACATTCGTTTTATATATATATATATATATATATATATATATATATATATATAGAGGATGTTTGGTACATCGATGCAAATATTTAAAGGGGTGATAGAATACGTGATTTTGAGTCGATTTAAGCAAACATACCTATTACCAAGTGTTACCGGTTTTGAGATAATACTACTTTTAATATTTCTTGATTTTACCGTGCTTTTCTGCAAATATCGAAGTGTACAAGAGTAACAAGTCTTATCAAACTTATACTAAGTTTTTTATTCCTTATGAAGTGATTGTTCATATTCTTTATCAGAAAAGCCTATAATATCTTTGGTTCTTGCCTAGAATTTCTTAAATATGAAAGTTTCAATTTGTAAAAAAGCAATCACTAAAATTCAAACTTGGATTTAGTCTAAAATCTTTCGTTAATTTTTTTTCCAATTTCAGTAAAACTTCCTTGGGCAATGGTCTTTAAGATAGCATGAATAAATTTACAAAAAAAATTTACAAATTGGAAAAATTGAATTTAATTACCAAATTATAGGCGCATTAAAACGTAAAACTTTATTATGTAGTTTAGATAGTTTAAAAAAAAACAGATTTTTAGAAAATATCCGATTTATTAAAACATTAATAGTATTATTATTGGTGTTCAAAATGAGATCCACCGTTTCTAATACAATTTCGAGCCCGTTTTCTTATTTCCCTCGTTGTAATACTTAAATTAATCTCTCTCTTCATTTGAATGAAAGCGTCGTTTATTCTTTCGATTAACTGTTCCCGATTAAGGATTTCGACTTTGTAAACTAATTGTTTTGCTCTACCCCAAACGTAATAATCAACAGGGGTTAGGTCAGGTGACCTAGGTGGCCATAATATTGGACCATTTCTTGCTATCCAACGATTAGGGAAATTCTGTTCCAGAAATTCCCTTACTGCGACGGTATTGTGCTCGGGGCATCCATCGCTTTGAAACACAATTCTATCCCTTACGTTTAGTGGTACGTCATCCAAAATATCGATAAGATTATCTCTTAAAAACTGCAAATAATTCTGACCATTTAAAGTGTTCGGTAAAAAGAAAGGTCCAACTAACGTTTTGCTAATAATCCCTGCCCAAACGTTCACACTAAATTTGTACTGAAACCGTGATGGTTTTTTCATGTGGGGATTTTCATGACTGTTTGCCCAGAAATGGAAATTATAGAAATTAGTAATTCCCTCCCTTGTAAATTGTGATTCGTCTGTCCACAGTATACTTTTCAATGTCTGCGTTTAAAAGAAATCGACAAAAATTCAACCTTTGTAGAGGATCTCCGTCTTCTAAAGCCTGTACTGATGTGTAATGGAAAGGATGTTGGTTCGCATTTTTAAGAACGGTCCAAACTTTCCAAACAGACAAGTTTAGTTGCTGCGCTACCTCTCTGATATTAGGATCAGCATTAAAAACTTCAAAATTTGCTCATCAACATGGACCGCGTAGTGATAATTATTAATCCCAGGTTCACGATGAGACAAATTTCCATGTTCGCGTACACGGCGATATGCATTAGAAAATACCCGGGTACCACGAAGTCGCCTATCTGGGTATCTTTCCTAATATAGCCTTTGAGCTTCCGATGCATTACCATTAGCTTTTCCATAGATAAACAAAATGTTCGCATATTCTTCGTTAGAAAATGATGCCATAATAACTACAATTTGACAAGAATTTACGAATGTTATTTTTATAATTATTATCTATTATTTACCTAATTTATTTCTTACGAATCCTTTAGAACTAATACAAAATTAATGATTGAATTGACTATTCATTATTGTCAAAAATGACATAAAAATTTCAATTATTCATTTGTGTTGTACTTGGCTTTCCATGATTTGTTTTTAATAGCAATTTGTGGTTATTATGGCATCATTTTCTAACGAAGAATACGCGAACATTCTGTTTGAAAGAGATATAAAGATACTGCAAACCAGCATCCTTTCCATTACACATCAGTATAGTATAAATATCTTGTCAAAATTTTGAATATCGTACCATTAAAAGTAAGGGATAGAATTGTGGTTCAAAATAACGTTTGCCTCGTGCAGTACTAAAACGGGCTCGAAATTGTATTCGAGACGGTGGATCTCATTTTGAACACCAATAATAATACTATTAATGTTTTAATAAATCGGACATTTTCTAAAAATCTGCTTTTTTTAAACAATCTAAACTAAATAATGAAGGGCTATATAACGTTTTGGCGAATGCGCCTAGGGGGTACTTTGGTAATTGAATTCAATTTTTCCAATTTGTAAAATTTTTTTTGTAAATCTATTCCTGCTATCTTAAAGACCATTGCCCAAGGAAATTTTACTGAAATTGGAAAAAAAATTAACGAAATATTTTAGACTAAATCCACGTTTGAATTTTAGTGATTGCTTTTTTTACAAATTAAAACTTTCATGTCTAAGAAGTTCTAGGCAAGAACCAAAGACATTTTAGGCTTTTCTGATAAAAGAATATGAACAATCACTTCATAAGGAATAAAAAAACTTAGTATAAGTTTGCAATAAGACGGCTTGTTACTATTGTACACTTCGATATTTGTAGAAAAACACGGTAAAATCAAGAAATATTAAAAGTTGCATTATCTCAAAAACGGTAACACTTGGTATATAGGTATGTTTGCTTAAATCGACTCAAAATCATGTATTCAATAACCCTTTAAATATTTGCATCGATATACCAAACACCTGTATATATATATATATATATATATATATATATATATATATATATATATATATATATATATATATATATATATATATTCAAACTGTAAACTGACATTTTAAAATCGGTTATATTATTAACTAATAATAAATCTCATTTTAACATCCAATACAGTGTATTTATTTATGACAAAATCAGTTATTTATAAGTGGCTTCGATAACCAAATTACATTCTTGACTCTTTTGAGGCAGTGAAATCTGTCGGCTAAAAACGATCCTCCGCAATTAACCAAACTTTTCGCACTTCATTTGGGCACTGCCTACTGCTAGCTAATTCGTTTCTTATTGAAAATTATTGATATAATTAATTTGTAAAACAGATCCAAAACGAAATTTGGTTGACCCGGTCTCGGTTCTGATAATCGTTTACAGTTGTACAATATATTTTTATCATATGACTACCCACACTCGGTGGACTTTACATGCCAGAATAAGTGAGAACAGACCTTAAACGAAATTCAACTTTATTTATACGAGTGGATGGGGATTTTTAAGACTACGATCGAGATATTCGAACAATAATTTTATTTAAATTTGACAGCGCGGCTTAAATTTGAAAATAACCTAGAAACATTGACGATGTTTTGTTGGTATTCAAAATTACTAACTATATGAACCAATAACGACATTCGTTTTTAAAATCTTAAACCATGTTTTACTAAAAGATGAGTCAAGACACCTCTCGCCGGCCCGACTTTAGTACCGTTCTTCCAATAAAATTCTTTCGTTTATTTGCTCTATATCAATAACTTCAAGGCTTGACTGTATTTGATCAAATTCTAAAAAAACAATTGTTTATTTGTTTTAACCTGCCCTTAATTTCCATAATTTTTGTTTGATTGGAACTAGTAATGAAATCGGTAGATCTATCAATTCGACCCGTTATTTGTGTTCGACGAAAAATTAGTTTATTTAATTCTTCCGCCAATTCATCGGCTGCTTGTTCTGCCTGTAGAACAGCTGATGTACGTTTAGTCCGTTTACGCACCATTATTTGATTCCAAACGTGACATTGAAAATACAACAAATCTAACACAGATTAATAAATCTCAAGGCTTCGCAATATACAGGGTGTTTCATTAAGGCTGGCACCGGCTATATTTCAGAAACTAGTGGACATAAAAGTGGAGAAAAAATTCATTATAAAAGTCGCCACGAGAAAATTCTGGAAATTATTTTAAGTTCCATAATTCATCGCAAGGCGCAATTGAAAATTAAAAATAAAATTATAAATTTCTCCGAAAATTCCACATTAAGGCATACCTTTGGTAACATCGTTAGAAAGCTTAGACAATTCTGCATCATTTTGGTCTAAGGCTCATTGGCGTACCGACCTTAATAAGATGTTGAATGTGTAATCATTTAAATCGCTGTTATTTTTAAACGACGTATCCGATTGTAGTAAACCTAGGCTTGTTTAAAAGAAAAAGGTAAGTACTTTTAACTGTCGCATCCATTGCTACGCGATAGCTCATAATAAAATTGTTAGTGGGCGCAATTTGTAATAATACCAGTATTTTGATTTTATTCAGAAAAATTAAGTCATACGGTATAATTATGACATCATAAGCGGAAAGTAGCTTAAATTTGTAACAAAAACGTAAATAACGCAATTTGATATCTTTATTTGTTCCAGAGTTATGGCGAAAAGAAGACTTTTAACCGTTTAATTTAATAATTGATTGTTGCTATGGTTTCTTAAGATGTATAGGTTGGATTAGTAATGAGGAATCTGCATTTATCATAGTCTGTGCCTCCTTCACACTTTATCTAGGCTTAGGACTAGTCCAAACTAAGCAAATTGCAAAATTTGGAGCGTGTTTAGAGGCCAACGGGCCATAACAACGATATCAAAGTAATGATTGATTTTGTTTAAGAAACTTTTAATAGAATGGTAAAAATCATGAACAACTGTTAAAAACAAGTGAAAAGCTATAAATGTTCAAATTGACGGTCGTTTTGTAAAACTATTAATTCTTCTTCTTGTACTGAAACAGCTGTTTCGATTTCGTCTCGTGGAATCGAATTTATTGCAATTTAATTCGGTGAATCATGTCCTCTCGGGTGGTTGGTCTCGTTTCGTAAACAATATCTTTTATTCTTCCCACAAGTAGAAATCTAATACAGTTAAATCCGGGGATCTAGGTGGCCACGAAACAAACTACCCTTCCCATCCAGCGATTTGGGTATCTAACATTTAAGAAATCACGGACTCTTCGGGAATAGTGTGAAGGACATCCATCATGTTGATACCACAGGGATGCTCTCACGTCAAGGGAATGTCTTCTAAAAGATTGGGCAAGTCATTTTGTAAAAGTTTAAATAAGATTCACCATTTAGGTGTCCATGAAAAACAAATGGTCCGATAATTCTGTCACCTAAGACACCACACCACAAATTTACACTCCATCTGTTTTGGTGATCCATTTTGCGCATCCAGTGAGGATTTGTTTGCGACCAATAATTAACTCTGCCGCAGCTAGCAAAAGTAGCGTCATCGGTCCATAAAACTTTGGAAAGGAATCGAAGATTTTCACTACACATGTCTCTCAGCCAATAGCAATAGTCGAGCCACCTGTCAAAATCAGTGTCTGATAAAGCCTGGTGTAAAACTAGATGATAAGGATGCAGCTTAAAATCCCTTAAAATTCTGAACACAGAAGCAACACTTACACCTAGTTCTGTGGAAATCTCCTGATGCTTACGTGAGGCTCCGACTCTACGTACGCAAGAACATTAATACTATTGTCTTCATTTCTTATGCGACGTCTTCTGACAGGAAGTGGAATACGTCGTACATTTCCTGTTTGTCTTAAACGTGTTGCCATTCCGAAACACTTTTCTAGTGTAGTGCCTTCGATCAGGATATCTGATAGCGTATTGTCGTTCCGCAATAGCTGCATTTTGAAAACATTCATAATACACGGCAAGCATGTCGTAAGCCTCGGCATTGGTATACGACATTTTTGAAGGATAGCACTAATTTCTGATAAGGTACAATGAAACCCAAAACTAATGAAGGAAAAATTTTTACAACACAACATCAATCAAAATTAAGTAAGTTGACAACTTTTTCAATTTATTTACCTCCATGGAAACGAGCCGACTTTGTTCCGCAGCAAATTAGATTATTATTTTAAAACACACCACATTAGAATTATGCCTTAGAAGTTTTATATGATGTTATAAACGTACAGAAGAAGAATTAATAGTTGTTTTTTACAAAACGGCCGTCAATTTGAACATTTATAGATTTTCACTAGTTTTTTAACAGTTGTTCATGATTTTTTACCATTCTATTAAAAAGTTTCTTAAACAAAAATCAATCATTACTTTGATATCGTTGTTATGGCCCGTTGGCCTCTAAACACGCTCCAAATTTTGCAATTTGCTTAGTTTGGACTAGTCCTAAGCCTAGATAGAGTGTGAAGGGAGGCACAGACTATGATAAATGCAGATTCCTCATTACTAATCCAACCTATACACCTTAAGAAACCATAGCAACAATCAATTATTAAATTAGTTTCTGAAATATGACCTGGCCAACCTTAATGAAACACCCTGTATGTATAAATGAAATAATTGAA
Source organism: Vesta saturnalis (assembly GCA_036346205.1). Taxonomy (NCBI): domain Eukaryota; kingdom Metazoa; phylum Arthropoda; class Insecta; order Coleoptera; family Lampyridae; genus Vesta; species Vesta saturnalis. The sequence goes on from JARFJB010001603.1 coordinate 445,813, forward strand.
TGGACTTACTGGCTCTATGATGGCGTCTCGTTTATTTGCGTTGAAAAGTTGAATTTATATTTGTAAATATTTGAATGTTTGATTATATTTGACGACACTTCCAACTTAAAATATTCCATTATATTTGGTTTAGTTGATATTTGAATCGTTCACCGGCGCTTTCGTTTCACTTATTTGTTTTATTTGCTGTTGATATTTTATGTACCACCGGTAACGCAACTTGTTGTCGATGTAAATTGTAAGTTCTCACTTCAAACTGTCAAAAAAAAAATATTTCTTGGCAATGAGTGATTTTTAAATGAAAGCGGACTGTATTTTTTCTTTGTTTTTATTGCTGTGGATATTATAAACTCACAAGAACTAATATTTCTTCAACTTAACATGACATAGACGCTAAACGATGATATTATTATTTTATTTGTCACTTTGACATTATGATTAAAACAATCAGTATAAACATATATCGCAACGCAACATATTTAATAAGATTAAAATCTGTTAAAATTGTTTTGAGTATTATAATAGCAAAATGCATTTATTTAAGAAACCGTTAATACAAAAAATATAGAAAAAAACTTAAAGGAATGAGTATTTTTGTTTGATGGTAAATTTTGTATGTGTAAAGAAGGACTCTGTACCAAATCTCCTTCAGATAAACAATAGAGCTGACTCATTAGGGACATTACAATATCTTTACAAATTTCAGTGGGATCAATGTCTACAGTTGTGTACAGTTTTAAATAAGAGTTTTTGATGATAAGCGTGAACTTTTTTTATTGGGAAAGATTACTCCGACCTTAAAAATGTTCAATATTTGAAAATGCCGAGCGATGACGTAATCACACTTACAACTATTCTACTTAACCATTTCACAGAATATTTTAAAACAAAGAAAATATTAATTTTGGAAAAATTTGAGTTAGCCTTTGTATAGAAAGAATTAAGAAAGAAGTTCCTAGTTGGTTACAAGCGAAATCAAATTGTTACGTACAGATTATTTATTATCGAGATTTAGTAAATTGTATTTGCATTTACCTGCTTTTACATCAAGTAATAAAAAATCGCGAAATTTAAAACATATGTGAAACTTTTATACGCTGTGACTATCCACACGCAAAAATTATAACCTTAAAAAATACTTTTAGGATAAAATGTAAACATAAAGTGATAAGCAACCCAACGTACATATCTACGATAATAGATATTTACGTATTAAGGCATAATCAGAAGATTATGGCTCGAGAATGTTAATTTATATTACTAGAGCCATAATCTACAATTATGCCTGGTAATATTAATGTTTTATTTTATTTTGCACCATGAAACTGGAACAAAATTTTAAAAGATTCAGTATTTTCGGCAAGTTTTAAATGCAAATGCAGTGAAATAAAGTCGACAGTAAGAGTTCCTCAATCTACCGGATGCCCATAAGTACAAGAGCACTGCTTTCGCAGGATGTGATCTTTGCAGAAAGCGGCGGTGATACAAGGCACTGAAGCAGCTTGGTGGATGGCGATCGGATAAAGTAGCCGAATCATATGTAGAGAATTCTCTGAAAATAAAATTAAAATTGCTCAGAACATTACTGATACAGCAGCTATAAGTATACCACAAAACGGCGAAGGAACTGTCAGCTTTGGTGTTGGCTCATCTGGAGTTACAATTTCAAATCCATCCAACTGTATTTTCAATTTTTATAAAGAATAAGTTTCATTACTATTATTTTTATTAATAAAGGTTGTATAGTAAGGTTGTTGTTTCAATAATTCTTTCAACTTACGTGACATATCATGGTGTTTACTGTCAATCATGCTGCTTAGCAACAATGACATTTCCGTGCTATAAAGACCACATTACGCCCGCATTTGCGTATAAAGAACATTATGGTGGCAAAATAAAATAAAACACATTACTTTAGCTCTACCCTATTATATACTCTTTGCTTTAACCAAAGAGTATATAATATGGAGAAGAGAGGCAAAGTATTGGAATTTAAAGTAGTCAAGTATTGTGTGTTGCCTAGCAAAGAATTGACAATTTTAGAGGTACAGATAGTATGAAAAGAAACACCTTCTTACAACCTACTGTAAGAGAGAGATGTAAAGTAAATACCAAATATTTACCTCTCCTAAGCAAAAGTTGTTAACAAGCAGTGTTTTCAGACTTAAAAGCATTGTATTGGAAGAATGCTTTAAATTTTGTATGCATACTTTTTTTGCTATCTACTACTTGAAAAGGGACGATTACAGAACTTCAAATTTTAGAACCCTGATTTCTTCACTATTCTCAATCAAACAGATTCAGTAAATTATCTTAAGCATTACAAACAAATGTTCTATTTAATTTATTTAAAAAAACAACAAATAAGCACTTTCATCGAAACAAAATTTAAAATGCACAATACTGCACAAATAGAACGCAAATTTGGGTATTGTATGCGGTGGCGAAAATTGCTTTAAATTTTATGTATCTAAAGGTAAATAAAGGTGGGATTTTGTGCCATAAAATAGATTTACATTACCTAATAATGTTGGTAAAGTAATAATACTGAAACGGTAGCGCACGCTTATTGTTTATGGATTCAGTACGCGAGGATCTGCTATTGTATCGGTTGCGTTATGCATATGATTCACAGGTAGGCGGCAAATAATCCAAAAAAGGTTCTGAAAAAAATTATTGAACAGTACCAATTGCAATTTAGAAATGGCAAACGACATTCGATTGATTATGTCTACACTGCTTTGAAATATAAAAAACAACAATTTAAAAAATTGTGAAACAATTTAATTAAAAATTAAAAAATTTCTAGGAATTTTATGTTTCAGAGGTGGTCACAATCCCGCATGGAAATGTTTGAAAGATTAGTAAAACATCTAAAATAGGAATGCATTTTTTTGCACAATAGCCAATTGTGCCCCGATAATCGCACCAAACCTTCTTGTGGCTCTGCTCGCTAGAAGTAGGGGGGCTAAAATATGTATTATTAAATATTATTAAAATGTCCGACTTTAATATGACATCTTTCCTAATTAAGGTGATGGTCGCCATTCAATTGTAGGAACTTATGACTACCTAAACTGTATAATACTCACACATTAAAAATAAAATTAAGAAAAACACTTTTACTAGATTTACAAACATTGCAAATGCATTAATTTTGAGATTTTGTTTCTTTTGAAGCACCTACATTCTAAGGTCTTGTGAAATCCACTTTAAAGTTTTATTCTATTTACATAATATCAAATGCTGTATAAAAATAATGTATGTTCGTGGCATGAAGAATCGATAATTAGCCACTATTCAGTGCATTCACTTTTTTGTACATATACCTATCAATTAAATTTTATTAAAGTAATGTTTTTCTTTATTTTGGGAAAAGTAATTTTCAAATGTTACCAAGACTAGATTGGAAGGTTTTTAAATACTTAACACTTTCTTTTGAATAGCCCTTTTCTATTAAAAGTAAATTAGTTTTGTTACATAAAATATCTTCAACAGATATCTCTTCGCATTGTTTGCAATTAAATTTCTTTTGTGCTTTGTAATGTACGCACGGCCACATATGTAATCGCACATTCTTCTAAAGTTACACTATTTACAGAAATTACAGTCTCGCTTTCACAATCTGTTATATAAGTTTCCGTTTCATCGTCACCATCACCACACTCGTATGTTAATAAACATTCATTTTGCAACTCCATATTACTATCTTCATCGATTTCGCAGTTGGAATTTTCTGATGGCTTCAATAATCTAATCACTATATTCCACTGCAAGGATTGTTGAAATGCTTTTGCAGTAAGATTTAAATTATTTCCACTTAACATAATTGTTGAAAATAGATTTTTAACGGATCCTGATTTAATCAGCTCATTAACAGGACTGAAACCATCTTTTTAAAATCTTCCCACAATTGCAAAGTGGCTTTAATAGACAAGATTAATTCACGAAAACAATTTATACCATCACGTTCTGTGTTTTTTGTATCGTTTTACGAAATCCATTCAACCGTCACTCAAAAATAATTCCAAAAAGGTTTCTTTACAGACAGAGCACTTTGGTAGGGTTTCAACTATTTAAAATAAGGCAAAAATAAAACAATTCTAATGAATAATGATAATCCCTTGATCATCATTATTCACCTTTAAACTACTCAGAACTCATTAAACTTTCATAACTTTCACTTTCACCAGATAAGCAACGAAGCGTTACTCGCTGATGGTATATATGTTAGAAATTTTCTTTAGTTCGCTATCATCATCGCTGATGATGATCGAACTATCGAAACGCGTTCGGTGTTTTTAATTTTGTGTAGTACGTGGTCACGTGGTGTATTTTGTTTGTTACAGATCCTGCCACAGTTCCAGTGTTCCAGATTTTCAAGTAAAATAAGACTTTAAAACGTCAAACAAATCATTCGTATTTGCCATAAATTTGGCAGTATGTAGAGCACTTTCACTATTAATTTGTCCACTTTTTACATAAGTTCTAATTGCTGTGGATGCAAATTTTGAAAACATTCGCATCTTTTAACATGTGTTCGAGCAAGATGGAAATCACTTAATTTTGGAAGCGCCTGAGCAGTTTTACACTGTTTGTCTATATCATAACAAGTTTTATGTCATCCCAAGAAACTTTATTCCCTTCCAGAAATATATCATGTGCTAGCAAATTATTTCTGACACTTTTGATTAGAAGTGGAACAGCATACATGGCAAATATTTTTTTGCCATTCACATAAAAAAAGGGCGTATCTTCTGTCAGATATAAATTACGAAAGGCAGCTCTGTTACTAGCCACTTGATCCCCTATCACTATTCAGACAATTAACCCTACAGCTTGTAATGCCTCAATGTTTTTGATATTAAGGCATTTTAACACATTATGTTTTACAGATGTTACTGATAAATAATAGCTAATAGGAATCTTCCATTTATTTATTAAACCTCGAACCATGAACACCAACACTTGCGATACAATTTTATTTTCTCTACCCAGATGGCAATAACCTTGAAAACCCTAGATGAAATCGTTTCTTGAGTTGTAGTCCAAGCTTTTTTGATACTCATTTCATCCATTAATAAAACGCATTCCTTTTCGTCTGTTGTCATTGTTTTTGACTTTGCCTTTAAAGTTTATGAACATATGGGTTCCACAACTCAGTCATACGAAGCCATGTACTTATTGTACGTTTTGAAGGTACCACAAACTTTAAATTTTCCTTCATGAAAAAATATAATGCCGTAGATTTATAATATAGACTCAATGCAACGTTTTTGTCTTCTTTAGCCCACGCACATTTACGTTTATGATAACCTGAACCATAACAAACACCTTCACAATGTGTGGTAAGCCATCAGTTAATTGTGAGAATGATGTCTTCAATTTTTTTCTCAGGCGTATAATGCAGGAACTCTTTGCCATAATCTTTTTACGTAAACATTGACCGCAAGCTTGCAGAGTGGTAACTGGAATCGCATGTTGTCTTTTTCTTTTCTTTGTAGTCGGCATATCGATAACCGCCTATAAAGTATTTTTTTGGTTAATTAATTCTAGTATTAAATTATTATTAGTTTTATAAATAGTTTATGCAAATATAACCAATATGTTCTAATATGTACAATCTCAAAACCGAGATATAAAATAAATGTGTTAATCCATACACTTTGAATTAATAAATGCAGATAACATGCATTACGTACCTGTAAACTTTGGAAAACGTCATAATCTTTAATTACCCTAGTAGTATTATCAGAATCACATGAAGCAAAATAATTCTTGAATCTGCAGTTTCTACACTTCTGACACTAGATTCTTGATTCAAAAGCATTTTTTCAGGTGAAGGCACTGTCATTAATCGTTCCACTTCTTGATTAATAAAGTCTAAATCTTTATTATAATTGAAGGGGATTACGTTGTGCATTAACCCATTATGCAATGTGTTCACAAAACTATTTGTTGAAAAATGCATAGCACACACTGTTTTTTTATTCAGTTCTTCCAAACTCAATCCACTAACTTCCACATTTCCACGGTTCTCAAACCATTTCTTACTTTTGGATCAAGAGGAAACGGAAAAACTCAAATCTGGATAAGTAGAACGATTTCGTTTACAATTGAAGTAAACGCATCTAGCTTTGGACGGTGCCATTCCGAAATAACAACAACGATTTTGATCTTTCATCATATTAATTATTCTACGTTAGGGATGGGAATTACAAAACTTCAAATTCATGTATTGTCTTATTCCATAAAAACAACAAATTAGTAAAGACTTATTTCATATGCTGCTTTTTACAAGAGAAACAATTTTATAAATATCCACACAATGCAATTCTACCTAAGTTACCTATTTACAAAGCGATTATGTTGTGTATGAAACAACCAAATTAAATAACAAAACGAAACAACCATTCCTTTGCAGAATTCTAATGTAATTCCTTTGTAGAATTCTAAATGTAGTATGTTGCTAAATAAACAAACGTCATAAATCAAAACGGTATCCTTTCCAGCAGATAATCGCGGAGATTGTTAGTCAGTAATAGAGGGGCGATACTAGCGCCCCAAAGCGATCGACTAACTTTGGCGAATACGGTATTTAATACCAACATTGCCTCTCTTTCCTATGTTACATACTCTTTGCTTTAACACAATATCAACATATCATAAATTCACTCACTCACACGTTTACAACCACTTTCAACCTGAATTCTTAAGCAACCAGTAGCAAAAAGCCCAGAAGTACTTACCATTATCGTCTCAATAGGGGTTTTACCAAAAACATTATTTTTCAATCAAATTTAATTTTTTTAAATTCCAGTGGCATAGCATGTACAGTGCATCCCATTTTGGTTGAGACAGCCAGATATCTCGGTTGTTGTTGAAGATAGAACCTTGCGGTTTCGCGGTCCTGTGCCACTTTTTGTGAAACTCAAGATGGCCTGAACGGATTTTGCCTAACTTCTTTCGTTTATAAATTACAGGGTGGTTTTGAAAATTCACTTTTTGGATCCCTCCATATCTAAAAAGTTTCTCAGCGATAATGTCAAATTGAAAACTTGTCCCATAGAGAATTTTACGTAGAATCCAGGGCGCACTCAATTTTTTTCGGGGTATCGTTAAGGAGATAAGACTCAAACTTATGATTTTTCAATGCAACACCCTGTATTTTATTACCTCATTAAATTACTTATTTTTTTCCTTCGAAATGATATATAATATATAAACATGAAGTTTTAAAAATGCTCCAAAATTACTAAAACATTGAATAGAGTGCCATGGATTTCAAAGTTTTACTGCAGGGATTATTAGTTGTGATTTTTATAGTAGGTCATGGATGCTACAAACACTGTTGTTGACTTTTGGAGCATTGTTTTATCAAGTGACTGTGGAGAAATCAGCACATCTGCTGTGATCATGATAAATTTTGATGCGTTTTATTGTGTTTGTGTTTGGCGATTTTGTTAATTTGTGAAATTTTATAATGGTTGAAAGATTTTTCAGAACAACGAAAAGTGTGATAACATACAATGTTTCAATCAATGCCATGAAAATGTTGACGAAGCATTAGAATTATATTTAAACAGGTAAACTAGTAATTTACAATAAGACATTATATGACGTATTGTTTTTAAAACGTTAGATATCTAGAGAGGCGTCAACCTAGTCAAGCAATGATATTTCGACTAAAGAATAATCTACTAAATTATGGTGCGTATTCTAAACCCCGACCCAAGACGTATAACAAGGAAAATAATGAAGTGGATGAAATAAATGTCTTAGCCAGCGCCCGTGTACTCCTCAGACTTCTTGTACGAAATTAGAAAATGACACTGGGTTCCCCGATCACGGGTACAAAGGATTTTAAAAAACACAAATTGAAACCCTACAAAGTGAATATTGTCCTGCATTTATACCCTGGTGATGCAGCGAGGCGTGTGAATGTCTGTAATTGGTTTTGAACCAAACTCGAAGGGTCAATAATTTTGCGAGTAAAGTCATAAGGTCAGACGAAGCCCATATAAGCAGTGCCGGTTTATTTAACAGGCAAAATACAAGGCACTGGTATGATCAAAACCAACACCTAATTTTTGAGCAACAACAACAGGGTCGATTTGATTTTAATGTAGCCTGTTTCTTATTGGGGACATCAATAAAATACCGCATTTTGAAGGGCTCTCAACGCCAATAGGTACTTGGCAATTTTAGAAGAAGTAATACCAGAATTCCTGCAGAATGTTCCCTCGCCTATCCTAACGCCATTTACTTCCAACAAGACGGTGCCCTGCCCACAATTCGAGGTTGATTGTGCCGTTTTAGAAGAAACTTTCCAGGACCATTGGATTGGAACAAATGGACCCATTAGGTGGTCTGCAAGGTCACCTGATTTGTCAGGGTTGGACTTTTTGTGGGGTTTTTGAAAAATAAAATATACGGTAAGAGGCACAATAATATTGATGAACTTTGCAACAACAGAGGCAGTTTTCCAGAATTTACAAAATCTGCCTTTCATAATTTTAAATGCATTAAGACGTATTGAGAAATTGTCAATTGTGTGTTAGGGAAAATGGACATCAATTTGAACAATTCAATAAATAAGTTACCGAATAATTTCGAAATGAAATAGTATGAGTAAATATTTAATTAGTTGCTTATTCTACATTATGAACTTTTTATTACTATTTATTTGTTGCTATTAGTTATCTACGTTTTGTGTTTTGTTAGTGAATTAGTGTTAGTATTATTCTTGTTCCTTTCATGGAAAATCACAAGTAGTATTTCTTCAATTTGAACTTTTTTGTAGGAAAAATCCATAGCCTACTATTAAAAATCAATGTTTTAGTGATTTTGGAGCATTTTGAAGAATTTATGTTTATATATTATATATCATTTTGAAGGAAAAAAATAAGGAATTTAATAAGGTGATAAAATACAAGGTATTCCATTGAAAAATCATAAGTTTGAGTCGTATCTCCAACCATACCCGAAAAAAATTGAGTGTGCCACTGAATTCTACACAAAATTAATTCTCTATGGGATAAGTTTTCAATTTGCCATTATCGCTGAGAAACTTCGTAGATATGGAGAGGGTCCAAAAGTGTGAATTTTCAAAAACGCCCTGTTACTTATGAACGAAAGAAGTTAGGAAAAATCTGTTCAGGACACAAAAAAAACTTTCTCGTGCAAACTCACTTCATTTATATCGAAAAAACGTTCCATATGTTAACACAAAACTACATACACCTGATGCGTCAAAATAATCTTACAACGTGGGTGAAACCAGAACAGTACTCTGCACTTACCCAATTGAATGTAACTTAAAAAACTACCTACAGCAAGTACTTTTAACATTTCAAACAACTAGAGGCATATGCTTGTTTACTTTTAATTTCAACAGTACTTTATTTTTCCTGAATTTAGAGTGTTTTACTTATTACGACTGTCAATAAATAAAAAGTCTCAAATTTTATTCATTTTGCATTTTATAAAAATATTCATAAGCAAGTTTAATCAAATACTGAAAGTTTTTATTTTCATGTAGAACTGATAATTCTGGAATATCCATTAAAGAATCAATGGGCGGCAGAAATTGGTTGGGATTAGTTCCTAAAAGAAATAAGATTACAAATTGCGGGGACATAAATATAAGGATTACCTAAATGAATAGCTAAATCACAGACTTTAAAGAAAAGAGTGTTCTGTAAAATTTCCATAGGAGAGTCTATGTTTCCTTCAAGCCATGAATCTCTTAAAATTGCTGACTTCCATATATAAAGTAAAAGTTCGGATCGCAAGTCAAAGTCTTCAACATATTGAAGTATATCAAGTGCTTTTTTAAACTCCACATCACTTGCTTCTTTGTATTCCACACATGTGTATAAATGAATTAAATCTTTAGGTTGAATTACTTTAAGATTAATTGTGTCATAACCATAATGTTGAAGAACATAATCGGGTATGTCTTCTTGAAGAGCAATTAATTCTAATTTATCATTAATACAATCAACAATATTACTAGTATCCTCCACATCATCATCAGCTGCTAACTTTGCTAATTTACTCAAACTATACATGGTTTTTTGCCTTACTACAGACTCAGTCTCTTTAAAAGCCAAATCCTTTAAAATGTTTGACGCAATTGAAAATTGATCATCGTAAATATTTTGCATCCAAGCTAATGAAGGATGATCACTTAGAAAATTAGTGAGTTTTTGTGTATTTTTTGGTTTCGTTAATGTACGACAATGACTTATAAGTTTAGCTGGTTGATTTTCCTGCAAATACCAACTATACAAAAACTCCGAAAATCCTTCTGAGTTAAAACGTTCCATGTAATTTTCAAGTCGTTGATGATTGTTTGTTGAGTCACAAACCGTAATTAATGTTTCAAAATCGAGATATTTTTCAGCTAACATAGCCGCTTTTTCCCATTCCCTCTCACCAACTAGACGAAAGTGCTTATTTGGATTTTATCAAATTTTAGTATACTTACGTAGAATAGATATTAACTTATGCCTATCAACATGATATTGCCTTAAAATGACATTTTCACGGCTGGTCCCTCGTATACTTTCAACATGTGATTTTTTACCATCCAAAATGAAATCAACTAATGATACTAATTGCTCAAATAAAACATTGCGTAAATTACCATCACTTGTAATTTTAGCACCATAATTATATGTTAATGATTGCTAAATGTAACGGAATTAATCATTAAGAAACAAAAATTATGCTTTACATACCTGAGTCATTATGGAATCATATAGACCTTCACTACCAACTGCAGCTGTCCATGGAATATACTCTGGTGATAACTTTAAAGCATTCGCGTTAGGTGTGTAATTATCACGATTTTGATAACGTTGATTAATAATGTCCTTTAACACTACCTATAAAAGAAAATAAAGTTATATATCTTGTTGTCCATAGACAATTAACCAACCAAAAGTATATCATTTGTTTCTTTAATTAACTTTACAACATCAACTGGGTTGAGATCTGAATGAGCGGCTTCATCACATTCATTTACAAGTTCTTGTAAAACTTTATAAATCTTTGTAACTTTACTAAACATAATATCTTGCTTGGTTAATCCATTTTCAAAAGGAACTTCAGAACTGTTTATGCATCTATCAATTGCTTTTTCGAACATTTCGCTACTGCTCAATTTTTTTAACGATATGCCTGCTCTAATCTTTTCTGTTAACTCCCCTAAAGGGTAAGATTGTTACACTCAAGTTTAGACTTATTTTAACACTTACCTAAAATATACACGGTTGCAATTGTAGTATCACGGATATTAACTGCAGTAAGATGATTAAAAATGTTAGACTCTTGAATAAAACGAGCAAACAAATTAAATGCCTTAAGTTTATCTTGTAACTGATGTAAAATTTGCATAGCATACGAACTACCTATACCAACTTGATTACGGTGAGTCCAGCGTGGATCACCAGCTGGAGTATCATCTAACAGTTCATTGCCTACTTGCACAACAGCTTTATCAACAGTTGAATTTATAGTATGCACAAAATCTTCATCAAGCAATTCATGGACGATATCCTGACAAGCTGCCTAAGTATACAATATAAAAATTTGATTGTTTAATTAATACATTTCTATAAAACCTGTCTGAAATCAGTCAGGCATTTCCTTTAAAAAAAAACAGAAAATGATAGAATCATGTACAATGTCCAAGACTAGACAATTTGATGTATCAATTCCCAGAAATGTATATCATTTCTATGTCTTATAAATTTCAGATAGTGTAAAAAGGGTTATGAATTAATCTTAATGTTGCAATAATTTGAAGACTTAAATTTTATTTGATGGACTGTTGCAGTATTACAGAATAATGTCACCTATATATCAGCGCCATTGAATATAATGGCGGCGAGTCAGGGTTAAAACTTGCAGATAATTTGTAGCGTGACTCCTTTGACCTTGTCAAATCGTGACTCCCTCAGCAACGCCGCAAACGCGCAAGTGCTAAAATTTGTTTTGAAATATTTTTTTTGTTTTCTCTGTGGTATTACGAAATACGAAATAATGAGCAAAAATGAGAACACAAATGAGTTAAAGGGTTTCACAGAGTTATGGTAAAAAAAACCGGTGCCAAATTAACTGCCATAATGCTTTCGTATACGTAAACAAATATAATACAGGTTTTGGATCTGAAAATTAAATATCAAAATCAAGTATCTGTATCAAGACAATGTGACGGTTCTCTTTGTCTACCCTGCTGTTGGGGATCGTTTTGTAACAGGCGTATTACCTGCGACTATTACCTTGCTTGCATGCACCTGGCTACAAAGAATAATATTTGGGTTCTTTTTCAATCTTTCATAATTTCAACATCATTGAGTAAAAGATTTATATTGTTCTTATGAAATGTGAAATGATTACCTTTCAATTTTAACTAAGTGGTTTTAATTTAAAAAGGTAACGTTCATTATCTAAGCTTTACTTTTATTGTTATCACATTTCAGTTTGTGTAAATGAACTTTAATAATTACTCAACAAATTCCTTTTTCCTTTTATTGAGACGCTCCAGCTAGCTCAATAATGTAATAAATGGTTATTTTTATCATTCATCAAAATTATCCTCAGTCTGATGTTATTAATTACCTGTATTTTGTAATTAATTGAACTTGCTTTCTTCAGTATTTACATATTCAGTGTTTGTATAAACTATCTAAGATTTGTAAAAGTGACTGGTGAAGAGGCCTCGTTTAGGTTAATGACGTTCTCTGTCGTCAATCTGGAACCGCTCTCCTTTGTTTTCTCTATCTTTTCTTATACCTTTGTTATAGATTAATATGATTCTAATTTTCTTCCCACAATTTAATAATTTTTGTAAATAATTGCTCGATATATTTACATTATTCAATTTTAACCACAAACGGCGGGCGCGACAAAATGTACGCCAGCTACGAACAGTTAGGCTTTTAATTATCAATGTTTTTTTTGTTATTATACTTTATACATCGATCTATTATACTGAATCGATTGTCTTATTTCGCATTTATCACTCAGTATCGAAACATCAACTTGGAGCACTTTCAATACTCACTTAAAACGCGATTGTAAATTATTGCGTAATCTTTTTATTATCACCAAATTGATAACATTTACACTTTAATTCGTTTTAGCTTTTCCTCACATTGATAAGGAAAATTCTCTTAACACAATACTAACTGAACTTTCGTTATAATTACACAATTTTAATTGGAGCGTTACTTAAGCTGCAGTCAACCGTTCGGTTACCTTTAACCAACTCTGATCGCTTACTTAATGCGACTGACTCTCAAATACGTCATTATGACAGCGTCATGACCCGCAAATTGCCGGGTGTATTTAAAAGCTTTCCAATTTAATATGTAAATACTTGTCGAAACAATCTCAAGATTTTCATCTCAATTTTAATTATGTGTACACACAAATAACCAATAACCATTTAATGTCCTTTAACAGCGCGAAATTCGAATTCCTAATGCCCCCATTACAGTACCCCCTTCTCGTTGTTGTATCAAGTAAGTTAGTTGGTACAAGTACGATATAACTCCATAAAAAAAAACAAAAGAAACTTGCTCAGCGATATACAAAAAAATTCGTTACTTCCTCCCACAAAACAAAAACATGATAATTGGGGTATCTAACTCGAAATATTACAGAAAAAACTAACTAACTTATAAACATTTGGCGATTCAAATCCGTTATCAACAGGATCCGATAGATTCCTGTCCTTTTTCTTTGTCGCCCCCTTTTTTTTTCTCCTCTTCCACTCAAACGGTACTATTAAGATGGGATTTACAGACGGGAACTGCGACCTTTCAATTACTTTATCCGCTAATATGCTCTCAATTTTTCTTTCTACTATTTCCCTCTACGTAAACGGTATCGGGTAGTTTTGTTGCAAAAGCGGTACCTCATTTTTGATTTTTAGTTCACAAACAAAATTGTTTACTAATCCTGGTTTTTCAGAAAATATTTCTTCAAACTTATCTATTAATCCTTCGACCATTTCTTGTTCTTCCTTATCCTCATATTGGTAGTCATTTGCTTGAGTTGTCGGTCATGACAAATTATCCCTAACATTAAAATGTCAAATTATTAAGAAAATGCCAATACTGTTAACTATTAAAAATATAATAGGGAATTGCGTGTATTTTTGAATTTTAAATAACAATAGTTTTCAATATCTCTCTTGAGTTTTTTTTAATGTTTAACTTAATATAATAAATATTATTTTAAGTTTCAATAGTTTTATAATAAGTGAAAATCAGAAGTTTTCAAAAAGATCAAGCTTTTCTCATAAAACTAAATATTAAAGTTTTCCATACAGCCAACCTATTTTAAGTACACTCTTTTTTAAGTATGTGACTGTTTTCTAATATCTACTCAATTGAAGACATTTGATTAAAACAATATATTTATCAATGCCAATACATGGTCACAGAGCTACAGGAACCATCAGAGATAATCACACAAAAAAATTTCCCTTGCAAAATCAAAAAGAGATGAAAAAAATTGATCGTGGGTCTTTCAACTACAAGTACGATGAGCAGAATTCAGTACTTCCAGTAAGACGAAAAGACAATAGTATTGTGACCATGATGACTAATTTTGATGCTACACTACCCATCCCCAATGTAAGAGAAAAAGCAGAAAGTTGACATTCCTCAACCTCGTCTTTTCGCTACTTATAAAGCATAAATGGGAGGAGTTGATTTGCTACACCAGAGTGTCAATAATTACTGCACTCATGGTAAAACGTGGTGGTGTCCTTTATGGATGCACATGCTCAACGTTGCTGTTGTTAACACGTGGAGATTACATTTATTGGCAGAAGCAAAACTTGGCTTTCTTGACTTCATGAGACGCATAACTAAACATTATATGAGAGTTCCTAGACAAGCAGAGCATTCACGTAATTCAAACACGGTCCCAAATAGCATCATCGGTGATCCAGAAGGACATTTTCCAAAGAAGATTGAGAAGCAACTAAGATGTTGTCAATACATGTGGGCAAGATGTATTTGCATAAAGTATAATGTAACACTATGCGTA
Source organism: Vesta saturnalis (assembly GCA_036346205.1). NCBI lineage: Eukaryota > Metazoa > Arthropoda > Insecta > Coleoptera > Lampyridae > Vesta > Vesta saturnalis. Next base: position 460,885 of record JARFJB010001603.1, read on the forward strand.
GAGAGATTGTTTCCTTGACTTTCACACAAAATTAAATAAACATATGTGGTCTCAGTGTACTTATATCAGTCTGGTGTTAAAATTTGTAATAACTATTGATGATTTTATTATAAAAAGATTTTATTTGCTAAATAAAAGTGTATTTAATAACGCAATCGGCTTTATTGACTTTTTTTCGAAAAAAAATTCCATGGGAACAAATAACACAGCTACCATGTGGTAATCTGCACAAGTAACACACTTATATCTACTTTGGCCGCTTTATTGTATTTTATACAAGTTTTCATTAGAGAAATATAGCATTTGTTCACAATCTTGCTCAACTTTAACTTAATCTTTACCAATCGAATTATGTAAATGTTGCAAGTTTATTTATTTTTGAAAAATTTCAATGGTCCAACATTCCTAGGAGGCACTATTTTCTTTACTTTAACCACTTAATGCACATGCCCATGTCTGACACAAACACCCGTTACTGGTAAAACAAGACTTCTATAACCAGCTACAAGAAGCATACAATATAATACCGAAGATAAAGATAGACTATTAGTACTAGGACACTTTAACGCACAAATAGGATTGGAGGCTTGCTATAGAAATGTGACAGGCATAAACACGACACATAAAAAAAACGAAAATGGCGACTCACTGTGTAACTTTGCAGCCGCCACCGAGATAGAAATAATAAATACGAAATTTAAACACAAGAGAATCCACACGACCACATGGAAGCATCTCGCAGGAGAAATAGAAACTCAGATAGACCATATACTGACAAAGAAGGAAAATAGTACAGACATCCAGAATGTACGAACATTCAGAGGAAAAAATGCGGACTCCGACCACTTCCTGGTAATTGCAAAATGTAAAATAAAAAAAGGCACTATAGAAGGAAAGAGAACTAAAGGAAGGAAAGAGAACTAAAGGGAGGAACTGGAAGTAGAAGAGGTGAAAATAACATACAAAAAAGAACTGCAAAAAAAACAACAAGAAAGTGAAGTAGGAAGAATGAGAAATAATAACGAGTAATATAATCAACGTAGCAGAAAAAGTAATTGGGAAGGGAAGCAATGAAAAGAAAAATATATGGTTTGACAACGAACGCGAACAGCTGATACAAGAAAAGAGAAATGCAAGAATAAAGTGGATACATAAAGGGCGAGAGGAAGACAAACAAAGATATAAGGAAAAAAGGTAAGAAGCGCAGAAAATATTTAAAGAGACAAAAGGCAAGCCATGAAAAAATGATGAATGAAATTGAAAGAGAAAATAAAAGAAATAACAGAAGACCACTATATGACTATCTAAGAAAAAGAAGAAGAAAAATGGACGGAACAGTTTAAAGAACTATACAGGGACGAAAGTATAACAAATGTAAGACTAAAGGAAATAGCCAAAGGACAAGAGACAGAAAAACATATACTAGGAAAACCACCGACTTTTGAAGAGGTAGAGAAATGCTTAAAAAGCCAAAAAAAAAATAGGAAAACAGTGAACAGCGATCAAATTTGTGACGAGCTACTAAAATACAGTGATATAACTACACACGAAAAGATACACGAGTTAATAAAAAGAACTTGGGAAGAAGAAAGGATGCCAGACGAATGAAAACTAGGGATAACAATACTGATACTTAAGAAGGGAGACACGGAAAAGTGCACAAACTATAGAGGTATAACGCTATTAAACGTGGCGTATCAAGTACTGACAACAATTATCAGAGAAAAACTTATGCAATTCACAGATGGAAAGACAGGAGATTGCCCATATGGATTTAGGAAGGGAAGATCAACAACAGACGCAATACACATAATGAAACAAATAGAAAAGAGCAATGAATACAACATGGACATCCACTTACTGATGGTTGGTTTTAAGGTAGCATTTGACAAGATCGACAGGAAAAAAATGATACAAGAAGATTAAGACACTGGAGAAACTAGTTGAATCAGTTGCAATGACCATGGAAGAATCGGTGGCAAGAGTACAGACCGGGAGTAGTATCTCAGACAGTTTTGAAGTTAATAGAGGGGTCCGGCAAGGAGACGCCCTGTCAACATTACTATTTATCATCTGTCTAAATTGTATAATAAATCAGGCAGAGCCCATAGGGACAGTATAGAATAAATCAACGCAAATAGTGGCAGATGATTTAGCAATAGTAGCGAGAAACCTAAAGAAACTAGAAAACACGGTTAGAATTATAGAGAGAAAAGCGCAAGCACGAGGATTGGAGAAAAATCAGAAAAAAACCAAACATCTACACTGTAATAGGGAGGAAAAATTCATAAAAAAAACAAGTATTATGTATAGGGAAATACACATTCGAAAAGGTGGAAGAATACAAGTACCTAGGAATACTTCTACATAGGAGGAATTAAAGAGCAAACATTAAGCAAAGAATCTAACTCGGAAGCAAAGCATATTTCGCAAACAAACTAACCTTGAGATACAAAAGCCTGAGTAAAAAGATGAAAATAAGGATATATACAACAATTATTAGACCAATTGTATCATACGCAGCTGAAACTATAAGTATAACTTAGAAGGAAGAGGAACAGTTAATGGTCTTCGAGAGGAAAATGATTAGGACCATTATGGGACCCAAGCAAGTAAGCAGAGAAGAAATAAGACTGTTGTACAACCACAAGATCGATGAAATATTAAAGAAGAAAAATATAGCAGAAGAGTCAAAGCATAAAGGATTGTATGGTACAGACATGTAAAACAAACAGGAGAAGAAAATCCAGGGAAAGCACTATTGGAATGGACACCAGCACAAAAAAGACCACGAGGAAGGCCAAAAACTAAATGGACGGAACAAGTGGAGAATGACCTAAGGACAATGGAGATAAGGAACTAGCAAAAGTTAATTGGTGATAGGAAAAAGTGAAGTGAAATAGGGGAAAAGGCAAAGACACACACACAAAGTTATAAGTGATAAAGTGAGATGTGGACTAATCCACAACCATAGCAGGATTTAAAAGTCCTGAACAGCTACAGTTTCCACGGAAATGTATAGCATTTTGATTGATTGATTGAATGCACATACCCCATGTCTGACACAACCACCCATTACTGGTAATTTTGGATGTATCCGTGTGTCACCCGGATGACTACACTATTTAGTGATGGACACAATCGAATTATTTCAACAATCGAAACTTCACCTCTCGAGTGAAATTTACAATTGAATGATTTCATTTCGAATTCATCACTTAGGCCAATCTCTTGTTTCTCAGGAGAACACGAGTTTTCTAGTCTCGCATTGCCAAGTCGGCTCGGTACAATCGGCAATCGCCACAGATGTATTTACATCTGGGATACCTAATCGTTACCACGCTGAACGTGTGGCTATCGCCAAAGGGTAGCCGGTAGCAAAGCCATACATAAATAATTGGAATTTTTTTCTCCCTTATCTTTCCCTTTTCATTTGGGTTAAGTTTAAGTTTAGTTTCACTGAAGTCAAATCAATCGTGCAATTGTGCAACAAGTGCATTTCAAAAATTAAAATTAGTTGCTGTATTATTAATAAAAAATCTATAGTTTTTTTTATAAAATCAACAGATCAGTCCAATGTGGAATGTAAGCTGTGCAAGAAAAGTTTTCTTTTCATTTTGTACATAACATTTTTGTTTAGTCATATATACTGAACCTGACATTTAATTTAAGAATTTGTTGTATTAAGAATTGTGCTATGTATCCTTTTAAACATTAAAACTTGAATAAGAATTATTTTTAATGTTCGTTGATGTTGAATGATTGAATAAAATTTAAATAAATCGAAATGTGCGCTTTGATATTTCCAAACTAAACACGGTTCAAGCAAAATTAACCTGTATACCAGCCACAAAACGTACCGAGTGAGTGCTGATTTCATTCAACAAACCTCTCGAGATATCCGTACAATCGAAATGATCGATTATTTTTCATTAGAGAGGTCCCATCACCAATTTTGCTATATAAATTTGATTTGCTCACTTCCAACAAGGTAACAGAGGTTATGTTATTCTATTAAATAGTAAACATTGCCATTATTGAATTACTAAAATAAACTAAACTTTACAATTTACCAGTATCTTGTGTAATAGGGTTAATTAGTGACTATGCTGTAAAAGGTCAGTGCGGGGTATCTAAACAACTGGGTATCTTGTGTATTGATATTGTTTGTTTATTATGCAAAGGACAACTAAATGCTAGTATCAAGAAATTTTTAAATATCACATTAACACATTTTTAAAAAGTAAAATAGGCCAAGGCAAGCTTAATCCATTTACATTTATCTACAATACAGCAAAAATTTGTGCATAGTCCTTTTACCGTTTTCTGATTTTTTCTAAAAGATTGAATTTTTATAGGAATTTATAATTTTGCATAAAATTAAAATGTAATAATTTTAAAATAAAAATTGTGACTAACTTCAGAAGGGTTATCAAAAATTACCTGTTGCTTCTGTACATGGAATATGCACGCTGATTTTAACCGACTCACTTTAGTTTTGTATGTCGAACTCATAGCATCAGCATCCAATGTATAGATACTAAGATTTCCTATGTCTGAATCATTTAAGGCTTCAAGTTGTGTATTTATTGAAACATTTAAATCTACTCCTCCATCGTTATTAGAAATTGACACCAAACCATGGTTGCGTAAAAAAAAAATTGGTGTATTAACACAAACAGCACCACCTAATATGAAATCTTGTAAATTATTAAATTGTAAAATGTCTGGTTCTTCTTGTGGTTTGAAAATGGTGATACTACGTTGATTATACAAATAAGCACAAGTACCACAAAGCAAAAATCGATAAGAAAGTGAATCTGCTGGATTTTCTTCTCTATATAAACCATTCATTTTCAACATCAGTAAATCTCTAATATGTATAGGTGCTTTTTGAACATTAGTTTGCACTGAAACCATTGCATAGTGAACTTGAGGTGATATATGCATATTAACTGCTGCTGCCAATATAATAATGTTATCCTTATCTAACTGTAAATCCAATAACCAAGTATCCACTTCAGAGTGATCTCCACCAGCTTGTTCCCAAACAGTGCTACAAAAACTATCGCGTACCAAACAATTTAATTCAGTTACAAACACTAGTTGTTCTTCATTATTACAATGTAATCTCCATTTTTGAAGTGAATGACCTGCCAACACATACACTATCCAAGTGCTTTCATCCTCTTGTACACTTAATACACGGACAAGACGCTATAATTATACATTGCGTTACTTATCACATAACTTTAGACACATACTGTTTCAGTTGAATGATCTGCTGACATTGGTCCAAATATAAAAGATGACATTCTCTTACTCAATCCACCAAGCCAACCTGTTGGTGTTCGGAGTGTGTGACAAATAAGATTAGATCTACCTGATAAAACTCGTGGTTGCACCCATACAACTGAACATGTAGTTGTTGCTAATATACAGCCTAAATCACCTATATCAGTTAGGCTGTCACACTCTTGCCCCTGCAAATCAACTACTTGTTCTACTGAAACACCATCATAAATTACAGATGGCCAGTACCGTACAACTCCTAAAAGGTGGCTCTTTATTACATCATTAATTTTTTCAAACTAAAATACCTTCAGGAGAAACTGCAATGCAGGAAGGTACAGATGACGTACTTGAAGTAAAAACAGAAACCAATTCTGCCCTATGTGCTAAGTCACTCTGTGGAAGATGTAATTCAAAACATTGGTTATTAACCAACTGCTTTTTCTGTGGAGTACCTTTGGTAAGAATACTTTGACGATACTGCCAAATTAATAATCGGCGACCACATACAATCCATGCATACCCACATTCCGAAATTCGTGCTGATACAACAATGTTTCCTGGTTAAAACTTTAATTTAGTAAAACAATAAATATAATATTGTAACATACTATCTGCAAAAGTAATAGCTTCCGTTACTAAAACTGGCAATGGTTGACCAAATTTTTCAACATAATTTTGTGATGATTTCAATACAATTTGAATAGACTGAATAGATCTTCCAGAAGAAGTTATTCGACTGAAATTTTTGTGTACAGTATTGCAGGAGAAGAGTGAGGTTATAATACTTACGAAGGTGTTCGAAACCCTGGTAATACTGATCGCTTGGCAGAAATGCTGGGACGTGACCGAGGAGAAAAAGGGCTGTGAAAACTCCTATCCATTTCTTAAATTTCAATGTAACAACACATGTAAAACTAACATTAAACCGGGAACTTAAGTAAAGTTATAACAACAAAATTAAAATAAATATTAAACTTTAATCCAACGTTGCCGGTTTCAGCTGGAAATCCGTTTCTCATACTGTAGCCCCGTAAGGAAAAAGAAATATTTCAGATTTAGATTTTTTGGGTCACAATTTAAAATAAACTGATTTAGCTTAACTTACCTTAGTACAATTGTGCTTCCTTAATAAGTTATGAGTCTCGAAAAAATGTTTCTCTTCTCTTTTAATTAATTTAGTATTACAAATGTTTACTATTTTTTAGAAACCAAAAGAAATTAGGAATTGTAACAACAAAAAATAAAAGGGTTAATTGCAACTAAATACGTTTACGGAAAAACATAAAAATAAACAGTGATAAATTAAACTACCACTTAGTTCCGGTTCAGTCAGTTTTCAAGCTGTTCACTTATTACACTCAATACATTTTTGGAATCTTTTCAGAAAATTTTTTTTAACTGCAAAAATGGATAGACGTATATTTCTAATCGTGTTTGCAGCTACAACTTTCCCAAAGCTCGCCTCTTCTGTTTACACTCCAGACGGATAGGTAATGTGTTTAATGTACCTCTAGAGAAAATAGTTAATTGGATTCAACTCTGAACATGGAGCTGCAATAATGCCTTAAGACTCATTTTTCTCCAAAATGGTGCAATTTAGCAACACGCAACAAGTATACCTTTTTTTAAGTAACTCAACGAGCAATTAAAAAAAATCATTTTTTTTCAAAATTTGAATCCTATGAAAATGAATTTTTTACACAGTATAACTTTACCTGACAAAAAAACATATTCTTGTCAGGCCACCTCAAAACTCCTTTTTGCCAAATGTTGCATAAAAAACTTTAAAATTGGAAGAGAAAAAGAAAAAAAAAGAAATGAAAAAATTTTTTGCAAGCCTCATAACCTTTAAGGAAGCACAATTACAATTGTACTAAGGTAAGTTGAGCTAAACCAGCTTATTTTCGCCCAAAGAATGGTTGTTTGTGGTCTACACGTTCCTAAACCATTCATTCGAGTGTGATGAAGATTTGTTGTGGTGTTCGCGTACGGCTGTTAAGTGTTTTGCGTTATCAATTTTTTAATTACGCATCTATTAAAACCAATTAGGAGTTCCTAATTTTCTAAAATGAACCAATCAACGAGGTGTTGGTTAAACAACTTAATTAAGCGATAAAAAATGTTGCTTCACTTCCCAATACTTGTATACCAGTAGGTGGACGCACGTATCCATAGTATTTTTTTTTATACGAAAGTCTGTTTATGAATTGTCAGTGATATAAAGTATTTGATCAATGTGAGGTTATATTTCAGTTTGACAGTTGTCGTTCCGCTTAATTTAATTAAATCCATTAATACGTAACGCTTGAAACAGCCTGGTTTGGTACCGAATCCCTTGATGAAATCAGGAATATTGGTTTTGAATTGGATGTTTATCATATGTTTCGTTGTAAATTACTCTTCCTAAAATGCATTAGTGGTGATTGTTTAATTAGGATAAATATAATTTTAATATCATTAAATATTTTTTTTATTTGGGCAGTTCCCTATCGAATCAAGGGAAATTAAAAAAATCGTTCGAGCAAATTGTCGTGACTTTTTTCATTCTCTTGATTCTCGATTAAATTGTTATGCCAAAATTATTTCGTGCTAAAAATGCATTTATCCGACAAGAAAAATTACCGCTTATGCATTTTTAGCTCCGAAAAATAAAGTCGGGGGGCGAGATCCAACTTTAATGAAATTTGATAATTTTGGGCACGGGGTATGTATATTAATTTATACTCTAAGGTTCCTAGTATATTATTAACGATAATAAATGTGTGCTTTGCGGGTTTGTTATTATGCGTGACCAATTAATATACATATATTCCTTTTGTCGTGTAACAAGGTATTTACATCAGTATACTCAAAGCTAATAAATCAATTTATGCAATATGTATTGTCTACCCTTGTGTGATTATTATTAACTTTTTCTCATGCGTACTGGTTTTATCATGGCAACCACTCTTGACATACTTCAAATTAAAGTAAACAAACAAAACAAAAAATAATCAGGAGCTTCTCCTAGAGGTTCGTTGGGGGTTACTGGCAAGAGGAAACCCGGATATACAGCTTCGGTGATCTGCCACAAGTAACTTAGGACAATAGGATTAGTAACACAGGACACTTTAATTATAAATTAAAAGTATGATCCCAGTTAAAATTTTAAAGCTTAACTGAATACGTCTCTGATCTGCAGTAGCAAATAACAGCATATTAGGAAAACATTGTATTAACAAAAATTGTATTTATTTCAGTACTGAAATTATTTTAAATTTAAATTTTAGATCTTTACAAACAGGCACCTACCGGTTTTTAAGCAACTGGCACCTGCTTTTAGGAATCGGTTACCTCATCCTGGGTGGGTTTTATGGACAAAAACTACAAAAACTAAGTAAGTGCATTGTATTAAACAAACGTATTTGTCACTCTCAAAATTATTTTAAAGGGGTATGTTTTCGATTCAATCATTATCGTTTCTATAGAAAATGTTTTACTAGATCAATGTTGTTTTAGTTTGCCCTCGTCAGAATGTTTGCGCGGTTCTTGCAAAGTATCTGTTAAATAACGTTAACAAAACAATGGGGTTTGAAGAAGAGAATTTTACATTAACATCGTACATAGATTTTTAACTTCTTATCAGCATAGATTACTGGACTTTTATGGTTTCTCAAGTGAAATGGTTAAGGATGATTTACAGGAATACCTTATTCAGAATTTGGATTAATAGGTAGATTTTTTATGTTCTGGGAGACGAGATTTACTATGTGAACATACAGGTCTCGCAGTGAAAATAACTCGGGATTGAATATTTCAGGTGATAGGAGATTATCATTACGGGACAAGTGTTTCAATCAAATACCAACTGTTTTTGCGCTTGAGGTTGAGGAGTTCTACCAGGACTTGATAATAAAGTAATTGTTTTTGAAACAGGATTTAAATTGAGTATATATATATATATATATATATATATATATATATATATATATATATATATATATATATACCATGAAGACGCTGTGCTCTTTCCCACACTTCCCCACGTCCACCCCAACACTGAACTGCAATTCCTAACTCCAACTCGTTAATACCTTTATGATACAATTCAATTGCTAGTTCCTTCGGACCTTCATTTTCATCGTCTATTGTCAGAGCTTTGGATATGTATTCAAAAGCTCGACGATGATGTTGTTTTTGTTTAGCTAATAATGGATCACCTGGACCAGGTCCAGTTAGAGGAGATGAAGCACCTGACATTTCTTGTATTTCTGATACACTCTCACTCTGTTTATTTACATCAGCAAATTCAGATTTCCGATTTTTTAGTAAGTAACTAGAAGAACTGCAGTAAATGAATTTAAGGATGACAAATATTTGTTACAGGAGTGAATGAAGTATATTGAACATGAAAATAATAGGAAACGATACAAAACACAAATTTCTTTTATGAACTGAACTTTCTGTAGAGGAGGGAAATGTCAGGTGGGTACTTGGAACATCTGTGTCGTTTTTTCTTGATTTTTTATTCGATGATTTGTTACTTTGCGTTTTACGAACCATCCAAAGGCCATGACAACAATTTTAATGATAATTAAACAATTATACAACTATTACTCTTATTAATTAATTAGAGAAACATAACAAAGATAATCAACAAAAATTTCATTGTTTCGCATTTGATAAAATTCCCGTTTGACAAACGTTTGAACTAGTGAAATCCAAACAAATACCCTTAAAACATTCATGTACTTTGAATGCTTATTTATAGAACCCATTTTTGTCTGTACCTCAAACACTTAATCAAAATTGAACAATTTTTAATAATTGGCTGTATTATGATGCCATCAAATAAATATAATAATTTTATTTGCACACTGTGGTGGTTTTGAGCAAAATTTCAAACCTTTTAGACGGTTATTCTTATTACAGTTGTACTTATTCAAAACATATTAATACGCTACATAACATAACTCACTGCAAGCTTAAACATTCTTGAAAGCTATTTTCAATAATTAAATACTTTCTTTTTTTTTCATTTTATGCAGCAATTGAGAATTGGTACTTACAAATTTGCGTTTATTTCAATAATCATTCATTTTTTATCTTCCAAGTATCATTACCAGTTTTAGGCAAATGAATTACTATTTTTACTCTCCCAGAAAAGTAAAGGAAAGTACTAAAAATTATTCTGTTGCCCAGCATTTCAACAATTTGGCTCTGTTCTTCGCGCCAAGAACCGAGGGAAATAGCAAACAATGTGAACTTCTTTTATTCATTATAATCACTTTCATCCAAAACTTGTTTGTTATCGCCTGATCTTAACCTCAGAAAATTGAACCAACGATGTAATGTAGAAAATCACACTTTTAAAATAGACCAAAAATTCCATCTCGACTACGCAAGAGAAAATGGCATTCAGTTAAGCTTTTGGGATAGCAATCTCTCGCACGATGTTTTGTGAAAGTTTAACACAATTTACATAGTTTACCTCTCATGGAGCACTAGCTTCATCGCATTTACATTGAATGATGTAAACTGGTGTCGTACATATGTACCACAAAATCAAGATAACCGTCAAGTTAACTCTCCAGTGACAAAACTGTACAACACATTAAACATTGATTTATGGAAGACGTACTTTCAAGAGTCACTCAGATGTCCACTTAGCAGCCACACTTTAAAAAATCAAACCCCAAGAATTTCAAATCTTGAAGGGTTCCGAGAACAACTAATTTTATTAATTTCAAGTTCAGTAAATAAAAGGGTCTACGAGTAAATCATTCAACTACGCTCACCATTAAAAACTCTGGGTGATTAGCTTCACACTTCTGTTCCAGAAACGTCACCTTGTTGGTGTCGCGACAAAAAGACGGACGGAAAAAATATGTCCGTGACAAAAGGACGTATGGCGGCAAAATGACATACGACAAAAGACCGTATGCAATAAAATTCACACGTAAATTGATCATAAAATAAATAATATCGCGAAAATTAAACTTGCATGAATTCTAATAATTTCCCTACATTCTCCTTTCGAACTTTATCCAGGCTTAGGCTGACAAAAAATCGTCGGTGATTAGTTTACTCTAATTATTGATGGGATAACTTATTGGAATTAATTTAATGCATGCCTCATTTCTTTGGGTAATCTAATAACATCTATACCAAATTTTTAAGGCTTATATTTTGAAGTAGTATACCTATACCAGTTTAACAGCTGACGGATTTGGTCAACTTCAATTGCTTCATGCTTGGTATTTTAATAAATTTGTTTACAACATAGAAAAAATGCCCAAATGGTGGAAAGACAAGCAACAGTTATGTATTTGTGAATCTGAAATTTTGATGAATACCCATATGTATATTAAAGGTTATCACGTATGTCTTTCTATCTCGCGTTCTAACCTTGGCAGTATACACAAAGGTAATGTGAGTAAAACATAATACAGAAAAACTATATGTTGGAGTTTATAATGATGTGCGTAGCATCAAATCTTATTTAGTTAGAATGACACCAGAAGCCCATGGACCGTAAATATATAAAACTGCTTCAAAATTAAATAAGAACAAATAATACAAATTCGTTGTACGGTGTTGTCATTTAAAGATGCCAGAATGATTTTCAAAGTACTAAACTAATTTAGTACAGAATTTTACGTATTTTAGGATTTTGGCGTCAAGTGGCTTTTTAAAAATATATGAAAACCCTACTGGTAACGTACATTCCACCGAAATCGACTGCTACCAACGGTGTTTCACTAACACATATAGTAAGAAAATGATTAAGGAATGTAATGTGGAGTCCACGTACAGTAGCCAAACGGATGGCAAATGCCAAATTGATGGATGTAAAACTAATATTATATATATATATATATATATATATATATATATATATATATATATATATATATATATATATATATATATATAATGGTGAGCGTAGTTGAATGATTTACTCGCAGAGCCTTTTATTTACTGAACTTGAAATTAATAAAATTAATTGTTCTCGGAACCCTTTAAGATTTGAAACTCTTGGAGTTTGATTTTTTAAAGTGTGGCTGCTAAGTCGACATCTGAGTGACTCTTGAAAGTACGTCTTCCATAAATCAATGTTTAATGTGTTGTACAGTTTTGTCACTGGAGAGTTAACATCGTGCGAGAGATAGCTATCCCAAAAGCTTAACTGAATGCCATTTTCTCTTACGTAGTCGAGATGGAATTTTTGTTCTATTTTAAAAGTGTGATTTTCTAAATTACATCTTGGGTTCAATTTTCTGAGGTCAAGATCAGGCGATAACAAACAAGTTTTGGCCGAAAGTGCTTATAATGAATAAAAGAAGATCACATTGTTTGCTATTCCCCTCTCTTCTTGGCGCGAAAAACAGAGCCAAATTGTTGAAATGCTGGGCAATAGAATAATTTTTAATACTTTCTTTTAATTTTCTGGGAGAGTAAAAATAGTAATTCATTTGCCTCAAACTGGTAATAATACTTGGAAGATAAAAAATGAATAATTCTTGAAACGCAAATTTGTAAGTATCAATTCTCAATTGCTGCACAAAATGAAAAAAAAGAAAGCATTTAATTATTGAAAATAGCTTTTAAGAATGTTTAAGCTTGCAGTGAGTTATGTTATGTAGCGTATTAACATGTATTGAATAACTACAACTGTAATAAGAATAACCGTCTAAAAGATTTGAAATTTTGCTCAAACCATCACAGTGTGCAAATAAAATTATTACATTTATTTGATGGCATCATAATATAGCCAATTATTAAAAATGGTTCAATTTTGATTAAGTGTTTATGGTATAGACAAAAAATGGGTTCTATAAATAAGCATTCAAAGTATATGAATGTTTTAAGGGTATTTGTTTGGATTTCACTAGTTCAAATGTTTGTCAAACGGGAATTTTATCAAATGGGAAACAATGAAATTTTTGTTGATTATCTTTGTTATGTTTCTCTAATTAATTAATAAGAGTAATAGTTGTATAATGGTTTAATTATCATTAAAATTGTTGTCATGGTCTTTGGATGGTTCGTAAAACGCAAAGTAACAAATCACCGAGTAAAAAATCAAGAAAAAACGACACAGATGTTCCAAGTACCCACCTGACATTTCCCTCCTCTACAGAAACTTCAGTTCATAAAAGAAATTTGTGTTTTGTATCGTTTCCTATTATTTTCATGTTCAATATACTTCATTCACTCCTGTACCAAATATTTGTCATCCTTAAATTCATTTACTGCAGTTCTTCTAGTTACTTATTAAAAAACCGGAAGTCTGAATTTGCTGATGTAAATAAACAGAGTGAGAGTGTATCAGAAATACAAGAAATGTCAGGTGTTTCACCTCGTCTAACTGGACCTGGTCCAGGTGATCCATTATTAGCTAAACAAAAACATCATCATCGTCGAGCTTTTGAATACATATCCAAAGCTCTGAAAATAGATGAAGAAAATGAAGGTCAGAAGGAACTAGCAATTGAATTGTATCGTAAAGGTATTAACGAGTTGGAGTTAGGAATTGCAGTTCAGTGTTGGGGTGGTCGTGGAGAAGTGTGGGAAAGAGCACAGCGTCTTCATGATAAAATGAAAACTAATTTAGCTATGGCCAAGGATCGATTACAATTTTTAGGTTTGTTTATATGTTAATTACAACACACTTGACTACTTTTTGTTCTTCACTTTGGTTTTATTATTTATTTATTTTTTTTTTGTAGAAAGCATGGATAATTTGGAACGTATGGCTGTACAGAATGAGACCAAAATTATTGACAAACCACACCTTAGTTATTCTAGTAGTATTCCTATTGTTAAACCTAATCTTTGTTCTCCAGGTATATTTTTTTTTTATTGGGATTCTTTCATGCACGTGTGTACTTAATTGTTAATTAATGAAAAAATAATGAATTCATAATTTTTGTTTTAGCTACAGGTAAAAAGCTGACTGTAGCTGCAAGACGACCTATTGGTGCTAATGTATCAAAAAGTCAAACACTTCCAAGATCGATGGGTTCACGAAGTGCTCCTGTACAACCAGTGCGTCCATTTAATAAGCAAGCTTCAACACCTCCTGCTGTTAAGAAACAACTTTCAGTTCCTGGTAATAATTCTCCTGCTCGAAAAGGTAGTTTACCATGTAAGAGTTATTTAACCTATTAGTGCAATTTTAACATTTTCTTTTTAGCGAACTCAAATAAATCGAACGTTAGAGGTAAATCACCAACATTACGTGGTGTTGATCCCAAATTAGCCCAGAGCATTTTGGATGAAATTGTAGAAGGTGGTCCTGCTATACAATGGGAAGATATTGTAGGACAAGAAATTGCAAAACAAGCTTTACAAGAAATGGTAATTTTACCATCACTGAGACCAGAATTATTCACTGGATTACGATCTCCAGCAAGAGGTTTACTATTATTTGGCCCACCTGGAAATGGTAAAACACTATTAGCTCGTGCTGTTGCAACTGAATGTCAGGTAAGTTACTGTTGTTATTAATGTTTTTATAATTAAGCTTTTTAGGCTACATTTTTTGCAATAAGTGCTGCCAGTTTAACTTCGAAATATGTTGGCGAAGGAGAAAAATTAGTAAGAGCTTTATTTGCTATGGCACGTGAATTACAACCGTCAATTATATTTATTGATGAGGTTGATTCACTTTTATCAGAAAGGTCAAACAACGAACATGAGGCTAGTCGTAGACTTAAGACTGAATTTTTGGTGGAATTTGATGGCTTACCTAGTAATCCTGAAAATGAAAGGGTAAATTCTTTTCCATTCAGATCATATCACTTGCATTCCTTTGCATTAATTGATTACACTTTTTATGGCATTTATGGTCATATTTCAGTAGCAACTTTTCCAATGATACATAGACCAATAAAAATTACTTTTTATAGACAGACTTTATATGCATTACATTTTTGCATTACTGGTATTATACTTTAATTTACTCCCTTAAAACACAGTGCAAAATCAGTATTCATTCCCATAAAATTTAAAGTCTTCAAATAGCAATTCTCTCGTTCATGAATTACTACCTACATAAAGGAAATACATTAACTTAAAAAAAAGTATGATTTAAGTTATTGTAGCAAGTTATCAAATAGTATATTATATAACGAACTATGACAGTCAAAGATATAAGCAGCACCCTCGTGTGAGAATCCCATCAGTGCAGGATAGACACTTTCGACTACGACTATGAAAAGGACAGTCTCAATGTTTTATTGATCATAAATTAAACGATTACAAAATATACTTTTTTGCATGATTGAGCTTTTTCGTTTATTTACCATATCTGTTTCCAAGACAGTAGGATATGTTTACTGATTGCGAGGCCCAACTCGTCGGTAAGTATTTTACTTACTGACATTTTTTACTTACCAATGTAAAATTATGTATACTACCTATATTTCACAACAATAAGAACAAAAAATTTGGGCATTTCCATTTAAAACGTCACTTTTGACTTTTTGTTTATTTAGTAGAAATTAAATAATTTCAATTGTGATACATTTAATACAATCGTGCAAAAAACAGTATGAGCGTCATGAACATTAAGGGTTGTACCGGTCTCCGGCCAAATTGGAGGCTTTGCTATGGCCGCCGACCGGTAAATGTCCCTTACTGTTCTTGATACTCAATATACTATAATCTAATATTTCAGGTTTTTTATTAAGAAATCATAAACTTTTTTTTTTTTTTTGCTTACAGCGTTGAATGATAATCTTTTATAGAAGGTGCATCATATGAGTTTATTTGTCACAGTACATTTATGCCAGAGAAGGGTAATGTAATACCTATAAGGTAGCTCCACCATCAGTGCAATTGTTGAATGAAAATTTATCAGATAATGGTGCAATATGAGAATTATAATCTTATTCCAAATGAGACGAGTTTGCAATTTTTGAAGTGCAAAAAGTGACCTTGTCATAATACGCGAGCGCAATAAATGCCTTCTGTTTATCTCGTTTAGAATATCAGATTCATGTTTAATTAAAATATATTTATTGTTAATAAAAAAAAGTTATTTACATAATAATACATACCTATTTAATTTTTAATATTAATAGTAAATATCAGTTATATCTTATATATGTTTTAAATGGATGGTACTAGCGTTGAATGCAACAGTAATAGTTACAAAATGTAAAAAGCATAAGAAATAAAATGTCTGTAATTTTACAGAATCAAATGTATAGAGTACGGGGCTACCCTGTTTACATCTAATTAACGTAAAATTTGTACTTTTCATAGACAGTTTAAGTTTTTTTTTCAGGGGAAAGCCATTGCAGTATTCTAAATAATTTTATAGCTACCAGATGATCAAGAGTAATGTAAAACTGATCATAGTATTTGTTTACTAATGTTGGATTAGGAAAATCAGCTTTTAAGCCTTCTTTACGATGAGCTGTAATTTTCTTAGCTCATATTCTATTTTAAAAACCTCAAAATAAAAATTAAACCTACTTATTAAAAATGATACAATTGGAATGAATTCCTCAGAAGGTTGTTTTAAAATTTTAATGTTTTATTCGCAACCATAATCCCGACATAAAATAAGTAATTCTTTCTTTTCATATAAATTCACACTTTCACTACTAACGTGTTTAATTAGTGTATCCCTACAATTATATTGTTTCAAAAACCAGTAAGCTAAATAACCGGAAACGTATACTTTGGCACACGTATGTGAAGTCAGTTTTACTTCTTCATTTTTCTTTTCTCATATTTCTTCATCAGTTTCCAAATTTTCAGTTGAAGTATTTATTTCAATGTCGGAACTTAAAATCTCAGATGGTAATATTACAGAAAATTCATATTCATCTGTCAATAATGCTAGTTCACCATTATCGGGTTCACAATTAGAACATTCTGATTTTGATTGTAGCCTGATATTCATATTATATTGAAAGGCAATTCTAAAATCTTTTGTACTGGTTCGAGGGTTGTAGCCATTTCTTTGAGGAATTACAGAAAAAAAATTTCTATTGGGTCTTGATTTATGTTGGCAGTAAGTAAATAATGCATGTTACTTATTTACTTTGAGATCTTCCCAAAGAAGAAGAATTGATGTAACTGTCCACTGAAAGCCTATGTACTTTTTCTCTTTGCAGAATTTTTATGTACGATGTAACGTTGATTTCATGAAATCTTCAACAGTAGTGTTTGAAGTTGTCAATCCACGACGCACAACGTTTTGATCATACGTAACATGTGCATTTAAACAATGAAATATATTATTAAACAGATGGATAATGTCAGGGTATTTTGAACACCCTGTATACATATTGCGTAATTTTGTTTGTAGTTTTATTCACTTAGTTAGATTCCGTATATATATATATATATATATATATATATATATATATATATATATATATATATATATATATATATATATATATATATATATATATAGATTAAACCATTTAGAACGGCGTTAAGCAGCATTCTGATCAGACATCCTGTCGCCCATTAAGCTTTTGTTTTTTTTTGTTTATACGCATTACCGTATGTTTACATTTATATTTATCTTACTTTATTATTTTATTATAGCTTTGTTAGGTTTTATAAATGTGTTTTAATTCTGTGGAAACCCTTTTGTGTTACATAAAAGTTCTTTTTGCAAATTGCAAGTTACCGGTAATTTAGTTTTAACGTAACGAAGTTAGTTTTCTTTATTATTGAGTAATAGCGTTAATAATATTTAGTGTTTTATTTGATTTTTTAGTTGAGTATTAATTCATTTAGAGTGCATTCTATAGATTTTTTTGTTTTGTTTTGATTATTATTTAATGCCTAATTATTTACACTGAGGTGTATTAACGTAACTTTATTGAGTGTTTATCACGCTTTTATTTGACAAGCGTGTAGTGCGATTTTGGAGCCCGATTTCAGGTAGTTTGCTGAGTTGCTGTCCAGCACACCTGGAATTGATTGCGGATAGGTAAGCGTATGTTTTTTGTATGTTTAGACACGCTATGTACTTGTAATTTTGGCACGACGACCCTTATTTTGACTACCAAACATTCTGGCGCCCAAAACCGATCTGATTACGTCTTCATCCCCTATTTTGACTTACGTACGATTTACTATTCTTTTCAACATCTGACCTACACTCATACGCTGGCTAGTCGGGGAAAAAGGCCAATTTATCTGTAATCCCGTTCTACCACCCGTTTATACCGTTACAATAAACTCTGATGTATTAAGAGCAGTTTCACTTTTCAACTCACCTATTAAAAATGTATTTTTTATGGTATCAGCTACCTTTCTACTAAATATTTGAGCCGCGTATAAAACTCTCATCTTCTCAAAGGCTGTAGGATTAAGATGTTTTCTTTTTAATTTGGTAAACAGCGTACTTCGGTATTTTGTAAATCAATATCTGCAACTGCCATTACATCATTCCAAGAAGTTCTTTTATTATCGAGAAGGAAGGTGGTAGGTGGATTCATAAAATTGTTCCAGAGTTTTTAATAAATGTGGAGGATCAAAAGTAATGTAAACAATTTGACTATTTTTTACCTTCCAACCTACATATACGTATGTAGGTGTAGAAAGCTTTTTTTTCACTATCACTAAATCGATTTATTAGCTCATTTTACAAATTTTGGCCAAGTTTCGTCAAGATCGGCCATGATGTCTGGATGTGTGTGGGTATATGGATGTATGTTAGTATCCACGATAACTCCAGAACGAAAATACCTACTTACTTAAAATGTTGTATTTAAGCTTATTTTCATTTGGTTTAGAGCTGATTAGAGATTAGGATCAGTTTTTGGTTTTTGTCAAATATATCTAAAACAACTGCATATTTCAAAGATATAAAAATACCCAGACATAGACCTTAAACGTATCGATTAATTATGTTCTATGCAATCTTTTGATAGGACGCATAATTTACCGATAAAAAAATTCCTAAGGTAGAATGTAAGTGTTTGTTCAAATTTTTTCATTATCTGAATAACGATTCATTTTATAAAAAAAAGTGTAGACGTATTTCTTAAAGAAAATTTAATTTTACATAAATTTTCTTTATAACGTTTTTTAATGTAAAGCGAAATAAATGTAAAAATTAAATAAATATGATTGAAAATGCTGAAGTTGTATTATCGATATTTTTATAGAAGCGGGCGGCTATGGAATTTTTTTTTACTTTCATGTATTATGTCTATGAATGTGTATCTGACATGATGTTTTAAACGTCATTCTGACATAGATTATTGTTTTTGTTTTAACAATGTTGCCTGTTTTCTTTATGAATGTATAAAGAAGAGGATGCATAGTTATTTAAAAAATTTGAAATCAAAATTATTTTATTTCTTTTAATTTCAATTTTGTAGGTTGGGAGGTCGTGTGGAGTTCCACACCAGATATTTAAAGTAATTGTGGAATTTTTTACTGTGCAATCAAACAACGATAATGCTTTCTGATTATTTTTACCTTGCTCACAAACTAATACTTTAGGGAAGAGTCCAATTTTTCCAAAACTTCTAAAATAAGTTTTTTTAGTAAATCCCTTTTAGTTGCGTTACTGGAAATATAGTAGCATATAGACATTTTCCATTTTTGAAATAATACCCTAACATAAAACGCAACCGCATAATTACTTAGTTTAGCTGTTTTTCCACATAAATCAAAGTCCTCATAACCGTCAATAAAATCCCAATGTTTATTAAAGTTAAGATTTTTCTTTAAAACAATTTCATCAAACATAACAACAACTTGTTTTTCTATATCATCCATCGTTTGAACTTTTAGTTTTAACAACTCGAAAAGTTTTTTATTTATTCCTGTCTTTAAAAATTCTTAGCCATCGCTTAATTATGCTAACGCATGGTAAAACAAGCCCAACTTCTTTTATTAAAAATTTGTCGCAACTTGGAGATCTGTAATATATTGACATCGCTAACTCTTTTTCCAATCTAGTCCAAGGTTGTTTTGTTTTATGAAATAATTGCGTATTGACTAAAATCTTACACGCTTTAGATCTTTTGTTTAAAACGTTGTGACTACAATGAAGTTTTGTTTGTTTTTGTCACAATCTTAAAATAGTTCCGTTTCTTGAATTTAGTTTTTTTAGTCTAACAATCTGACTTAAATATTTATTTTTACAAGAACAACTAGTATTTTCTAATCTTATAGTTATATCATTTCTATTGTTCTCATTATAGCCCGTATTAGATGTCTTATTGATGTATTTAATTGTAAGGTTATTATGATGCATGTTTTGAATGTAGCTCAAGTGAGTTTGCATGAATAGAATTTTTTGTGTATGCGTAATGTAAGTTGGTGTAAACGATACGCCACTGGAATTTAAGGAAGCATTGGTTATCGTGTGAAGGAATGTTTGAATGCTATAGAAAGATTTTCGTGTTGAAAGCATTAAATTTGGTTGAAAAATATGTTTTGAGTAAATTTTGATTGATACAGCACTGGTAATACTACTGGTCTTTTTGCTACTAAGGAATTTGGACTAAATGAAATGGGTGTAGACGTTTGAGTGAAAGTTTATGGTATATTGATATTTTATTAACGGTCACTAAGGAATATGTGTGCATATTTTTGTTTGTAGGAATTTTGTAATATGGTGCAATAATGGTAAATCGATGCATGTTCAAGAATGAAGTGATAGAATGTGATTGAGTGGTCTAGATTGTGCGTAAATAGGATTCGCGCACATGCGAAATTTGAGATGTCTGGTTAATCCTCATTGTGAATGTAATTGCAATTGGTGATTTTTTCGGATAGTTTTCAGTGAAGTTACAAAGTAATTCAAAATGGCTACGTTTATTTCGCATCGTTGGCGTCTTCTTGCACGTTGGAACCTTCGACGCGGCAAAGAAACGCACGAAATACACGGCTCGGATAGGTGGATAAGGGGACAAAAATCGCAGACATTCATAAATAAATAATTTAATATATTGTGAGTTGAAGAAAAACATTAGTGATTTTCTTCAAGAAATAAAAAGTGCTTAGGCAGATTAGAAGTTAACACAGCAAATATTTTGTCATTAGTGTTCAATTGTGGGACGCGTGACCTAATATAAAGAAAACCGAAGGTAAACGTTTAAGTAACCCAAATTAAAGTTCGTAAAATTTAGTTAAGATATTGGTGACCATCATTGACATTGAATGTGTACAATTGGTAGCAATACCAAATTGATTGTATAAAAGCAAATAAGAACTTGTGTATATGGAAGGAACCATTTTTCCTTGTGGTAAACGTTTTGAAAGGCAAGCATCACAGCATAAGGTGATGTGATGTTAGGCTAAAGAGCCCCTGTGCCAGGTATGCGAGTGAACAAACCATGGACACTGCGTTAGTGAGTGAATTTAAAAAGGATTACCGAAATGCAGATTATATAGACTACAACTACCGCACCGAAAAATGATTAATTAATATAATTCGTAAGAATTAGATTTAAATTTTATTGAACCAAGACAAGTACGATTATGTTTTAAGTACATTTTTGTTGTTATTGTTGTGTTAATTACGGTTCATTCAAAGAAAAAGGTAATCGAACTTTAGCTATTTTGTTGTTTTTAGTGTTAGGAATTCGGGAATAGCTTTCAAATATTTTAGTCAAGTGAAGCAGAACGCTACTAACAAAGTACTTATTATTTTTATTCAGCATAAATTACAGTTTTGAAGTATTAAAGTTTAAACCTATAATGAATGTCTAAATACGATTTTAATGATAAAGTAGTAATAAAATATAAAGATATTATTGATGATACAAGCACTAAACGCTCTATGTTTGAATTATTCAGCAATTAACGTATATTTTGTTGAGATAACAATTTATTATTAAACCGATTTCGTTTATTTTATTTAGAATTTTCTAAATTGGGAATATTTATTTAATTTAAAGTTTTATAACAGTTAGAAATATAAATTTACAGGTATACAAGGGATACTTAAAAATTATTCAAATTAACGTCTTACGATTTGGGAATTTTTATTTGTACAGGATATGTTCAATAAGTTTACGACGATCTGTGTATTTCAGAATTTTCTTAAGCTTTTGGATCTATTTATTTGAAGTGTGATTGAATTTGAATGGTGAATGGTTTTAGTGAGTAGGCTGCAATCCTGTCTTCCACAGTCAGATAGGATTTATTTAACATCCTGACTAAGACTATTTATTTTAGCAAAATTTAAGATTGTGGTGGCGCCTAGAGACAATTTTTCTCGGACTGAGCTTTGTGAGTAGTAGATTTATGGTAAGTGTAAGGTGTTTGAAACTACCCTTCAATCATAATAAAATACTTATCTTTTTTGGGGTTTTTAATGGTGTATTTTAAATTATACAATCTAAACGTTTCGATAACGCTTACAGTTATCTTCGTCAGTAGTAATATTTGTTAAAAATTGTTAAAGATGTTGTAAACAATTTTGTCAAAGTTGACAATTTATGTAAGATCGAGTTGCCCAGTACATTTTATGAATCAATTTAGCGGGCGGTCTTTTTTTTGTTTTCAAAGTTCACATTCGGTTAGTAGTTAGATACACATGACGATCGCCTATTCTAGTCTTATTAACTTGGTTGGTATGGTAATGCGGACATATGTACACAGATTATTATTTTCTCATCTTACTAGTCACAATAAGAATAACTATATTCTCTATAATGAATACAAATGATTAGGTAGATTTTTATACAGGGCGAGTTTTAATAATATCGAGATATAAAATTCATACAACTTGAAACATTTATAATAAACTGATCACAGAAGATGAAAAGAAAATCTAGAATACAAATTTATTAGTAAATGATAATTGAAACGATCGTGCATAGAAATTTGTATGTATTTTGAGCGCAAACAGCGTTTATGGATCTTAGTGTTACTTACACATTTTACACCCTTGATACATAAATAACTATTATGTTTCAAGGAGGATCTAGTCCCGTTATGTACAATATTTATGGAGCACGACAGATTCTTTTGCACGCCTGAACACAAGAAAAACTAAAACAATTAAAATTAATTTCGATAACTTGATGTAGTAATATGATGTAATATAAATGATTAATGATAACCGTTATCTGATACTTATGTGATATGCAATTTTTCATACCTTCTTATGTGCGTACTTAAGTGCAATATTGCTTTCGTAAAAACACGGTTTTACATAGTTTGTAAAATGGTTTACATAATTTTCAACATAATGCTGCTTTAAAAAATACTTCACCGATTTTAATGAATCTCTACTTCTGAAATATCTCAGTTCCATTAGATTTTGTTAAAACCTATTCAAAAATATAGAGACTTTGCTAAAGTACATTTTGTAAAGCGCTTTTTCATAAGTAATCCAATGTTAAGACTTGCTTTCGTGATGAAATTTGCCGCGTCGTTCTTTTCTTGGCTATTACGTACCCATGAAAGTAATTAACCAGAAATGCGTCCATTTAAGTCGTAGCTATGTGGAATTGAACACAACATTGCTGCTGTCGAATCCACGGACAAGACCTAACGAAAACTAAACAACATTTAAATGTATTTTTACTAAAATTTTGATACCAAACAATGGGGGTCTTATTCCAACTGTATTATATAACCAGAAGAATCTGAATGCATATCACTGTTTGAATCCGATTCTCCTAGTGCTATAATAGCACGTGGAATATTTTCAATCAAAAAAGCTCCCTTATGTTTTTCCCAATTATTTGAAATAATCTTTTCCGTGTGCGAACAAAAATTTTGCCCATTGTAGAACATCTGAATAAAGCCTCATGCCATAATTTCTGTACCCTACCTTTCGATGGAATTTCTAAAACCAAGACCACAGACCACCGGAATTATCCAACAATGACCCATTTCTTAGCCCATTTCACCCAACCAAATATTACAAATTCCGCTTCAGGACTAGACGGACTTAGCCGACAAATACTTAAGAATCTACCACCAAACGCCATTAGACAGTTAGCCCAAATATACAACAGATGTCCGCATAATAGCTAAACCTAGATCCGACCCTTCCTATCCTTCATCCTATAGACCGATCTCCATTTTAAGTTGTATGGGCAAATGTCTAGAAACCATCCTGTTCTGAAGGTTAAGAGACCATTTCGAAGCCCTAGACACCACCTCGAAGCCCATGACATCTTACATAAGAGCCAGTTCAGCTTCAGACCAAACCGTTCATGCCAAGATCCCCTCGCGAAACTTTATACAGAATGCTCCAAATCATTAAACTGCCATGACTGTTGCCTCGTAGTTTTCCGAGACATAAAACAAGCGTCTGGCACGCAGGATTATTACACAAACTACGACAGCTAGGTTTTCTGACCGCATTCGTCCTATTCCTCTCATATCTGAGAGGCAGATGTGTGAACGTACGAGTAGGTTCTTCTACCTCCCCGACATTTCATCCAACCGCTGGAGTACCGCAAAGTTCGACACTAGCACCTATTCTTCAAGAGGTTAATAACACTACAAACCAAATATACAAATCGCATGGTAAACGGTGACACGATCCCAACCAAACAAATTCCACAAATCCCATTCTGCATTAAACAACGACTAAACGACCTTCTAGGGGAGTTCGAAGAGCATCTCGACAATACTGCATACATCTTAAAATAACCTCAATCCCCCAAGATTAAATTACTACGACCACCGCAACAAAAAAAGGACAGCTCTATCAATGCTACATTGCAACCTACTACACTATAACCTATTATTTCTCAATCACTTTAAATATATACAATTTTTCCCACAAAACAAACGCATCAAAATTGTTAGCACTTGCAATACACAAATAAATACAACACAATTAGGACTGAAGAGAGAGAGAAGATCCCTAAACCGTCCAAGGATCAGAAATGGAAAAAAAAATTAGAAAAATTGCCAAAAAAAAAATAATCGATTTAAAAAAAAAAGAAAGAAAATTAATTTAGTTGCACACAAAATGTCGCTAAAATATTTTTATAAAGTGTTATTTCGACTGAAGATGCAGTAGCATTTTTACGAAAGAATGGATTGTTACCAAATCTGGAAGATATTGCGCTATCTATGTGGTGCGGAAATACAAGAAAGACGGAAAAGATATCGCGGTGGTGAATACAGACCAATTTTCCGTTGCACAAGATCAGTCATACATAGGAATTGTTTTTCCATTACACAGACCTCAATGGAAAAATGAATTGCAAGTTAACTTTGTGTGAAATATTAGAATTAATATTCCTCCTCATTTGGATATTCATTTCGACACAGCAATAAAATTAACGGGAAAAAGAAGAGAAACTGTTTGCGATTGGCATAGCTTGTGTAGAGAAGTGCGTTCATCAGTGGTGTCTGTTATCGCCATGGTCAGCTTCCAGGTACTACAAAATACCCTGTTCAAATTGATAAGCCAGAAAAAATATAACAGATAGAATGTTAAATGAAAATCTGCAGCAGGCTCAGAAGAAAGCGATGTTGAAGTTGAAAACAATCGAACTTATGGACGTAGCATTGACGGTCCGTGCGCCTTCGGTTTAAAGCTTAAAGAGGAGGTTGGATATTTATGTGTTGAACGAAGGGATAGAGCTACCTTAGTTCCTATAATACAAAGAGAGATTGGAGTTGGATTATCGATTAATTCTGATACACGGCCAGCGTGTGCTAATTGGGGTACCTGCATTCCACTGTGAATCGTCAAGAGCATTATAGAGATCCACAAACAAAAGCCAATACTCAAGGTATCAAGAGATCCTGGTTAGACGCAAAATTAAAAATAAGCCGCACAGTAGACGAGATAGAAAGCAAAGTGGAGGCAAATGAAGAAAAAGTATTACAATGAGAACAAAATATTAGTAAAAATAAAGAAGCTATTTTTACATTGCAGGAACAATTGTATGAAAAAGAAAGAACTGTAGGAAAAGAAAGGACAACAGTAGTATACAGATCAGAACCCTGGGCACCACAACGACCAAAAAAGTCTGATGAAATATAAGGACCATTCACCCAATGAATTTCATAGATGCATTAGAAAATTATCTTAACCAAGCGGAAACAAGCGAAGGAGGAAAAATTAGAGCAGTCATGGATTTATTGGAAGGAAACGCCAAGGCATGGTCGGAATTGCATCGTTTCGATTGGACGGATTTTGCTCAATTTACAGAAGATTTCATAAAGCAATTTTGGATTAAATTAAGGTTGGCCACACCGCGATTGTACAACCCAAGGCAGGGAAAGTATGTAGACCACGTCTGGTTTTGGGTTAGCAAGACTACATATTTACAGCCACCCATTGAAGAAGAACATCTAATAGAAACATCAGTTAGGCATTTTACAGAGGATAAAATATATTAATTATTCGGAGCCAAAACTATTGATTAACTCATTAATATTCTGGAAATAATACAATCTGCAAATTATGAAGATAGATCTACAGGATTTTACAACCGCAGGAGCGACTAAAATCGAAAGAATGCCCGACCATGCAATGAAGCGACGGATAATAGAAGAAATGTGATCTTCGCGAACTACCACAAAGGAAGATTCCAAGAAAGTGATGATGAGGATTGAGGAGAGTCCCACCAAGACAAAGAAACGAAGAGAAGAGACAGCGAATCAGTTCTAGGGTAGAAGAGAGAGAGAGAGAGAGAGAGATCAGAAGCATGGAAAACTAAGTTATTGGTCGGAAGTCCATGCCTACAGAAGTGATTTATAAAGAGGAACAAACACAACTACGTAATTTTTTGAAAGTATATTACCAAAACTGTCTGAAAAAATCGTTAAATATTTGAAATATCAATGACCAAAACGACGAAGAAGAGCAAAATCGCCAAGTGAAGGAATAAACTATCCGTAAGAAAATTTTACTGCGTAATATGAAGAAGAAACGACTTAACACCTAGTTTTGAAAGGAGAGTTGGTGGGGGTTAGTCAACACATACTGATAGATACCGAAAGTCAAATAAGCGTTATTTCGGAAAATGTGTTTATTAAGTTAAAGGAAAATAATCCTAAATTAATAGTGATACAAGGAGTGACGGGAAAGGTCGTCAAAGTGACGCAATAAGTATTAATCGATATGAGGGCACTGTAACGGGTGACAAAAATTGCAAATTTCGCTCTAAGTTGTATGTTATTTTAGTTATATGTTCATTTATAGATTAACAAATGATTGTTGTTTATATATAAGTTGATTTAATATTGACACGAGAATCTTGAATTTACTTCAATAAGTTATGTACATAATAAAATACTTATCTTTTTTGGTTTTGTTTTTAATGGTGTACCTTAAATTATACAATCTAAACGTTTCGATAACACTTACAGTTATCTTCGTCAGTAGTAATGTTTGTTAAAAATTGTTAAAGATGTAGTAAACAATTTTGTCAAATTTGAAAAATTAAAACATGTTTTAATTTTTCAAATTTGACAAAATGCTCAGGTTTTAGTTCTCGGAAACTTAGGTCGCTTGACTTGCCGCTTTGAGGTCGGTGTGTTTCCAGTGACCGTTCTACTGCTGCTCGTATTCGCTTCGCTGTGGTTGTCGAACTGTGGAATAAAAATATGTAAATGCCTTCACTTGTCAAGTTTCAAGCAAATACTTAGTGATCACATTTAGTTTGTTATGGATTAACAAGTATTAACTTTCGGATTGACGGGTAAAAGCGTTCACTTGTTTTTATTCACCCGACCCAATGTAAGAAATATTGATTTTGGTGCTACGGCATATTAAATTTTCATGCAGTTTTAACTTAAGGTTTTATTAAACACTTAGAGTTGAAATTAATAATTTTATCAATATTTGTATTTACATAAATAATATTTTTAAGTTAAACTACAACTTTAAATAAAATCTGGTGCACTAAAAACGGGAAAATAATTATTAAGACACATTATGAGACTTTCTAAAGATTCTAACCTCTTTAAAAATTAACAATTAATTTAAAACGTGGGATGTAGGTTAAAATATTTTTTTAGCGAACTTGCGCCCCCACGTTTTTATTTTGAATTGTTAAATGTTCCAGAGGTCAGGATATCTCAGAAATATGTTTACCTATACTTTCTATTTTTTGGTTCTTAGTTTTTCGCTTGACTAGTATTACCTCTACTCTACGACTGCAACATTAAATTCAGGATAAAAAGACCTTTAAAACGAGGTATCACTTGATCTCCTTCTAATTTAAAATTTTTAAAAGCAGCTCTCCCCCTCGCTCAGGGGTTGATACTGTGGGGTTAAACATAAAATATGATAACATAATATTTTCACGGAAACCTAAAATATATGCGGAAAGTTTTGTAAGAATCGGTCGAGTAGAAGTAGTTCAAAAAGCTATTGCAAGATTAAAAACAAACAATAAACAACTATACAGGTCGAGCGATATTAAATAAAATCGTTTATTAATAATTAAATCCTTATTTTAAATTTTTGTTAATATTTAACTTTTTTTTTTGTAAATAAAGAATTGCATTTTTTAAACCAAATCCGAATATTATGCAGTATTCGTAAATCGCCAAGCTTGTCTATAAACATGAAAACTTGTCCAGACTTGCATTTTTCCAGTTCGGACTCGAAAGGTTCACGGGGTATAAATTAAAACAACGAAAGGGGTTAGCTAATCAGTTCTTGTTATTCACACAAGAAAACGGAAGATACATTATAAATTAGACGTGTTTTAAAGTGGTAGAAAGAAAATATTCGATTCGATCAAGTGTTTTATATTTTTGTTATTGTGTTGGTGTGGAAATTAAATTAAGGGTGAATGGTAAGTATTATATTATATTATACCAAAAATAATATAAATAATTGGACATATTCTAATAAAGTAAAAAAATCCAAGATTAGTTTTTTTATGGCATATCAAAGTTTATTTTAAAAATTTTGTCAATGTAAATAGTCACCCTTTATATTATTATACAATAGTTACATAGTTAGATTCTACGTAAAACTCGAGGATAATCTCTTAAGATTTAATGGCTTTTGGGATATTTTAATTTTCATTATTTCAAATAATATAGCTTTTAACTGTTAAAATTTAAATCAAATATTATGCAAATTTTGTTATGCCAAGTCATTGCCTATAAAAATTCAAATTAAATAATAAATGTCTTGTTTATAGGAAAAAAATGCAAATGTAATTTCTGAAATAAAAATTTCTTAAAACCCATTTAAAATAGGTATAGGATATTAAATATACAAAAATCTAGGTAATTAGACTTTTACGTGTTACCTTAATAGATAATAATATACAGGGTGTTTCATTCAAATTACCGAAGTTGACGTCTCTTTCCGGTATAGCCGGTAGTGCCAAAACTCAAAATATTTTATTCGTCTATCATCCAACGATCTCACCACGTTTATTTTTTTAATGTTTTCTGAGTCTAGTACATCTTAATACATTTTATATTGATCTAGCATATTAGCGTATATTAGCTTCACTTGCTTAATTCTAGGAACCACAGAAGAGAAAACGACCTTCTGGCGCAAAATTTAGGGAGCAAAAAAAGTTAGAGCCCAAAAAAGGGAGAGAAGATGGCTGGCAAAATGAAAGATTTCTTGGCGAAAACTCCATTTTCCAATGCAGAAACAGAAGCTTTAGAGAGTCAATGTTCTGAAGCGGTCGCTGCTTCACCTGTTCCTGCACTTGAACCATCTACGAGTACATCAACTCTCAGTGAAAACGTAGAATCGGTCGAACCCACCGGCTCAACAATAGAGGCTACAAGTGAAGCCGAAACCGAAGCCTAGACTGAAATGAGCCCTGAGATGATAAGTACCATTCTTCTATCAGAGGATCCTGGTCTGTGACCTAGAACCATTAACAACGAGAAAGTCAGAAGGTTGGTTGAGCGAGGACCTCCTTTGATAGGACGCAATTATGAATTTCCTACAAATCGAGACAAAAGAAAATTTCCAAGTACGTACTTTGTCAGAAAACTGGAGAATGGTGAAACAACAGAGAAAATTTGGCTTATTTATTCAGTTTCAAAAAACTCTATATTTTGCTTTTGTTGTAAGGTTTTCGGTAAAACTATCAATACTTTTTCTGATTTAAATGGTTTTTCTGATTGGCAACACTTATCGTTGGCAAAAAGACATGAAACATCAATTGTACATAATGTTCATGTGAATACATGGATGAGTTTGAAAAAATGTTAAAATTATCTACTACTGTAAACGATCATCATTTACGGGTTTTAGAAACCGAAAAAAAATATTGGCATGATGTTCTGGAAAGAATTGTTGCAGTCGTAAAATTTTTTTCCCGACAATGTCTAGCATCTCAGGGTTCTTCTAAAATACTTTTTCAACATGATAACGGAAATTTTCTTAAGGCTGTCGAGATGATTTCCTCATTTGATCCTGTGATGAGAGAACACCTTAGTAAAGTGCAAAACTCCCAGGAAAATTCTTTAAAAAAAACTCATTATTTAGGCTATCAAATTCAAAACGAAATTGTAGAATTAATGTCTTCTAAAGTAAAAAATAATATTTTAAATATGGTACACAGTTCAAAATATTATTCAATAATTATGGACTGTACGCCAGATACAAGTCACACAGAACAAATAAACCTTGTTTTGCGTTATGTGGTGTTAAATCATGATTGTAAAAAAGTTCAAACACAAGAGAGTTTTTAGCTTTTAGCCCAATATTCGATTCTACAGGAGAAGGACTATTTAATTTTGTAGTTGAACTTTACGAAATTTAAATTTAGATATTAAAGACATGAGAGGTCAAGGGTATGATAACGGTGCCGATATGCGTAAAGCATATTGGCTTACAAAACTATACTGACGCTAATCCTCGAGCTTTTTTGCCATGCGCTGCAATAGCTTAAATTTAGCAGTAAATGATACTGCTAAAGTATCAAATGAAACAGTAAACTTTTTAATATAGTACAAGAACTCTACGTTTTTTCTCCTCCACAAAAGATGGGATTTTATTTAAAAAATGTTCCTGAATTAAATCTAAAACCCTAAGTGATACTAGATGGTCAAGTAGGGTAGATGCTATAAAGCCATTAAAATTTCATTTAATTAAAATTTGTGAGAGTCTTCTAGAAATAGCGGATAACGATACTTTTAACATAGAAAGTAGGCATAAAGCAAGTTCTTTACTATTAAATATCCAATTATTTAAATTTATTTGTAGTGTAATTATTTGGTATGATGTTTTATTTCAGATTAATATTGTAAGCAAAATGATGCAAAGTGTAACAATTGACATTAAAGTATGTCAAAACCATTTAAAGAATTTAGTCGTAAATTATAGAAATGATAATTTCTTTGAAGAAATAATTGCTCAAGCGGCAAAATTAGCCGCCGATCTTGAGATAGAGCAAGATTTTCCCGCAATCAATACTACTAGACGAAAATATAAACCAAAGTTTTTTGATTATGAACATAGGGATGAAGCACCTCAAAATGCCAAAACCGCGTTTAAAGTTAATTTTTTTTTAAGAATAATTGATCAAGTACTAAGTTCTTTAAATAGTAGATTTGATATGATTTCTAATTATGACAATTGTAACAAACTTTTTTTGTGGTTGTACAAAAAAAATACGTTAATCTAAAATCATTAATTTATTTGGCATAATATTAGAAAAGTTTTAATTATTATTATGTAGAATTGAAAGCTGGCAACTTAAATTGCATTTTCTAGAACAAATCTTTTGGGTGTAATATTACATAAATAGTTTTAGTTCCCTTTCTTAAAAAATTGGATTTATATTATTGTATTCGCGCAAGCGTGAATATTATATATACTTGAGTTATTCAGAAAGCTTTTGTAATTCAGTTAATGCTGACTGTTAACTGCATTAAGAATGATTTTTACTTAATTTTTATATAGTGTGCCATCATATTTTGATGGTAAGTTTGTTTTCTCATTATATTTTAGCTAAAGCCTTTGCTTTTTAGGCACACAATTTTTTACACATTATTTTTTTCACATTACCACATTATTTTTTACATTAACATTATTTTTTACATTAACATTATTTTTTACATTACACATTATTTTTTTACATTACATTATTTTTTACATTAACATTATTTTTTGTTAATTACTCACTTTTAAGTACGCCTCTTTTATTCATTGAACTTGTATTCGTAATAATCTTTAATGGGAAGAATACAATACGTATTGATTGAAAATTTCTACAAACACATAGTTAATCGAGTTATTACAAGACTCGCAAGGATGTTGTGAAACGCTATCTTACTAGTTGACATTTCCGTATCCAAAATGAACACTGGAACCATTATACAGAGGTATTTTTATAGTAGTGAATTTTTTAGTTTTTAAGCTTAGCTTTAAAAAACTTTTTTCTTTCTCTCCTTATTATCCATAAATTTGGTAATAAACTTTATTGCATATTGTTATTTTTTGTTATTATTAGAAAGCATTTAATGTTCATTAAATAGGTTTTGTTATTCCTCTCAAAGATAACATGGTGCCCGAGAATTCATTTAATTATATTTTATAATTTTTTTTTACATTGCATTTTTAGTAATTAAAGAAATGAAAATAACTAAACAGGTGAGAAACAAGACGCATTTCAGGTAGGTTAATCAGAGCTAAATTAGAACCCTCCCTATCTCAATCTACTGATGAGCCAGCGGCACATTATCAATTAAATTGTGCTTATTATTACAATTTAATTTTTTATTATACTTTGGCTTAAGTTAAAGCATTGCTACACAATGTTTTTGATTTTTTTAGTAATATTTTTACTTTATGTGACGATGATCTAAAGAACTGCCAAGCTCTACAACAGAAGCTTACTGATACGGTAAAGATGGATGCTGATATTGAGGCAGATGTTTTGTTTAATGAGATTAAAGCTTTAAAGTTATTTTCAATTCCTCATTCTTCAAATCCTCTGGATATACTGCAATATATATATTTGAACACAATTTAACCTCATCTCTGCCAAATGTTACAATTTCCTTAAGAATACTCTTAACTTTACCAGAATCTGTGGCTTCTGGGGAGAGGTCATTTTCAAAATTAAAAATAATAAAAATGTTCTTCGATCAACTATGCATCAAGAGAGACTATCTGGGCTAGCAATATTAGCTATAGAGCAGGAGATGGTTGACAAAATCGATTGTGATGAAGTAATAAAAGAATTTGCTGCCGTTAAATCAAGAAAAACACCTATTTAACCTAATAAAAGTTGTAGTTTTAAGTGACGGATTAAAGATGTTTTTTTTTGTTATTAATTAATAATTTATTAATTATTATTTCCAATAAAAATTAAATTAAAAAAAATTTGTTTTATTATAAAATAAAAAAAAAAATTTTTTTATAACTGGATTTCGTACATTAATAAAGGGCGCCAAAATAATGTCCCGCACGCGGGCACCGCTCAGCCTTGCGGGGGCCCTGTAGGGAATCAGTTGGGGAAATTTCCCAAGCTTTATATTTTCTTTCACACATAATGTGCTCTTCAACATTGAAAAAGTAGACCAAAGTGTAGATGGCTTTATTTGTCTCGATTTGTGTTCCAAGTACACTAGCATTATATCTTCTGTAAGTCCTTTTACCTTCTTATCAAGACACCAGTCTTTAAATGTGGAATACGTTTTTTCATAAAGTGCTTTGGATTTTGTTGGCAATAAACTGTCAATCGCTGCTTTTGCATCTTGAAGCAATTGAATAGGAATCTGCCACGTGACTACAACTTCATCTTTGTCACTACTACTCATTTTTATGAAATTGTTTATAAAAACTGCACCAACACAAACAAATTTTTGCGAACAAATTATGATTATTTTTAGCAATGGCGTCGTTTGTTTGGAAAAATGTCTGTCTCCTTAGTTACTCAACAGGTAGACTTGACCGTTTCATAATATTGATATATTTTTATTTTTTTGAGTATATTACCTATTTAAAATCAGTTGTTGAAAAACGTTGTTTATATTTCGTATGTAAAGCTGTTTTAATGGTTTGAATGATTTTGTCTGGGCCTAACAGCCTTTCGCCATTAAAACATATGCTTCACGACTTAATATAAAAATAACTATTAATTACATATTGGTGCTATTTATTATGAAAATTATACATTACTAGTAGTGTTAGTTTCCTATTTGATAATCTTGTACCAGTTGTTTACCAATTATATTTACACTGCTTCTCTGTTGCTATTGATTCCATATTTGAATTTTTTATAAAACTTAAATGGGTATGTCAAAAATACTGCAGATGCGTTATATTTGACTGTAAATGCTATAAAAAGAATTGATTTAAAATAGTAAGTGGAATGTACACTGCTAGATGAGTTATCCTAGACTATTTGTAAGTTTGGAGTTTTTTTATGTACCATTTTAGGTAATTGTAATGGCTGCAACAAACAGACCTCAAGAGTTAGATGAAGCAGCCTTAAGACGTTTTCCAAAGCGTGTCTACGTTACTCTTCCTGATGCTGATACTAGATGTGAATTGTTAAAAAAATTATTATCAAAACAAGGTTGCACCTTAACCCCTAAGGAACTAAAACGTCTTGCCACACTCACTGAAGGTTACTCAGGTAGTGATCTAACTGCTTTAGCCAAAGATGCTGCACTAGGCCCAATTCGGGGTTAGTATCTCTACTTTAATATTTGTTAAATAATTTTGGTTTATTTTAGAATTGGATCCTGAGCAAGTAAAACAGATGGATCCTGGTTCTGTTAGAGGGATAACAATGAGCGATTTTCTTGATGCCTTAAAACGTATCAGAAAAAGCGTATCACCTCAAAGCTTAGTTGCTTATGAAAAATGGTCTTTGCAATATGGTGATGTTTCTTTATAAGAACATGTTTTTGATAGGTATGAATGAAGTTTTCTTTGAGTGATGGTTATTTCTTTTCTACAAAAGATTTTGCAAGACTGTTCTACACTAATATCAATTGCAATTCAGGGTAAATTATTTTGGCTTTTACAGGGTGTTAATTTACGTAAAAAGTGTGGCTTTATAATAAAACGACTGATACAATATCTTAAATTTATAATATTTTAATAATGTATTTTCACATTCGTGTTTCAATGTTATTTTTGTTTTTTTAATACTTCGCTTATATAATTTAATTTTTAAATCTTCTGTATGTGTGTGTAGAATAATAATAGGAAAAAAGAGAGTGGTGGTTTATATTTAGTCACTAGCACTTTATATTATACCAGCACCACCATGTTAAGTAGTTTCTGTATGGCTTCTGTTGTTATCAGCTTATACCAGTGAATGTTATTTACAACAGCCATTTTGATATTAAAAAATATGTGATTTTAGGTTTATAGGTTTGTAGATACAAGTTGATATGTCTATTTTAAGATTCTTTTCGTATTACGTT
Source organism: Vesta saturnalis (assembly GCA_036346205.1). Classification (NCBI taxonomy): domain Eukaryota; kingdom Metazoa; phylum Arthropoda; class Insecta; order Coleoptera; family Lampyridae; genus Vesta; species Vesta saturnalis. Next base: position 496,462 of record JARFJB010001603.1, read on the forward strand.
GAACTGTTTTGTAAAATGTGCTTAGAATGCTAAATATTACTACATTTATATTTATTGTATTTCTCTAGTTAACTACTGTATTTATTATTTGTTAATTATTATATCTTATTCTTACTGAAACTAAATTATAACCTGTTTTTATATGTATTAAAATTTTGCAATATTATTGATAAGTAACTGTATGGTTAAATTATTCCATACTATCCAATTTAATAATATATTCTTTTAAACATGTAGTGTGAGTATTTCTGGGTACTTATAGTGCTGTACGATACAATTGTGTATGCTTCGGTGCTATTAAGCCTAGAATCAATTGCAATCATATTAAGTTTTTTGCAATCGTTTTGGGTAAAATATATTTCGACCTATACTTGCACCAATAATGATGCTTTGTGGAACATACTGTTGAGAGAAGTTTGTAACAAGTTTTCAAGTCAATAAAGTGGTGGAAATCCTACGCGTGATAGAACTACAATGATTGTCCAGTGAGCTTGTTATAATTACTGTTGCATACGTACGTCAACTTAACCTCATCAACCAATGAAAGAATAAAAATTTTTAACCAATCACATTTCAATTAACTGATAAGTGTTAGATAACACTTATCGTTTTCGTGTACTCAAAAAAGGGCAGGTAACTACGAGCCCTAACCACTATATGTTCGGACGGTATTAAAATCAAACAAATATATAAAATGTTTTATGATTTTTTTCAATTTTGTATATTTAGTACATTTAATCATTTTATACAAACGATTGACTGAATACAAAATAAAATTGTCACATTTCCAAGTTAAAACAAGGTAAAAAACTGTGAAAATTGTTTAGTTGTTTTTTAACAAAAAATGTCAATTATTTTAATATGGCGTAACATCCCCTCAAGCTTTGATTACGGCTTTTATACGCAAAGGCATTGTTGCCGCAAGATTTTGGCATTCTTCAGCGGAAAATGAGTCCCGAATTTTTTGAAGTTTGATCCGGAATAGTGTGTTGGGGATTATTCGAAGGCAGTTTCATTTCAAAGGGCAAAACATTAGTTTTTTCCAAAAATCATCTCAAATGGTCAGAAATGGCTTAAACCGTGTAAAAATGCAAAAAACAATTTCGAAATTTTTTTACCAAAGGGCCAAAAACATTTTCCCACAAAAATCGTCTCAAATGGTCAGAAATGGCCCAAGACGCGTAAAAATGCAAAAAAATCGAAATTTTTTAACAAAGGGCCAAAAAATGTTTTCGCCCAAAAAACGTCTGAATTGGTCAGAAATGGCTTAAAACGTGTAAAAATGTAAAAAAAATTCGAAAATTTTTGATCAGTGCCAAATTTTATTTTTCAAAAATTGTTTCAAATGGCCAGAAATGCATTAATACGCCTAATAAGATAAGATAAAAAAACTTCTTACATTATGCGTCTTGAACCCGAGACGCCGGGAAATCAACCAAATGCGCTACCGGAGGAGTTCTCCAACAAACGAAAAACTTGGTAGTACTCAATTCTAGGATGGTTCACTTAGTTGCCTACGTAAAGACGTGCCGGTTTGCTACGTATTTATTTATACACTATAATAGTCGAAATCTGGATTTCCGCCATTTTGACGACTGATTTCGCTCAAAAATTCATCGTTCTGTCCACTCATGGATTCGAACCTGGGTACCAAACTTCATGACGATCAGATTATCTTTGTGGACGCTATCGCGATGGAACACGTACAGACAGACATACATTTTGAAACTTTCATGTTTGAACCTATTTTTCTTTCAACTTACAGTAAAGCAATTTTTAAGTATTGTAGCTCATTTTAAAGGAAATTTAATCCTCTTTAATAATATGCTGCGATCTACTTTCTATTATGCGATAATTCACAAAAACTAAAGTGCTGCGCTCGAAATTTCGCCGACCGATTACAACACCTCCCAATACTTTCGTATTTTGAGGTAAAAATATGTCAAAATCAAGTGACCACTGAGTATAATGTTTGAATATGTGGAACTTGCGTGGTGTGACTAGAAAGAAGCGGAAACTGATAAACAAAATAACGAAGATTAAAGATATTGTTATGTAATTGAAGAAAATTAAAAGACAAAATGAGTGTTTCCTGTGGTGCAATTGGAATTATAAACTTTAATCAGATGTAGAAGGGGGTAAAAATGGTAATAGAGAGATATGTCTGGTCATTAGTATAACAACTCAAGTGCCTTTAGAAAAAATATTGTACGAGGGTCACTGCTCAAATTCGTGGAAAATGTAAAAAATGCACACATGTTACGTAAAAAATAAGACCCATACACTTTTGCATTCGGTAAAACAAACCTTCAAAACATTTTTGCCACTCTGAGCGAGGTACCTCCAAAACAAGTACTTTAAAAGCTTCAACGAACCTCTTCAGGTGATGAAAAACGCTTACCATGCATTTTATTTTTGTTGTTTTTGAACAAGTCATTGGGAGACAGATCAGGCGAATATGGGCAATGCATCATTAATTTGTAATTTTGACTAGTCAAAAATTCTGTAGTTTGTCGTACTGTGTGCGCACTTACATTGTCATGATGCAGAATAATTCGCTTACTTATTTTGCTAACTTATATTTGTTTTTCTAATTTCACCGATCACCTAGGAGAGACAAATTGAAGTATACCAATCAGCAGTTTTTTCCGAAAAAACAAGCGACCATTTGTTTTGAAACGCTTCGCGAGTGCGAGTTTATTGTGAGGAATCCAACGAGTACAAAGCTTCCTGACATTTAAATGTTTTTTCAAATTGGTATGTATTTGTTTCGCCGCAATGCCTAAGGATGCCTGTATCTTAGTGTATGTTGCATGTCGATCTGATAAAATCATTTCATGCACAGCATCAATATTCTTTGCGATAACAGAAGTGCATGATCGACACTCGCGAAAATCGTGATCAAAAGTAGATCTTCCACGTTTGAATTCCGCACTGCATTTGTAGACCATGGTTTTGGACGGCACTTCATCACGAAAGGACAACTTTAGTTTATCCACACATTGATGTGGCGTTAACCCGCATAGAAAGACAAAAAATCATCACGATTCGAAATATCTGTTTTCACAAACTTACTACTTTTAAAATTTTTCCGAAATGAAACTACTCTGTTTACAATCAAACTGTTAGTTGTAATAATGATATAAAATGTTAAAATTTACGATTATGGCAATCGCCGAACCTTAGCATTGCAAGTACTTGATTCGCGAACTTTATCACTGATCCTCGTATGTAGGATTAAATATATTTAAGAAATGGTAAATTTGATTGGAGGATGCTGTGATAATCTTTTAATAAAATTTTTAGTTTAAGAATGGTTTAAGTATATACCTATAAAGGCTAATTTACGCACCATTTAAGGTTTAATATTTACGATTTAACATTTACTTATAGTTTAAAGATTAAAAGGGGATATATGGTAAGGTATGCAAGAGACTTTATTAAACATTTAAAATTTAACATTTAAGATTTAATATGGTTTAACCTTAACTTGTTAAATCTAAAATATTAAATGAAAACCGGTGTACACAGTCGTAGTAATTAATCTCTGTTTAATTGGAATGTTCCTTTTCTAAATATTAAATATTCTATAAACCGCTCACTAAAATATTGTCATAAATATTAATTTAAATACTTATTACATTTTAAATCCTAAATGATGCAAAAACCAGCCTTAACACGCGAAGATCTTGTTAGAAAATTAACAAAAATTGTTTGGCGTTAATATATTTCGGGCTTGCAGAAGGCACCAAGAAAGATTAGCTAAAAAGGATGTCTACTTAGGACATAAAAAGTATGATAATAAATTCTGGGACATTAGAGTCAAGAAGTTAGAAAAGCAAATTTTAGCGCATACCCTGTTGGTTTAGTGTAGATTCACGCGAAAACTTTAAAGCAATCTGTAAACCAAATAGTATTTCACAACAATTATAGCATTAAGATTTTGAAACCTATCCCTACTTTGTTTTTTTTTAATTATGTAAATTAAAAATATGGATTATCGATTAGTAAAATTTTCCTTATTTAGTTTATACAGGGTGTGCAAATAGTATCGCACCAAATGGGATTATGTAGAAACGCTTAGACATTAGATTTGACCTTTGATGGGGTTAAATGATACATAAATACCTATATTTTGATATGAGTTTCATTTGTTTTGTGCGACTGGTGTTTGTCAGAGGCAGCCATCTTGAATTTTTTTAAATGGCAACCTAGGTTGAGTTTGGTGTCATTTGGATTTAGAAATACAGTACGGTGTATCATAAGCTTGTTCTAAAATAACGAAGAAAATTAAAATATTAGGCAAATAGTTCAAGTGAATAAAACAAAAGAATTGAACAAGAAAATTGAGTTACTTAATTGATGAAAATCACAATAACTGCTCAAATTGTTGTCCATTCACTTCTTGACAATATCTAAGTCTATCAACAAAAGCACCCAATGCATTCTGCAGATATGCCGGAGGAATGTTTGTGATCGCAATTCTAATTCGAGCTTCTAATTCGTCTAATGTTATTGGCCTATTAAATAGATAAATAAACACACTTATTTCCACAGAAAGTAAACGGTATTTTACATGTGACTCTACATGAGAAAAACAAGCTTATAATAAATCGTGTTGTAGTATTCACTATCAGTTCGAATTCTTCTTGGGAAAGCAGCTGCATACAGTCTATCAGCCTCACTCGCATTTCCTTGGGCAACACCATAATAATAATGAATATCGGCATATTCTTCATTTGAAAACATGACTCAGGAAGGAAAACACGAATAAGAACAATAATAATAACAAGAACAAGAACGACTCAAAAACTAAATTACAATATCACTACAACAGAAAGAACTCTTATTGAAATCAGCAAAACTGCAATAGCAAACAAATTTTGACAACTAACTTACTAATGTCAAGTCGTTGCTACGGTGATGAAAAGATATCAGTAAAGGAGACGTATTTCTTGCCGTAAATGTACAGATTGATTGAAAAGTGAGGGACAAATCGTCAATTCTCATCTACTCTACCATATTTTTAAAGGTAATTTTATGCTCTAAAAGCTTTTCCTGAGGTGTATTCCTGTAACAATTCAGTAATTAGTACGTCAACCATAAGTTTTTTTCTTATCGTTGTGAAGCTTATGAAAAAAGGAAGTTTTTCCTTTATCGGCCATGTATCAAATCCATCTCTATTGGAAAAATATTCCTCTTGGAAATTTGTCTTGGGATTTGAAAAAAAATCATTTCTGAATTCATTATGTCATTAAAAATGTTGAATGATGAGTTTGTCTCGAATGAATTCAATATTCTTTAAGGCTATTTCATCTTCTACAAATTTCTCCTAATGTGTTTTCTTGTAACTCTTCTAGTTTGGAAGATACAGCGTGATTTAAAAAATAAGCCCATGAAATAGAAAAAATTAGAAAACATTAGAGACACACCCTGTATTAACAATTTTTTGTTCCTTTTGGCCAGAGGAATCAGCTGTTTTCGTTTTATATCGAGTTTGTCACCCTGATATATATATATATATAATATATATATATATATATATATATATATATATATATATATATATATATATATATATATATATATATATATATATATATATATATATAAATACATACATACATACATACAGGGTGTCCCAAGGATTTGGGGGTGGAAGGTTACGCCTATAAAGTTGATTTAAACAAAAATCTTATAACAGATTATTGTAGTTAACAATGAGAAGCATCTTGTAAGAATATTTTTGTATATACAGGATGGTCCATTTTCGAGCACTACACTAAACTTGTATTTTTTTAATAGAACACCCCATGTACTTTTATATATTTGATTCTGAGCAAAATGATATAAGGTACTATGGATCTACGACTAACGCTTCCTAAGTTATTTACATTTTTATTTAAAAAATTAGGCAATTAAATAGGCTCCTGTTCCGCCATCTTGATAGATACCGGAGTGCAATTTTAGGATTTGTTTTTCAAATGTGTAGTTTTAACTTCTACATTCAGATTGCAGACTCTTTTCTCTACATATACAGGATGGTCTATACTGCTTAAAGTTATTTTTCTAATTTTTTATAAATGGCACACCCTGCATTTTATTACAGATTTGAATAACATTTTTACGACCTTTCAATAGATACTCAGTGTGTACTACCTATTTCTAAGTGTTTTGAATTATTGAATGATGAAGTTGAAAATTGTAAAATTTTGTTACTTTTTTTGAATTTGCCACAATAGGACCCATAAAATAAATTAAGACAATGTCATAATTCACAGAAAAACAAAATGAAACAATGCTAATTGAAATAAAGCTGTGAAGGTGTAGGTTTTGTGACACAATACAACATTTTGGACTATAAAAGAGCAACCCTTATTCACTCAGAATAGCATAACTATAAACTTTAAAATGGAATTAAAGAACAATATGAATTACAAATTTTATATTAAATGTTGAAAAATGGTTCCATTTGCAGCAATGCACAGTCTCAACCGCCCAGTAAAGGTTGCTTTGACGTTTTGAAGGGCGTTTCTTCGAATACCTCGAAAAGCCTCACCATTTCAATGTTTCATATTGGCCGGTGTAGTAGGCAAATTCCTATATACCTCCTGTTTCACATATACCCACAGAAACAAAAGTGTAGGGGAGTGAGGTCGCGTGATTTCGCTGGCCAGGCAATGGGACCACCGCGACCTATCCTGAGATCTTCGCGCCAATTTTCTCAAAACCGATGTACTCGATTATGGTAGTGCAGCAGGGCCAAACGTAAAATGAGCTAGTACGTCGATTTAGCGATAGTGAAAAACAAGTAGATTGCATAACCTTCTATACTTTCAATGCATATGTATGTTGGAAGGTAAAGAGAGTAACAAAATTTTACAATTTTCAACTTGATCACTAAATAATTCAAAAACACTTAGGAATAGGTAGTACAAAGTGAGTATCTACTGAAAACTCGTAAAAAATGCTATTCAAATCTGTAATAAAATACAGGGTGTTCCATTAAAAAAAACAAGTTTAGTGTAGTGGTCGAAAATGGGTCATCCTGTATGTACAAAAATATTTGTATAAGATGCTCCTCGTTGTTGACTACAATAATCTGTTATAAGATTTTTTAAAATCAACAGTATAGACGTAATCTTCCACCCGCAGATCCTTGGACTTATATATATATATATATATATATATATATATATATATACAGGGTGTCCAGAAAGGTGTGGTCAAAACTGCTAGGACGTATAGAGAGGGTCAAAATAACCCTAGTCTTCATTTGAATTTTTTTTCCTATCTGTCTTCGTTATGTAGTTATCACTTATCGGCCTTCAAAGTCAGAAGTTAAAAATTGAATTTCAATGATAATTCTTAAACCGCTTCTTTCATTACTATGAAATGTAGACACCCTAACTACCTCATAGAAAGGCATTTTTTGATACTTAACTGGAATCCATTGTACCTTTATACAGGTAAAGTCAAAATTAAGTTTCGAACGGTTTCGAAAATACTATTTTATTTAAAATTTCTAAATAGAAAAACAATCTGTAAACATTTTGTAAGTGACGTTTCTCTGTTGTTATGGAAATTACTGTCATTGTTGATTGTTGATATAAATCGGTTAATAAAAATTGAAAAAAGTTAATACCGCTAAAACTGTAGTAGAGATATGAAGGCATTTACTAACGAGGTGTGTGCAGACATGCATTTTATGTATGGTTTGTCAGAAGGAGATGCTTCTTTAGCAGTTCGACTTTATGCCAATCGCTTTCGCAATAGGAGGCTCCCAAATCGTAGAACTTCTATAAGACTTCATAGGAATTTACGAGAAACAGATACTTGATGAAATTAAGCTCTATCACAATTAAATCTCCCTTACTTTAGAATGTGCTTCGCTAAAATGCATTTTTCTCGAAAACGGTAAGAGATATCGATTTCGCACAAGAGTACCTTTTTTGTTGCTAAATGATAGGGGAATGAAACTACTATAGTAAAATTCCAAAATTGTCAGTACTGTCAAAAATTGTGTTAATTTAGAATCTTAATTTTGGCTTTACCTGTACAATAAAGGTACAATGAATTCCAGTTAAGTGTCAAAATTTCCTTTCTGTGAGGTAGTTAGGGTGTCTAGATTTCAAGGTAATGAAAGAAGCGGTTTAAAAATTATCTTTGAAATTCAATTTTTAACTTCTGAGTTTGAAGGCCGATAACTCCATAACGAAGACAGATAGGAGAAAAATTCAAATGAAGACTTTGGTTATTTTGAGCCCCTCTCTACGTACTAGCAGTTTTGATAATTTTAAATTTATATATATATATATATATATATATATATATATATATATATATACAGGGTGTCCCAATAGTGCGTATTCGGTCAATAGCTCCTTAGCCATTAAACTTAGAAGATAAGTTTAAATACAAAAGTTGTGTATTTTTATAAGCTGCATAATCTAAAAATAGTTTGGTTTCTACAGGGTGTAATATAAAAGCGGCACAATATAGAACTTTTGATTTTTTAATAGAACACCCTATATATTATTTTATTTTTCGATTCTTCTTATAATTTGACATCTTTTTTATAAGAATTACTTACAAGCTAAATCTTACAGTTTTTGAGATATTTGCAAAGTTAACTAAAAACTGACATTTTTATGTAGTTATTCAAGTAGGCGTATCTCAGTTATTTTTAAAGATAAAAAAATAATCTTTGGTATTGAATTTACTCATATATGAGCTTACTTTAATCTATTGTCAAAATTGGATTTCAATATACACGGTGATCACAAAAATTAATTCAACAACATAAATTTGAAAATGCTATATTTTCATTTTTTTAAATAGAACACCCTATATTTTTTGAATGCCTTGTCTTCGTCTATTAATCGGCTTTCATTTCTATTAAATATGTTCTATACCTATCTCTAATAGTTTCGGAGATAGTTAAGTTTGTTCAATTTTTTTCGTTGATAACACTGAGGAAGAGTAAAATTAGTCGGTCAAAGCAGCTATGAATACATAAGAAACCAAAAAACATATTAACTGAAATACAAACACTTAAAATTACAATAAATGACCACCATTTTGTTGTTGGTAAACATGAAGTCTTTGAATAAACGGGTGATCACAAAAATTAATGCAACAACGTAAATTTGGGAATGCTATATCTTCATTTCTTTAAATAGCACACCCTATATTTTTTAACGCCTTATCTTCTTCTATTAGTCCGCTTTAATTTCTATTAAATATGTTCTATACCTATCTCTGATAGTTTCGGAGATATTTAAGTTTGTTCAATTTTTTTCGTTGATAACACTGAAGAAGAGTAACATTAGTCGGTCAAAGCAAGCTGTGGATACATAAGAAACTAAAAAATATTAACTGAAATACATAAATTGTAATTATAATAAATATTGTATGAAACCAACATTTTTAAGAGATATTTGAGATGTTTTTAAACGATTCGTCGTAAAATTAAACAATTTAATCAAAAGAGTGTAAAACAAAAGATGAACGAAAACAAATGAAAAAATCAAACTTGTCAAACAGTACTAATATTTGTGTAGTATTGTATACTTACTTCCTAAATTACAAAATGAATTTTTCGAAAGAAGAACTTGTTAATATGATTTACGTCCTTGGTGAAAGCGATAAAAATTGTCTTTTAGCTCATCGAATTTATAAGCAAAAATTTCCAAATGCACGACACTCGCAAGTTTCAGCATTTGCAAGATTGAAAGAGCGTTTCGAGCAAACAGGCAGTATTCATTACGAAGAGAATTTAGAACGAGATACAATTGGAATTAGAAGTTGGAGTTTCAAAAACATCAGTTAATAGAATTATAAAAAAATATAAATATCATCCATACCATATCCAACTTGCGCAAGAATTAGACGAAGATGACTTCGTTAAAAGATTAAATTTTTGCAATTGGGCCATAAATAAAAATTTAGATAAACCCAACTATTTTAGTACGATCTTATTTGCTGATGAAGCTACTTTCCACAAAAATGGATACGTTAATAGACATAATTTCCATTATTACGATACTGAGAATCCCAGATTTGTAATTCCTGTTGATCATCAACACCGCTGATCACTTAATGTTTGGGCCGGAATTATTGGGGAAAGAATTATAGGACCATATTTTTTTGAAAACACGGTCAATGGAGATTCATTTTTTAACTTCTTAGAGAAATATGGCAGCAATTACATGGCGCTCCTCCGCAGTCTATCAAACTCCTCCAACGACTGTAGATGATATGAAGGCAAGAAATATAATTGTTTCCACGTTACGAAAAGTAAATTAGTCGTTTATTCAAAGACTTCATGTTTGCCAGCAACAAAATGGTGGTCACATTGAACATTTATTATAATTTTAAGTGTTTGTATTTCATTTAATATGTTTTTTAGTTTCTTATGTATTCATAGCTTGCTTTGACCGACTAATGTTACTCTTCTTCAGTGTTATCAACGAAAAAAATTGAACAAACTTAAATATCTCCGAAACTATTAGAGATAGGTATAGAACATATTTAACAGAAATGAAAGCCGACTAATAGACGAAGACAGGGCATTAAAAAAATATAGGGTGTGCCATTTAAAAAAATGAAGATATAGCATTTTCAAATTTATGTTATTGAATTAATTTTTGTGATCACTCTGTATATTGAAATCCAATTTTGACAATAGATTAAAGTAAGCTCGTGTATGAAAAAATTCTATACCAAAGATTATTTTTTATCTTTAAAATAACTGAGATACCCTACTTGAATTACTACATAAAAATGTCAGTTTTAGTTAACTTTGCAAATATCTCAAAACTGTAAGATTTAGCTTGTAAGTAATTCTTATAAAAAGATGTCAAATTATAAGAAGAATCGAAAAATAAAATAATATATAGGGTGTTCTATTAAAAAATCAAAAGTTCTATATTGTGCCGCTTTTATATTACACCCTGTAGAAACCAAACTATTTTTAGATTATGCAGATATACAGGGTGTCCAAAAATTGCTGGGACAAGCTACCACGTGTAGTAGAGGTCAAAATAAGTTGATTAGACCCAATTTATTTATATACCAAATAGTACCGTTTGCCTGTGAGAAGAGTTTACATCAAAAAACATATTTTTGTAAGCTGTGCAGAAATGAGTGAAACAAATTGAATGAAATTTGACAAAAGTGCATTTTATAGGATTACTCTCGATTCGGTAATCAAAGAAGCCCAAAAGAAATTGTTCTTAGGGGTGGTAATACGGTTCTCAATTTTTTTCGCGAGAAAACTGATTAATTATCTTCATTTTGTTACTTTTGTAAAAATTTTGTATTCCGCATAGCTTCGAAGGAAAAAAATGTTTTCTTAAATACTGCTAACAGATATTCCTAGTACAAGTTTAATAAAATTGTAATACAAAATTTAGTTGACAGTAGATACAAAAACCACACAAGTCGTGATTTTGACAAGAAACAAATTCATAATCATTCCAGTTTGTTGTTGACTGTAAATGTTCCAATAATTTCTTCAATTTTGTTATTATCGCGAGTACCATTACTTATTATTTAATTGATGATGTTTCTCTTTTAATGAGCAGACCGACATGATCTTGGTTCTTGGATTCTGTCAAGGTAAGTGTCACAGAAGTGCCCGCATATATCAAGTGAGGTATCCGAACCTGAGAATTCCGAATCATAAAACTTTCGACCGAATCGAGAGATGTCTTCGAGAAACAGGGAAGTTGGAACTAGTCAGAATGAACGCTGGAAGATCCCGAGTCCGAGGATCTAATGCGGAACAAGGTGTTCTTGAAATAATCGTTGACAATCCTGAGACCAGTACCAGATCTGTGCAACGACAAACAGGACTTCTAAAAAGCATTGTAAATTGGATCTGCGGAGAACAATTAATTCATCAATTTCACATACAGCCAGTACAAGAGTTATTACCACTTGACCACGGATCAGGTTTAAATTTTTCACAAATTGTTCGGGAGCGCAGAATACTATTAGCTGTGGGACACAATCCAAAATGCCGTAAACGCACTACGAGAAAACGACGATGTCCTAAAGAAGGGTGCATTTCAATTTTTTACCTCAAATTGACCTTTGTATTGATGAGTTGGCCGTCATATTGAACATTTATTATAAAAGAAAACGTTTTGCCTTTGTTTCCACTGTCAACTAAATTTTGTATTACAATTTTATTAAACTTTTACTAGGAATATCTCTTATCAGTAATTAATAAAACATTTTTTTCCTTCGAAACTATGCGGAATGCGAAATGTTTACAAGAGTAACAAAATGAACATAATTAATCAGTCTTCTCGCTAACAGCTTGTTCCGCATTAGGTCTTCGGACTCGGGGTCTTCCACCGTTAATTCTGACTGGTTCTGCGACAGTTACCTTGACAGAATCCACGAACTAAGGTCATGTCAGCCTGCTCATTAAAAGAGAAATCCATATTTAATAGCAGTTAAAGTAACAACAACAATTAAATAATAAGTAATGGTACTCGCGTGAGTAACAAAATTGAAGAAATTATTGGAACATTTACAATCAACAACAAACTGGAATGATTAGGAATAAATTAGGTTCAATCGACTTATTTTGACCTCTACTACACGTGTCCCAGCAATATATCGCTGTATAAATATTTGGAAATATTTCCTTTAGGTTTTTATACGCTATGTGAACTTAAACACTCTCCTGGTGTTGCGTATATTTTATTTTTAGGATCCCTGATTTAGACGAAAATGCTTTCTATGATGTAGTGTGTGTAACGATAGGACAGTTATTCCGTAGTGTAATCATTTTTTGTATGCAATATACTATAAAATAAACTCTCAAATTCGGTATACGACCCGATTTTTACCAAATTTTTCAAACAGTCCGAGTTCGACAAGATAAGAAACGTGCCGGGTACCGTATCAACGAGAAAATTCGCATTCAGCCGCCGCGTCCCCCCCTTTCGAGATTGCCTCGGTCGCGTGTGCGAGGTATCGAAAGAAAAATTCGCCGACGGCCCGACGTGAGTGTCTAGGGCGCGTCGTACGAGTGGTGAGTTCGCGACGGATGGCGAAGGATAGGGGAGGTTCGGGGGTGTCGCGACGTTACCATCTTATTCGGGTTGGTGGAACACATGTGATGGTGGAGGGGTGTTTTTTTCCACGCGTATCGATTCTGAGGACAGTTGACTTCGCGCATCTCTTAATAACTCTTTTTTTCAAAACTTTGCACCAATGTAGGAGACTAAACGCTAAAACGGGATTTTCAACTTTTTTGTATCCTTCCGAAAATCAGCAAACGATACTAATAATATTAAAGAAAAGAAAAAAAAAGATAGAACATAAAAATATGTATGATGAATGCAATGAAATGTATGTACATATGTATGTATATAAAATTTAGAAGTCAAAAATTATGACAGAAAATCTGTCCTACATAAAACGTTAATTTGAAATCATACTTTTTAATACATAAGGTCACTAATTTTTCTTTCAATTTTACAAACTTTTACAGTCTGAGAATGGTAATATAATCAGATTTACCGAAACCGGTCTCTCGTTATAATATAAAAATAAAATTAAGAAGAAGAAATTTGAGATTTTTCTAAATATATTAATATCTGCTTCTTCATGGATTTAATTAAATATTAAAAAAGATATAATAAATGCTTCCTTGTGTTTAATGGAACAAATCAAGAATCTATTGGAGGAAGAAGAATTTACTACAAAAAGGTTGTGGTGTAGAAAATGGATTAGTAGAGGGAACACCAGAGGCGCATTTGCCTTGCTTTTAACGGTACTATCAACAGAGGATCCTAAGGAATACAGACTGTGTCTTCGTTTAACTTCTGAACAATTTGGAACTCTGTTAATTTTGGTATCACCAAATTATTTAAATATTTTATAAAGGTGAGTATGAATTAGCTATTTATTGTTTTTATTATGACAATAATAATTACACTTCCTAAAATAAGTTTGTACAGAAAAAATAAGAAAACAACTGATAAAGTAATAAGATATTTATATTAAGTAAATCATAATTAGGTATATTTGTTTGGAAAACTAGGCACTACTTAGATTTTAATTTTTTGTAATCGCTTATGCCACAAGTCTACTGAAACAATCCTGATCGTAGACATTTTCATCATTTTCATTAGAAGACGGTACCTTGGGAGAAAAAGTCTGAAGGAAGGGTTGCTGCAAAGGATAATAAGAGCTTGACGATGTTTCAGGTAATCCATAAGTACTTGGCGTTGGCGAAGAACTTGTTGAAAACGGCGAAGTAGCCCCGCTATGTATTGGAGTTAATGCCATACTGCGGTGTCGGTTCACTGTTGCTTGTAATTCATTTTCGCATTGTAGTGCCAAGTGAACCGGCATTGCTTTTAAGCTAAGTACTAAATATCTTCCGAAGGTATCAAATTCATCTTCTTCAGGAGCTTTTGAAACAGTTTCGCTCACTTGGCGAAGCTCCGTAACCGCGGCAGACAAATCTTGAAAACGTCTTTTCTTTCCAGAAGAGGAAATGCTTGGGGTAGACTATTTAGTGACTTGTGAGGTGCGTGGTTGAGTAAAAGTAGTATGGCGTTGACTTGTTAAGTCATAATTTTGTGACTGTGGATCCTGAGACATTTGAGTCAAGGCAGTTCCTTCATTGGTTTGAGGATCAGCTTCGGAGATGTCATCCTGGCTGCCTTGGCTAGGTTGATAATCCTGGAAGTAAATACAAAAATTACAAAGGTATCATTTAGTCCATTTTATAGTAGTAGTAATGTAACGCCGGAGCTACTCTACTTTTCTACTATACTTTTTCTACGAGTGTTTCTGGTCAAGGTCATCGTACACATTGCATATATCGGTAGTAGTAGTAATGTAAGATAGGAGCTACTCCACTTCAAGGTCACGACGATCTCGTAAGCTATGCATAAAAAGTAGGTCATGAGTTCATTGAAGGTGAATACTCCACTTCCAGCTAAAAATAGAAATTGCAATGTCACCATCCTCATCATATTACAAGGTCACTCTGCGGTCAAACGTTTTGGCGGGGGAAATTTGTATGTCAAGGTCAGAAGCTAAAAATAGAAATTACAATGTCATCATCATATTACAATTCTTAGAAGTCTAAAAATAGTGTAGTCAAGGTCAAGGTTATTGATCTGTATATCATAGCTAAAAATGGTCGGTTCATGTCCTCACTAAAAGGTGATCGCGTTACAGCTAAAAAGTATAGTGACAGCATCATCGTTGAAAGTAGCTTATGCGCGTAACCAGATATGTATGGTAATCAAAGAGATAGTTCATATCTGCACTAATGTAACATAGTGGGGGTCGTTTAGAGTAACAATATAAGGAAATAGTGTAATGGGTAGTGAGTGTTGTGTAAAGCATGTGGATGGCATACGCTCAAGAGCAATGGACCAAAGCAACTGACCTGAGAACAGCGGTGGAACGCTTGAAGCAAGAATTTTCGGCATTAGTATTCGATGTCGAACATGAGGCGGTTTACGGTCGAGGTGATTATAGCGTTCTCGAATCAGTAAAGATAGATCTATCTGCATTGAACAGTAGCACTTTCTGTAAATCCTTTACGAACCCAAAAGACTTGGAGGTGGGTGCAAAAATATAAAGTGATTGATATGAATACTATCGACACAAAGTATGGTAAACATATTATCATGGAAACCCAGAACTTTAAGTGCATACTTCCCTTACGATTTTATGAATAATAAAAGTATAGTAGAAAAGTGGAGTAGCTCCGGCCTTACATTACTACTTATTGTGGTAGTATTTAAGTGTGAAATAAAAAAATTACTAGGGTGTGTTTCGGTTGTTGTTAATAATAATTCCCCTAATATTCCTTATACTCCTAATAATAAATAGAAGATTTTGTGCCTTCAGCTCAGCCGGTGATTAACGGGCCCATGTTTTTAAAATTTAATTTGCTTTAATTAGAAAATGTGTGTGTAGTTACATATGTTCGCTTTACAAAAAAATGTAACTTCAACCTGTAAATAAATGTTAAAATGCCTCGGAACTTATTTTATGGAAAACAAGTAAACCGTAAATGTAATAAATGTGAAATTGAAAACAATAACAAGGTTTATTATAAAATCTGTAAGTCAAGTTATAAAAGTAGAAAATCTTAATCCTAATGTTCTTAACTTAAAAAATACCTAATACTAATCATTAGAAAATAAATACCTGTTGTAAAATTTTGGATGTCACTGGTATACTGTAACTGATAAGATGTGCTGACGAGCCACGCTTTCAATTTTGGTTGTGCAATCAATCTTGAAATGGAAATATAATAAAAATTTTGATATTCCTTGATGGCAAATGAATAAATTCTTTTACAAAAAGCCAAACTTGGTTGAATTAAATGGGTTAATGTACCATTTATTTATAATCTTCAGCATAGCAACAACTTCTATTGCGTCATCCTCGTTAAAATGAAACGTGCTGTACCATGGCAAGAAAGCAGAATTTTTTAATCAGTAAGTTGAATAAAAATATAATTCAGTAGATTTCGAAAATGTATTGTTTTGTTTTTATTCAACTCGCTGTATTCTCAAGAAACCTGTCAAACTATAAACAAAACCCTGATAAATAAAGTTAATATGCAGTAATATTTTGACAATAAAGTGATTAATATAACATGTTATTTTATTTACGTGTTTTTATATAAGTTTTGTTTTAAATTAACACAGAGTACGTACGCATGTAAAAAAAATTCTTTATCTGATTGTTTTTTTTACTTTTAGTTCAAAAATACTCTCACTTACCATATTACTTGTTGTCAACCTTTTTTCCTTGGTCTTTCTCATAAAAGCATCCATGATTTTAAACCACTTCATTGACGGGGGGTATACCCATTCCAGATTTAATTGATTTCTCAATTTTTGCAACTCATGACTGTATGTATTTCTTAAATTTTTTATTTTCGCTCTTGCATCCGCTACTTTAAAATCCTCCATTCCCATATCTTCTACAATTTTTTCTAGTGCTGCTAATCGCATTTGATTGTTTCGATATATAGGCTTGGTTACATTCCAAAGACACTCATATTCCCTATAGGACTCAACAAATTTAACTGTATCCCCTTCGGACCACCTCATTTTGAATCGAAAAAATAAATATCTAATATGCAAATTTGTAATCAACACGTGCACTATTATTACTCAATGGCACAAAACTGTTTACATTCGGCGAGTTCAGAGACTAGTAGCGCGGACAGTAAAATTTTAGTAAAGTGGGGAAAGGTTAGTGGGTAAGTAAATAGCCTAGGAATCTATTTACTATCCTGGCCAGTCTGCTGGTACACGTGCTGGTGCAAGTACTTCCCTACGAAGTTTACATTGGATAAGTGGCTGTCTTGCAAGTTACTGGTACAAGTAACTAACCCATTTACTATTCCAATGTAAACGCCGCTTAAGGGACGGTACTGGTACATTAAATGATATATAATTTGTTACGTCAGGATACTAATTACATTATTTAAAATTTTGTATAAATATGTTAATGATGTTAAATTACATCTTCAATTGACATTATTTTAAACGTCTGCCTTAAAATGTTTGTTGAATGTTCTTTTGGACAGCGAGTATTATACGTTTAATCTACGCCAGTGTCATTATGACATATTTATCATCTTCATTGGGGTGTCATTATGGCCTTCATAATAGCACCCAATGCCATTATGAACTCATAATAACAGGCATTAAAATAAAAAACAGTCAAAAAGAAAGTTAGTTACAACTTTTACTTCATTATAAAATCTTTACCAACATTTATTTATTGTAAACATTAATTATAAAGTCTGTACAATTTGTTAAATTCAGTCCATCAGTGCGTGAAACTCATGTAAAGCACAAAATTGAACGCAAATAATGACGTTGTCAACGTAAAAAATGGAAACAATCAACAAGCGCGGTTACTATAACATCGATTAATATGGGCACTTAATAATTTTGAATTTTTATTTACAAAAACGTTTCTGATATTGTAAACAAATCGAATCTATGCAAAGAAAATCTATTTGGACTGGCGTAGATTAAGTTTTGAATGATAACGTTCGATATGAATCTAATGAAACTTGTGTAAATAAACCACTCGGCTAACGCCTCGTGGTTTAACTTTACACGCGTTTCATTATGACGTTCATATCGAACTAGTATCATTAATAACTATTATAGTACAGGTACCGTAAAAATTCATTTTGCACAATTTCAATGCTGTTTCTATATTTCTGACAGTACCGGAACCATATGATCGCTCCATATTCTAATTTGCTCCTTAGGAGTGCAAAAATAACTTTTTTATTACATCAGTGTCATCAAATCGTCTTGTATGACGAATAATAAATCCCAATAATTTATTTGCACTATTTATGTGCATTTTATATGTCAGCTGTGTATCTATTGCAATCCCTAGATCCATGATCTCTTTTGATGACTTTACTGATGTTGTATTAATCCTGTATGCAAATTTATTGTGCGTTTCTTGTCTTGTAAATACCATAAATTTACATTTATCAATGTTAAGTTCAAACATATTTATTTTGCACCATTTATATTTACCATTTAGGTCTTCTTGAAGTTTAACCCTCTCACCACTGTCGGGACACATGTCCCACTAAGCTTTCTAAAGCTACGGAAGGAAGATTATATCTCTAAAACACACGAGTTTATCGCAATTCCGTAGTTTTTAACATTCTGAAGTATAGGCAACACAAAGTACATACTTGTTTGTTTACAATTTCAAGTAGTGAGTCAGAAATCTAGCACGTGTTCGTTCGCGTCTTCAATTTTTGTTTGTTTACTTAGAATTTTAGTTGAAAATACAGTTAAAAGTGATTAAATACTGTACAACAACTAATATTACATCCATGTAAGAATAGTTATAATTGTTCTTCGATACTATGGCCGTTTGCTTTGTGTAAAAATATTGTTGTGATTATATGTCCCATCCGTAATTATGAATGGGATAAGATGTTCCTGACGCAATGAAAATATTTATCAAGAACTGAAACCAGAAGAAAAACAACTTGTGCGGCATGCAACTTACCATTATGTAAAAACTGTTTCTTGATAAAAATAAATATGTCTCTCAAATAATCCGACTCTTACTTCATGACTATTGGGACATGTAGTCCCACTAAAGAATACTATAGGGACATTTAATCCCAGGATAATTTATAGGACATTAATTATGCAGGAACATAATTATCACTGATTAGTCTTATATTGACTATTCAATACTGATATTTACTAATATGATAAAATACATCAAATACATATTCAGTGGTGAAAGGGTTAAAACAGTTATCAAGTATTCTTATAGTTTTATACAGTTTCACGTCATCTGCATATAGTAAACATTTTGAATACTTGATACACTGTGGACGGTCATTTGTAGCGATTAGGAATAATAACGGATCCAAATTGCTTCCTTGGGGAATACCGGAATTACTATAATATACTTCAGATCTAAAGTTTTTATATTACACACAATACGGACGGCTTCGAATATACGTGTTAAAAAACATTACGGTATTTTTAGAAAATCCATAATTTTGTAGTTTTCTTATTAACATATCATGATTCACTTTACCAAACGCTTTCTTGAAGTCTAAATATACGGCATCTACTCTGGAATTTACATCAAACTGTTGGGGTATGTCAGTTGTGAATAGTAGTAGATTTGTGACTATTGATCGGTGTGTGATAAATCCATGTTGATTTTTTGATATGTACTGCTTGAGATGTTGGAAAGTTCTTTTATGAATAAAATATTCGAATACTTTAGACGCTGAGTTAATCAGTGATATTGGTCTATAATTTATAATATCATCTACGTTACCAGATTTATGTATTGGAGTAACTTTGGCTTCTTTCCGTATATCAGGAAATTTATTTGATTTAATTGACAAATTGAATATAAAACGCAAATGCTCTAGGTGTATTGTACTGCACCCCTTTTGGGTTTCAACTTTTTTATCGCATCTTTTACTTCTTCGCATGTAATTTCATTAAGGTAAAAGGTATCTAGGTTTGTAACGTCCTCGTACAGTGGGTCATCTTGTATATGGTTATTTTATTATAGAGCCATCTTCCTTACTTCGCGCATCCGGAAATTTGAAATATAAGTTCTTTGGGACACCTAGATGAAGAATCCGTCAAAAAAACGCAGGTCGACTTTTTTGACCCAAAACTCGAACCTGGAAAGGAGCGAATGCTCAAACCCAGGTTAGACGGGTTCTACTATGAGCCTACTCTTAAAATCATTTTTAGGCATTTTAAAAACATTTTGGGTTTTAACCAAACGACCCATCTAACCTCAACCCCTTCCCAATCGCTCACAGTATACAGGGTGTCCCAAATACAGTAGCATAGTATGGGTATCTTTCTTATTATTAAAGATAGAGATTTGGTTAAATGGGCAATATAGTGCCATTTTTTGAACGGAGTTCGTGTCTGTTGAGAAACATTTCAATTTCCAAACAGTTTCGAAATTATTTAAAAAAAAAAATCGCCGATTTCTAAAAACTCAAATATCTCCGTAATTATAAAAGATATGAAAATAAGTTTCAAATCAAAGTTACTTACTTCGATGAGGTACACTTCCAAGGTATTAATAGCAACTTTATTATTTTAAATAGGCGTCATATTGGATTTTTACACAATTAAATGGGATTTTTTTTCTCTTTTCAACGATGCATAACAACCTATGTGCGAATAAAAAATTATGGGAAATATTAATTGTTTTCATTTTAAATCAAGTAGGCATGATTAACAATTTGCAAGTAAACATTATTTATTAAACAAATTAAACACAACGATACACCGTGATATTAGTAAATGCCAAAACCATAATACATTGCAATAAATGTTCAAAGCGCTGGGCGTTTTCATGTACACACAATCGATACCGTTTTACAACACTGTTAGTAACTGTTCGCAATGTATTTCGATGAACACCGTTAAAGGCCGACACCACTCCTTCACGTAGTTCTTCTGTATTATTGTAATAGAAATTACTACCATACACTTTATTTTTTATAGTGCCCCATAAATAAAAGTCCAGAGGCGTTAAATCTGCGGATCTGGCTGGCCACTGATTAGGTGTATTGGTGGCAATTACTCTATTATCAAAACGGTCATTTAAATATCGGATAACATTGCCAGCACTATGTGCGGGAGCGCCATCCTACTGATATCATATTTGAACATTTTGTGCCAAAGGTAAATCATCTAATAAATCTTCAAGATTTGTTTTCAGAATTTCCATGTAACGCTGAGTGTTAAGGTTCTATAAAAAATTATAGGACGAACTAAACGATTTCCCAATATGCCACAAAAAACATTAAAGCGGAAACGAACCTAGTTGCGCCGTGGGACCATTATGTGTTGATTTTCCTGTGCCCTCTGGTGCTCATTATGGCGATTAAATAATCCACAATTATTGATTGATTGATTGATTTATAAAATCACCATTTTCTACAATTTTATTTAAAAACCATCTACAATATGCTTTTCTACGGATATTATCATTTGGTCGCAAAGTCTACGCAATGTGTCATTTATACGCGTGGAAATTGTGTCTTTTTAAAACTCTCGATGATTTAGTCTTAGACACATTAACTTGAGCTTCAATTTCTCGAGTCGAAATATTCGGTTTTACTTGCACACAAGCTAAAGTTAATTCCTCATCTTCAGTAACCACGTTTATGTTTCTATTGGGCTTTTTAAGACATCCATAATGCTGCATATTTGAATCTAATCTTGCAAATATTTTCAAGTCCCGTTGTCTACGCTCTGGAAAATTTGTTAGGTATTCTTGAGCAGCAAGACGGGAGTTTTTGTAGCACTTTATGTATGTACAAAACATATCATATTGTTGATTTGTTGGAAATGTTCCCATTAGAAATAATTAAAGAAAAAACTATTATTATAAATTTATCACTTAATAATACAACACAGCAATACTAATTATTTACACAATCAATAAACTAATACAACTTGACAGTTAGTCGTATTATAATAAATTTTGTTTTATTGTTAATCATGGCTACTTGATTTAAAATGAAAACAATTAATATTTCCCATAATTTTTTACATTGTACATAGGTTGTTATACATCGTTGAAAAGAGAAAGAAATTCCATTTAATTGTGCAAAAATCAAATATGGCGGCCATTTAAAATAAGAAAGTTGCTATTAATATCTCGGAAACCGCCATCTTGAAGTTTATTTTGAAATCATTTTTAAGTGTGTCTCATCGAACTGAGTAACTTAGATCTGAAACTTTTTTACATATCTTTTATAATTACGGAGATATTTAAGTTTTTAGAAATAAGCGATTTTTGTTTTTTTTTTAATAATTTCGAAACTGTTCGGAAATTGAAATGTTCCTCAACTCGGCCCAAAAAATGGCACAGTATGGCCCATTTAACCAAATCTCTACCTTTAATAATAAGAAAGATACCCATACTATCCTACTCCCTATATATATATATATATATATATATATATATATATACAACGTGATCAATCTCAAGTGTACTGTAGTGGTATGACAAAAATCCCTAGTTGTTAATATTTTTGTTTTACAGTTGGCTGCTTTGGATTTTTAGTGTGATTTTAGTCGTTTTAGTTTATGTCAGTTTATGTCATATTATACCTTCGTTTTTCACTTTTGTATTTTCTTGGTGCCGAAATGTTACAAAATGTATTTGCGAATATGCAACGTAGGGTGAACTTATGTTTACAATTTAATGGCGGTCATTTTGAACATATGCTGTAAAGCAAAGTGTAATAACTAATGTGTACCTAAGGAGTTAAAAAAAATTTGTAAAAGACATTGTCATTCCATAAACATGTACTGTAAATTTTATTTAATTATAATGAAATTATAACATTTAAATACTTAAGATTCATTATTTTGTAATGATGTAATCCAATCATTAAATAATATACTATTTATTTTGTTGTATTTTATAGGGATGCAGTCTAATCAAATACAAAATAGTCATTATTTAAATTAAGATAATATTTTATAATATGTATAAGTTAATGACATTCATACAGATTTGAAACTGATCGTAGTTTTTACTCGAACCATGCTCTAGAGTAGCTAGAGCAATACCAACCTATCAGTGGTGCCAACTTATATATTTTGATCACGTGGTATACACTTGAGATTGATCACTCGATATATATATATATATATATATATATATATATATATATATATATATATATATATATATATATATATATATATATATATATATATAGTGTATATATACAGGGTGGTCCAACAGTCTGGAACAAAATTCATAATATTCAAAATAATTACTTTTAGAAAAATTTCTCGCACAGGTCGATTTTGATTTTTTGTTGGGCACATTTTAGCATACAAAAATTTTACCAAAACTCAAGATGGCCGCCACGCGCCATTTTGTAATAGTATATTACGTAACAAGTGCTGTAAAAGGCATATTACGCATGAATGGAAAAATTATACACGCAGCCGCCAAGCGGCGAGTTCATAATTCCATGAGTGCGTAATTGCTCTACAACACGTATTACGTACGATACTTTACCTACGACCAAAGACACTGTCAAAAAAGTCTGGATTACTTTTAATATTTTCATTTTTATCAGGTATTCATTTTTACCAGGTATTGTAGATGATGCTTAAACACGTCGATTTTTTATTTTAGTCGTTGTTTTTTGTTGTTCGTTTCATGTATACAAAAATTAGTAATCTTCATTTCTTTAAATGGGATACTCTGTATATTATTGTATCTTTAGATTTTTGATCAATTTTATTTCAAACGTTTTTACAAAATTATGTCTCACAACTTTGATGATCATACACGATATAATTCGTTCTATTTACTACTACGTTGGTTTAATTAACATTAGAAACATTATAATAATTATTTATGGTTACTGTACAATTATCACGTATATTAGAAGCATCTCGATTTGTCGATTCATATGACATTGTAATATTTTCATTTGTTAATATAGTCAAACTGTGCGTTTTGTTTACGAAAACTGTGCGATTTGTTTACCGTGCGTAATGACGAATTTACTGAGACTGTGTGTCGTGTGTTTTCGTCTATTTTCTACAGTGGTCGTAGGTAAAAAAATTTACCTTTTCTTTGCGTCACTTTTTTCCTTTCTGGAACGCATAACAATTTAAAAAAACACTTTCGTATTTCAAAAAGGTAAATTTTATTTCTGTAACAAATTAATCAGACGTACGATAAGTCAGATAATGTTCACCGGAGAATATTTATTAATTTAGAACGTTTGTATAATTTACATTCTTTTATATTACTATTTAGCAAGATGATATTTCATTCTATAAACAGTTAAAATTACAATAAGTTTTTAAATATTATTTTTAATTTGAAATAGTTTAAATATTTTTAAATATAAATTCACTTTTGATGCTTTAAGTTTTAACGTTGCCATTGATGTGCGTCGATTTAATAATTATTAAAAATCCCAAAATTTAAAACAACCATTTTGCCCAATAAAACACATATTACGTTTTAGTATAATTATGTACTTTTTTTGGTTAACAGAACAATGTAAGCATGTTTAAAATTAACTTAAAACGACACTACAGTGTAAAAATGTTTATTCGTTTTCATTATTTATTTAAATTATATAAACATGCATATTCGTTTTCAATAAGTTATTAACTAATTTTTCTTTTTATTAAATTTCAAGTATATGATTTTAATTGTAATTATGTTATTCTTCAAACAAATTTTATTTATAATAAAGAACATGAATCATAGTATATTTAAAATTCGTAAGTGCATTAGAACTACAACATTTACATTTGCGCTACTGTAAACGTTACCACTGATTAAAAATATCGAAGAGAACCTTACGTTTTCAGTATGAATGTTAAATTTTTTATTTTTGACAAACATAACCTATGTAGAAATTACTTCACAATTAAAAAAAGAAACCGCTGCAAATTGTATCAATACTTCCATATCAAAAAATCGTTTTTCTGTAAATAACTCGAAAACAAGTAACTTTACAAAAAAATTACAAGAATGCTTTTCGATCAAAAATTTGATTTTCTATCTGATATCAAAAGGGGTATTTACCCCCAATTGTCGCTTTGGATAGTTGACACCTATATGTGTGCCAAATTTCAAGTTAATATGTTAAGTCCTTCCAAAGTTATGGAGTACACACACAGACGTTTTCGAACATTTTAAAGCGATTGAGAGAATAAAAATTTTTGAAAACTTTTTAAGCGATACAGTACTTCCATCCGTTTGATGTGGAAGTAATTTTGTAGGTTTAATTAAACCAAACAATTATGATGAGATTATTTTTATTTGTATATAAAACAACTATGTATTTATTTATAGATTATCGAAACATCTTCAAAAATCTAAATATAAGTACAGTTCAATATTTATTTTTAGTAAACTTTCTTATTTTATATTTATTCACATTACTATTTCTTTTAAAGAAAATCGTAAGACGGTTTTACATTGAGTACTTTTGTAACTGTTTCGATGCAAGTTTTTAAATTATTCTGTGTCATCATTGATTGTATCCATATTAAACTATCTTTATATATTCAATCAAATGTAAAGATTCTTTGAAATGGTATCTATTATTAACTATCGATGTGCATCAAACGGAAAGGTTAATAATAAAATCAAAGTTAAGTTGAAATAAACACTAATAAGTTTGTGTTTCTACCATGAAGTAGATTTAAATTTTTTTTATGTGTTAATAATTAACTGTATGTAAGTACCGTGTTAAGATATCTCAAACCTACCATTTAAAATATGATTTCTAATTAATGCATATGATTGAAAATAATCTATTAGTATTATACTCAAGCTCCTTCATGAAAGTATTTATGGTTCAATCAATTTATTTATATTTGTATAAATGTACCTGAATGCTATCCTAAGTCATACAAAAGTATGCTTTTAACTATATTAATTGAACTATCTTTTACTACATGAAACTACATACTACATAAATAGAAATAAAACAAACACTATTTTTAAAGTTTCACTATTTTGTTTAAAATGACAATTGTTTCGACATTGTGTCTTTTTCAGATTGAGTATTTCAACAAAATTTATTTATAATCAAACAAGATTGTAATTATACAGTTTCACGATTATCACACATAATTAAAACACTTTCAAGTTTTTATATAAATTTAAACGTTTCAATACTTTCATATTTCATAAATTTACATTAACACCTCAAACAAACTTACAGTCCGCGCGGCCAAAGAATGCCTCGTGTCGCGCATGGATGTTCGTGCATTCGGCCGCACTCGTTAACACAATAGCCACTGAAAGCATTACCAGTGGCGTCAGTGTCGCGTTTTCAATTATTCGTCACCAAACCACAAGAAATTTTAAAATATTTTGTTTATTTGAATTACATATGAACAGTAATAGTTTAAACATTTACAAAATAAAAAAATAACCATGTTGACAAGTAATAAATTGCCATATATTGCCATTTACTGAAGACGATATATGATCTTTTATATTTAACTTTTACTATATCAAAAATCAGTAAAACTTTGTTTCACAAAAATTTGTGATACTTTGTTGAGTATAGAATTTTTTAATCAATTACGTTTCATATATTGTAATTTAAACATACTCCCAATACCTACAAGAAATCTAAATTTATTTCTATTCATAAATGACTTACATTGATGTTATTATTGCATATGTTTTATTTTATCATAATCAATCGCACACTACATTGTTCTTTTCTGATTAATATATTTTAAACCTAATTTTTACTTCTTACTTTCATAAATATTACTTTAATTTGAATGTATCCACAATTTGTTAATACCTATATCAGATATTTAAGTTGACTATTTTCAAAAATTTAAGTTGACTGTTTTTATATATAATAATTTCATATTTACAATCTGTTTAATTTGATTCTTTTATACATATTACTTTAGTAATATTCTATATAAAAAAATTAATTTTACGATTATTTTTAAAAAGTTTAAGTTGGTTATCCTTAAAGGTCTGAATTACATTTTGAAGGTCAACCACTTAATTTAATGTTACGCATCAGACTGTACTTTCAGAAAGGATTGTTTTGGTAACATTGCATGTCAAAGTTACATTTCATTTTACAATACTTGAATACCTCCAAAAATTTGGCAACGTTCAAAATTTCATAAAATTTTTACTTTCATAAATATTATTTTGTATTTCAAAAAGACAGTAAATGTAATATGGGGACAATTAAAGTCCAATATTGAGGTTAATATACGCTATTCAAGCCACCAGCTGTTGTACGTCATAGCTTAAGACCTACTAAATCAATGAAATGGTAATCAGCGTTGTCAAGTGTACGCCTTGTCGGACTAATTGTTTATACATATTTTTAGGTTAGGAACAAATAGATACTGTATACCTATTATAGGTAATAATAAAATACAACTATTTGGTTTAGAGAAACGATGTTATTGTACTTTTCTAAATTATTTTCGTTTCACCTGCTTTCATACTGCATAATTACTAATGTACAAAATCGTTTTGAGAATATCAATAACTGTGATACGTTTTGTTATGCATTGCTAGAACCAGACCAATCTTACCAGGGATAATACAAGATTGCTTAAATATGCTGTATGTATGAAGTGCAAGGCATGATTTACTCATAAGCTTTTGATCAGAATACAGAAAAAAACATGAACATGTTGTAGGTAGTAGCGGACCGCAAAAATTTTATTATTGTATTAAAAATTTGTCAAATCGCCGTTGTTATCGCGATAGAAAAGGTAATTAGTGGATTTTTAATATGTTGATAATACGTCGTAATTTGCTAATGTTTTCGGAATATTTTATTTTTGGTATTTTTATGTAAGAAATGTGTGAATGTATGTAACTGATATTTGGCTAAGGGTTGAAAAACACATGTTGCTGTTTACCTAACAGGTGTAAGGTTAAACACTGCTTTACTGAAAGGACGTAACGAATCATTGGAAATTCTTATGCGCACATGTTGTAAAATAATGTTTAATGTTTAATAATTAATTACGTCGGTACACACTGTAATCAAAGACGTCTTTGTCTGTTACTAGGAAATTTGATATTAAATGTAGGGTTTGTTACGGACGAATGCATATTTTTAAAATTAAGATTTCGTTCTGTTATGAATGCGAAAAATGTTCCCACGAAATAATTCCTTGTTTGGTTTTTTTATTATTACTTGCAATAACGGGGGTTGATTTTCGGGGGTAAATATAGTTAGTTTGAAATCAGGGGGGAAGGCAGTTGCTGTTGAAATTTTCTTTGAGCCGGATTGCTTTTATTTCTTTTAATTACAAACTCCGTTTAGAGCTTTCATTGTTGTTTTTTGTGATTTATTAATGTACTTGTGCCATTACTTATTTATGAATAAAGTGGGTTTTATTGGTGGTTCTTTCCCACAATAGTATATTAACGGGCTGAACCACCATTACGCAAAGCTCGTTAATTTTAATTTAAGTAGTTTCATTGTTTACCTGACCCACATGATGCAACACTTAACCTCATCCAGCCTATCTAATTCAAATAGCACAACGTATGTACCTACCACTCGACGGCCAATTCTTTTGATCAGATTTGAGGTTTGCGAGTAATGAAATATCAGACTTGTAAATCAATTCCAATATTTTAATTATTGCCAGGAAACTTAATGTAAGGCAAACAATTAATTTGAGTAATAGTAACATTATTGTCAGTAAAGTCAAGATAAAGCACTTAGCGATTGTTTTGTTCTTGAATTTGCATTCTTGCAAATAAGTTCAAATTACACTTTTCAAGATAGGGTACCTGGGGGACGCTACAGTGTAAAATAAAAATGTAGTGTTTTTTGTAAAACAATCCTTGAAACCATGCATGATCCGAATTGAAACTGCGCATGAGGGTATTAGGAAGTGCGTACTAGTGAATACTGTACTGCATAGATAAAATAGTAAACTCGAAAAGTGCGAAAAACTGAGGTTAGAGAAACGATTTTTGACAATTACGATTGATATCAGAAATTTAACTTGGCAATTCTAATGATACGACTGCGCATGTCCGAATACCCCCAACTTGTAAATTTCCGACCTTATTGAAATGTTCAATTTGTCTCGTATTTTAAACGCGCAGCTCATATTCTCTGGCTATCTAATTAAGTAAGATATCTATGGGTTAATAACGTTACCCACTGAAATGTCTAAGTTGATACTTACATAAATGTAAAATGTAATTTGGCAACATTTAAAATTCTGAATGACAATTGTTAAAGTCAAACATTGAGGTTAATAATATTACTTATTGAAATGCTTATGTTGGTACTTACATTAATATCATTTTGGTAACATTGCACGTCAAAAAGGTGAATGTTTGCCAACATTTAATGTTTTGAGTCATTGAGGTTAATAACGTTACTTATTAGTGTTTAAATTGGTACTGTGGTAAATATTAGTTTGGTAGCATAATAAAACGTCAAAATGACAATTCTTTTACTATTAAATAACAATTACAAAGTTTATTTTTTCATTTTACATATTAACTACATTCAAGTCAACTAAAATAAAAACGACAATATATTCATTTTAATAATATTTTATACATATATATCATTTTAAAAAATATATACCATATTTTCGATCAAATAAAATAAGCACGATAAAATTACGTTGCGATGTATTCTAAAGCGCGTCGTGACTCTTTAAATACGTAGCATTTACATCTCCACGGAACGACTAATTATACCTCTAACTAAAAAAAAAAATTTTTTTTAATAATTTTAGCATTTTTTCACGATTGAAAATTTTTTACTGAAATTTTTACCGTTAAATATCGTAAACGGTTTTCGGGTTGCGTTGTAACCACAGCGAGGAGCGAAGCTCCATCACTAGTTTAAGGCTTATATTGTAAAATATATAAAACATTTTTATTTATCAAAAACTATACATCAAAAAACTAATTTCATTCATTATCTAGTCATCTTGTAACTTACAACGCAAACAAGTAACATTTAAACATCTTCCCCTTTTTTATTAAAAACATCAACGTAATCTAATTGGCTTCTTGATCTCTTTTCCACATCTGGCTTTGGTTACATGTATAGTATCATCTAAACTCCAATTAAAACTAGTAGGTTCAATATTACATGGGACATTAGTATTGGAAAATTTGACAGTGCTAGTTGATTCACTATTACTTAATATATTGTCTACTTCTATAATAGCCATCTCGTCTTTTGAATTTCATGAAGTACAATGAGGATTTAGGGATGCCCTTAATTCAATTCTAATACGCCTAACAGTCTTCTTTGTGGTATCTGATAACATATAACCGAGAGGCGCAGCAGCGCTCTACAGTTCAGTCGGTTCTCAAGTTTTAGTAATATGGTTATATACAATTACATCTTCATCCTTCCCTAATTTAGGAATATATATATATATATATATATATATATATATAGTAATGGAATTTCTGACATGCAAAAATAATCAGTCATCTCTTTTTCAATATTACATGGGACATTAGTATATCGGTTTATTTAGATTTCTAGACGCAGAAGCGCAAACACGCTCACACTGTCCAAGAAATTTAACTTTTTTTGACCTGAGCTGTACTTTAGATTTATTGAATTTAGAATATATTTTAGCACAATCCAGTACTGCTTTCATATTTGGATCATAGTCTATTTCAGATGAGCCGCTTATGATCAAATCATAAAATACACATCTACACCATCTATATCGCCAAATATATCGTAATTCATTTTGGGAATACTTCAGGTGCCGATTTGGTGCCACAAGGTAATCTCAAAAACTGATATTCTCTAGAGAGATATGGTAAATCTGCAATGTTCTAAACTTTCCTTGTCAATCTTTGCCTGCAATTTCTTCAACCGTTGGGATAAAAACAAATTCCCACTGAATAGCCTGATTCAAATATTTTGGATCGATACACAATCTCAAATCCTTATTTGGTTTTTAAATATTATTGTTGGGGTTCAACCAAGTTGCTGATTTTTCAATTTTTTTAATAACCTTATAATCCATATAATCTAGTTTATTTTTCAATCTCAGATGCAGTGCCTGTGAAACAAATGAATTCTATCAGAATGTGGGAAAGTGAAAACTATCAAATTATTAGAGGTAGTCCATACTTTTCTTCCACACTGTACCACAAGTGGAGATTTATACGCATATTGGTGATGTCAATGAGCGAAATGAGTATTTCTTGCAAAAGGGGTCCGAGATGGTAGCAAAGAAAGTAATTCATCAGCACAGTAGCCATTGTAATATCGATAGTACAAAGAGAGAATTAAAACGATTCCTTTATGCTCAAGAAACTATGTCTGATGTTAAGGACGGGTCATTTATAAGATTATAATATAGTTGCCGGAAGGTAAGTATTGCTCAAATCTGTAAGTAGGTGTCTTTCGGGGGCAGGAGCACCCGACTTGACCTCACTTGATCTTTTAATTATTCTGCAAATTTAAATGAAGCGGTTACTAGCACGGTCAACGACCTTTTAATTATACTGCAAATTTAAATGGTAGCGGCCACTGGTACGGTCAACGACCTTTTAATTGTTCTATAAATTTAGATTGTAGCGGTCATTAGCACTATTTTCCGATATTAGATAGAGAGAAAAATCCGTATATCTTTGTTTATTCAATATATAAAGCGAAATAGATGTATTCAAAAAACATAGTATTATCCTGTTACTATTCCAGTATGGATAATCTTAATAAGTTAATTGAAAAGGCTAGAAAATAAGCTTTAAAGCAAGTGCCGGTAACGGAAAATGCAGAGCGTAAACACGTGCAGTTAATAGGTCAAGTTTTATACTACTTAAATCAATCGTAGTCAAAGTATGTATGTTTCGGTCTTTCTCCAAATTTCTTCCTTTCACCAGTGGTGAAATTAGTCGGGATAAAGAATCAATACGTAGTGTTTGATGATAATGGATTCTGAATGGCAACCTATAACTGTGGGTACTAAAACTATCCAATTTTTAGGAATCGGCAATAAAAAGGTAATCAAGATTGAATATTCAGGATTATATAAATTTCGATATCTATCAATTCTAGAATTTGGAGAGTTTTACTAAAATCTTGCTGCTGGTGTCGCTGGTATGCCTGGAGATCCGAAAACAAACATTGCTAATGTAATTGCTCCATTATTAGATGTGAATTGTGAAAGTGCAAATATTGTGTTGGAAATAATTAAATTATTACCTGAGGTGGTTGAACTATATGTTGAAGTGGCTAAAGTATTTAAGTAATAATTGACTGCTAACATTTTGGGGTTAAGAAACTTTATTGTATAGATTAAAAAAAATTGGCTGTATTTGATTATTTAAAAAATAAAGAAAGGATTTCAATTTGCATATAAGTTTAAGAGATATTATCTGAGGTGAGGGGAGGTTGAATTATATGTTGAAGTGGAAGTGGTTAAGGTATTTAAGTAGTAATGTGAAAATAAAGTTTCAAAACAGTCAATAGGTGGATGTCCTACGCAGCTCAATCGTGGACCAAGGCTGTGGATGCACATACGGCTGTGGAACGTTTAGTTCAACATTAGTCGGCATTGGTGTTTGATACTGAACATGAGGCAGTATATGATTTAGGACGATGGTATACGGAAGAGGAATGTCACGCAATTGCAAAGAAATATGAATTGTTTAATACAGAAGTTAAGTGTGGCACAACTAGAAGATTTTATGGTAGATTTGAAGCAGTGGGAGGTTAGGGATACCAGTGGAGATGAACAGGAGAGAGAGTGTTAGTCGGTTATTAATTGTATTTGCTCGATTAGAAAAGGATTCATTAACTGAGTGTACATTGTTTGATAAGTTATATTGTGTAAGATTGTTGAAAGTGTACAGAAGTGCGCAGAGTATGTACAAAATTTTATTGGCGGCAAATGTTGCCTCAAAACACAATTATGTGTATTAGGTTTAAAGAATTTTATTGTATAAATAAAAAAAAAGAAAGATTCTAATTGTGTGCGGATTTTGCATATAAGTGTAAGAGCTCGTAGGTTAGTAATAAGTTTTGAACCATGTCTGAAAGTAAAACGACGTCAGATCCTGGTATGAAGAAGAAAATCCGAGTGTATAACTAATAAACATTATAATGAAGCGATTAAAATACCTATTAAGAAGAATGAGGACGTGTCATGGACCGTATTAAATGAAAATCAATTGAAGGAAATTGAATGTGAGAAACAAATAATAAATAAAATAGATATGATCCAGCAAATGTTAAGTGATAGCGCGAAATATGCGTGAGCATAAATGTGGAGAGGTAAATCCATATTCCCAGTTGCTAAAGCGGTGATTGTGAATTAACCAGTTGGCTTGTTTTTGAAATTGACTATCTAAGGTGTGCCATGGAAATGGGGGTTTGAATACGTAATGAGCAACTTGTTCTCCATTATATATCGCTAGCTCCTTAGGTGTAAATATGTTTCTTGCTGTGAATACTTGCACATCAATTACTACAACCATTATCACATTGTAGTAAGCACACTAATCTAAATGAATTACTTTTCTATATGATTATTATTATATTTGTCTGACTGCCTTGGTTAGCCCGTTGTATGTAATTAGGCGATCATGCAGTATTACGCAGTATGCTGTAGTGTTGTTAGCTACGTTTGCAGTCGTTTCGATTTCCACTCGAACTACAACTGCTATTAGTGGCGCTATAGATGTAAATTGAGTCGGAGTTAGCAGGGGTTGTCCTTCTGTTTGGTAATAGGATGATTGGAATTTTGAATACATTTCGTATAAGCTAGCATAGCTGCCATAATTAATGTTTAAGTTATCGTATGGATAACGTTCAGTGTTGAGAAAAACCCGAATGTTTTTGATATCGCATTTATCAAACTTGCTCATATCTTTTTCTCGACCAGTTTGAAAACCTATGATAATATATCTGGGTGTATTTAAGCCGATATATGTTTTGATAGCCCAAGTATGTTTATCTGTTCAGGTAGAGCTGGATATATGTGAGTTTCCCAACTTCTAAATGCAACCTTATCATTAACATTAAATATACTCATTGTGTGATCGTAAAACCTAGAGATTGTAAATACGATTTATTGGCAGCTGTCAACGGCTTGATCGATAAGCGTTTACTGACTTTGGAGTTGCAACACTTTGTCTTTTTATACTTAGACTTGGCATGTTTACACGTACATAAATTATATCGAGTCACCATATTTCTTTCACATGTAGTCCTACTGTGATGACTTCCTTGTTAAACTTGATGATATCACCGTCTTGATCAACTATTTTAAGCCTTATGGTGGAAATAGCTGATGTGTTTATAGGTAAATAAATTACATTTTGAGGGGATTCTATTATTTTATATCCAGCGGACACGCTTAGAAAGAAGTGATGAATAATGTGCGATGATTCACCATTCTTATAACTACCACTAGTTATATTACATTCGACCATTACGGAATTAATCTTTATGATATTAATCGGATTTTCTGAAGTATGTATCTGGTTAGCCTTAGTATTTAGTTTTCTGAAATCCAAGCATTGGTCCAATAGAGTGCTCAATATTGAAATCAATATCGTGCGTCGATTTTATGATTGATTTCATAGTATTATTGTTAGTCCTGAAGTTGAGAAATCCATTAGTCTAGAATGACTGAATTAATGTATGTCTTTAAATCTTTGATTTCGTAACGTCCTGGTGGTATTTCAATTTTATTAATGCCAAAGATTAACTTATTATTGGCGGTGTTCACGTTTTGTATAGTATTGAATGACTCAAAACTTGTAAGTCCCAATACATATTCTCCATTACCGAGATAAATTAGCAGATTGAAGTTGGACTGTAAAACAGATTCTATACCTGGAAATGTGAATGTGTATGACATTAAGGCTACGTAATAACTAATAACTTTTAGAATACGTTGTCGTATAAAAATTGTAATACCAACTGTCCACAATTATATGTATTTGTGTTTTGAAGCTTAGTAAAGTTGTAGTCTATTTCATTATTGCTACCATCACTTCGGAAGTAGTTAATTAGTTCTAAGGGTGGTTTGATACGTCCATTAACTTATTATTGGCGGTATCAAAATATATTATATGTTTTCAAGGTCAAGGTTGCTCACACCCTAATTCTAACCCACTTTTCTCACTAGAAAAGTAACTAGACTTGAAAAAAGTCACCAGATTGGTTTTCAAGGTCAAGATCGTTCACACTGCCTGTATATTCATCAAGGTCACGTATAGCTGCTAGACGGACCCTAACTCACCGTGCACGTACACGTCTACCGCTTCAAAGTGTATTCAAGGTCACCAAGAAATTCTGATAAATTGGCCGAGTCAAGACCGCCAGTTATTATAACAATTTTCGAGGTCACCTGCAGGGGTATTAATAGATTTTTTAAGCTCATTGTAGGTGCGTGGGATTCTTGGTATATAGGAGGATGTTCTTCAAGGGCGCGAGCATTCGCACTTAACAATTGGGGGGGAATGCTCTTAGTATATTCTGCAAGGTCACCAGAGTATCGGATAAGATCGGAGCTATCGGTTCAGGGAAACAGGTATCTGTTCGGGGAAACAGCTACCTTTTTAATGTAAACAGTTATCTGTTCGGGGAAACAGCTGCCTGTTTAATGTAAACAGCTATCTGTTTAGGGAAACATCTATCTGTTTCGGGCAATTCTTGGCTGAGTCAAGATGTTAATTTAATTATTACAATTCTTAGAGTTCTCAAGCCCCACTTCTAGTATATTCCTCAAGGTCAAGGCCATAGAAATAACTAGTTCTGAAAAAGTCACTAGATTTGTGTTCAAGGTCAAGTGCATTGAAGGTGTGAGTAATCCTTTGAAATTGTTCAAGATCACGCCCTTTTGGCGGGAAACTTTCACCAAGCAATTCTGAGAATTTGACCGTGTCAAGACCGTGTGTTGTCAGTTATTACAACAATTTTCAAGGTCGCCTGCAGGGGTATTAAATAGATTTTTTAAGCTCATTGTAGGTGCGTGAGATTCTTGGTATATAGAAGGATGTTCTTCAAGATCGTGAGCATTCGTAGTTAACAATTGGAGGGAGATGCTCTTAGTATATTCTTCAAGGTCACAAGAGTATCGGATAAGTGCAGCTATCTGTTCGCGAAAACAGCTATCTGTTCGGGGAAACAGCTACCTGTTTAATGTAAACAGCTATCTGTTCGGGAAAATAGCTGTCTGTTTAATGTAAACAGCTATCTGTTTCGGGCAATTCTTGGCTGAGTCAAGTTGTTAGTTTAGTTATTACAATTCTTAGAGTTCTGAAGCCCCACTTTTGATCCACTTTTGTCACTAGAAAAGTAACTAGATTTGAGAGTCACTAGATTGGTTTTCAAGGTCAAGGTCACTCACATTGCCTTATGTTCTTGAAGGTAACGTATATCTAGACGGATCTTAACTCACCGTGCACGTACACGTCCCCCGCTTCAAAGTGTATTCAAGGTCACCGAGAAATTCTGAGAATTTGGCCAAGTCAAGACCGTGTGTTAAGTCAGTTATAACAATTTTCAAGATGACCTGAAGGGGTATTAATTAGATTTCTTAAGCTCAATTCTTGGTGTATAGGACGATGTTCTTCAAGGTCGCGAGCGTTCGCAGTTAA
Organism: Vesta saturnalis; assembly: GCA_036346205.1. Taxonomy (NCBI): domain Eukaryota; kingdom Metazoa; phylum Arthropoda; class Insecta; order Coleoptera; family Lampyridae; genus Vesta; species Vesta saturnalis. The sequence goes on from JARFJB010001603.1 coordinate 533,146, forward strand.
CAATTGCAGGGGGATACTATTAGTATATTCTTCAAGGTCACCAGAGTATCGGATAAGATCGGAGATATCTGTTCAGGGAAACATCTATCTGTTCGGGGAAACAGCTACCTGTTTAATATAAACAGCTATCTGTTTAGGGAAACAGCTATCTGCTTCGGGCAATTCTTGGCTGAGTCAAGTTGTTAATTTAGTTATTACAATTCTTAGAGTTCTTAAGCCCCACTTCTGATACACTTTTCTCACCAGAAAGGCAACTAAATTTGAAAAAGTCACGTGGCAGGAAATTTTCAAGGTTACGTTGTTCAAGCAATTCTTAGAATCAAAGTTCAGGTTGAATTGAGTCAAGATCATGCAGGGGTATCTTAATCATATCCGATCTTATTCGATCTTTCCCGATCTTGTCCCACCTTATTCAAAGTTATCCGAACTTACCTGACCTTACCCGGTCTTATCAGACCATATCCGATCCTACTCTTCAAAGTCAAATTCTTGGAAATAAGCATTCCTAACCAATGAATTTTATAAGTCGCTGTGCGCTGGTATCATCAGGGGGGAAATCTAAACATGAAGAATGAATGCTGAATCGTGGACCAAAGCTGTAGATGCACGTACGGTCGTGGAACGTTTACTTTAACATTTGACGGCATTTGCATTTGATGCTGATCATGAGGCAGTATATGGTTTAGGACTCTTTTATACGGAAGAGGAATGTCACGCTCTTTCAGGAAAATACAAAATGGTGTAAAAGTATGCGAAAAGTATTTAAAGGGCCGATATTGTCTAATATGTTTAATACAAAAGTTAAGTGCGGCACATCTAGAAGAGTTCACTCTAGATTTGAAAGAGTGGGAAGGTGGGGATACCACTGAAGATGAGGAGGGAGAAGAAAAGGAATACGAAGGGTGTTAGTCAGCTACAAATTATATTTTCTCGATTAGAAAAAGGCGTATAATAGAAATAAAGACTTTAATTGTTGTTGTTGTTTTTCATATAAGTTAAAGAGACGTAGATTTGTATCTTAGTCTACGTCGAAAATATAGCTAAGAGGATACTAAATCAAAGTATATGAATTTTGCATTGAAGGTCAAAGAAGTCGTGGACGTGTGCACTCCTCGTTAATCCTATAGGGCCGATCCGGACTCATGCGAGAATTGCAGTAAGTGTGTGAGAGAGAGTGCGCCAGTTCTGATCCATGTAGTTGAGTCAAGTTTGGAAAAGTCAAAAGCTTGTGTGTATCACATTAAAATTCTTAGAAAAAAGTTTCAACTTATATAAACCGCAGCGAGCTGTGTGGTGAGATCAATCAGTTAGCAAACATGGAATTAGCAGCTTTAAACCAAAGCGTCTATTGCAAACCCTTAAAAATGTGTCGGACGATTTTAAATGCGTATTACCTCAACGCTTTTATAAGTATTTCAAACAAGAAACTCGAATGGAGGAATTTAAAACGCTGCTAAACACGAGGGACGTGTTCCTAAGTAGTTTGGGTGCAGTCAGAACAACAAACATAACATTCCGTTTTTAATAGTGCATCAGCATGCAAGCAGCAATAAAAGCTTTTCTGGAACGATCAAAACCCAGAAGTTCACCGTTATATATGGATACCCTACATAATTGCAGTAATTTGTGCAGTTGGTGCTGTCAAAGTAGTGATGGTAACAAAGAGAAGCAGGATGAAGGTTATTCTTCTCGTAAGACTGATCGATCATCATCATCATTTTTAGATAAGGATGAAGTGTATAAACAAGCAGCTAATGAATACTTAATCGATTGCGTTTATTATAAACTATCGAATGATACTCATCATGCAAAACATACTAAAATTGGATACAGTACACACCTCAACCCTGCACCAGTAGTGCGTATGGGGTGTGGCAACTGTGATCAAAGTAATAATGTGGTATTAGAAATGAAGGAGTGGAATGAACTTCTACGATGGCATTCATATGTAGAATTGCAATTTTTCGGATCTCAAGAAATTGAAAACAAAACCGATTGGTCAAGTGTACACGAAAAAGAAGATATAAGCTATGATCAGCATTATGGATCTCTATGTAGCAATCTTGGTATTTATTACAATTGGGAATTGATTAAAGGATGTGACAGAATGTTGAAAACTGGTATGATAGAAAACTACAACTGCTGCTCTTGCACATTCAATGCTCATAATGTAGAACTATTCAATTTAAAGGATATAATCAGCTAGAGATTGGAATTTCTTGAATCTTAAAATCTGGCGTGTTTTTATAAAAAGTTCATACAACAAGTTGTTGGCTACCGTCGTTTTCGTGCGCAGGAATTGTATTATCGTCCTGCTTATCTAATGTATAGCATTTACTAAATAAACATATATTAATAACTATGATTTGTTTTTGTATGATCTCAAATTTACGCATAAAAAACACCCTGCTTTATCTACCTAAGTAGGAAGTAAGTGGTGGTGGTGGTTTAGAGAATATTCTAATCAATAAACTCCCGTTTGAATTGCATTTAACTGGTACAAAGTTAGACTATCTGTTTAAGGTAAACGGGTACCTGTTCGGTAAACCCCCGTTTTGCTACAGTGTATAGTAATAATGAGATATTAAAGAAAAAAAAAGTAAATGATTTATATATTAGCTAAATTAACCAAGCTCTTCAAGGTTAAACAATTCTTAAAAATCGAATCAGTTCGCGGAAACAAGAAAAAATGACGGGTCTGCAGACAGAGAGCTGTTATAATAGCCTCTTGCTAAACCAGGCAACACCGCATGACCGTGAGACATGACAATACTGTAAATGCGAGACAGAAACCTGTCATTCTTCCTCCAAGAACTAATCTAAGTAGTACTAGTTAATATTACTGTCCTAACCAAGATCTAGACGAGGTAGTTTCCCCAAGAACTGGATTCGTTCCCCAAATACAGATAACCGTTGCCCCAAAACAGGTATATGTTTCTCTTATACAGATCATTCAACTAACCGGACGCTGGATCCTACATGTGGGTGATCAAGCCAGCTTCCGGATGGAGAGGTTCAGTTCTGACCCACAGAATACGAATTTCGCTCTTAGAAATAGTAAAATAAGCATTCCTATCTTACCCAATTTTATCCGATCTTACCCGATCTTGCCCAATCTTATCCGATCTCTCCGATTTTAACCGATCTTATCCGATTAAATAAGATCGGATATGATTAAGAGAACCCTGCATGACCTTGACTCAATTCAACCTGAACTTTGATTCTAAGAAATGCTTGAACAACGTAACCTTGACAATTTCCTGCCACGTGAGCCAGACTCTCCACACATCCAATCAACTCAATCACTGTAATACGATACCTCTGCATAGGAATTAACACGTGACCTTGAGTCAGCCAAATTCCAAGAATTGCTTGGTGACCTTGAATAAACTTTGAAGCGGGGGGCGCGTACGTTCACGGTGAATTAGGATCCGTCTGGCTATACGTGACCTTGAACAATTTCAAAGGATTACTCACACCTTCAATGCACTTCACTTTGAACACAAATCTAGTAACTTTTTCAAATCTAGTTGCTTTTCTGGTGAGAAAAGTGGATCAGAAGTGGGGCTTGAAAACTCTAAGAATTGTAATAACTAAATTAACAACTTGACTCAGCCAAGAATTGCCGGAAACAGATAGCTGTTTACATTAAACACCCATGGGGCCATCAGCAGAATTTGAATATAAAAATGGAGGAAGACAAGGAGATGCCTTATCTGCCGCACTATTTAACATCACAGTAAAAGCAAGAAACGACAGGTCCAATAAGTACAAATATGTGCATATGCAGATGACGTAGCAATAATCAGCTTTGACATAAGAAACTAAACAAAATAGGAAGTGAAATAGACAATTCAGGAAAAAATCACAGTACAGGAAGCGAAGGTTTTGACCATGCAATTTTTTCAAAATCGATTTACTTGAAATTTTTACAGTAGGTAGGAATAGCCCAAGGATCAAAATCTATATTATTCCAAAGGGCGCTTTCACCATGGGGCAGGTTGCATCCCCAGGGGTGGAAATTTTTTATTACATTTTGACAACAGGAATCAATAGAAAAATTAGTTCTAAGCAAAAAATGTTCTATACATTTTTTTGTTGTAAAATTAATACTTTTCAAGTTATTCGTGACTGAAGGTATGAGTTTTCATAAAAAAAACTATGAAGAGTAAAATTGTAGCTTATAAAAAAACAAAGAAAATGGATGGTTTTTTTACGATTGCTGTATGATCAATACGAACCGAGCTATGGCTTGTTAAAGGTTAACTCTTGTTTGTCAAACGCTAAATTTGAGAATTTCAAAGTCAAATAACGGGAAAACTATGCATTTTTCGAGGAAAACTTACATCTTTTTAAAGTATTTCAATAGACATTTCTTTTCTTTTGTCTTAGTCTAGCATAAAAATTGCGCCAGTTATGATGAAAATAAAGTCGGTCCCTACTTTTTTAAGCGAAAACAACTCCTTCATTACCACCCTAATTAAAATTAGTAGTCCCCCTTTTTGAATTTTCTTTATTGGTGTATTATTAATACATTCTAGTAGGTTGACCGATAGAATGATTAATTTTGCTGGTGGTGGAGTGATGCCCTCCAGTATATACTAATCCCGAAAGGGTAAGCAGGCCTTATCCTCTGGGGGATGAAAGAGGCCAGCAAAAGAAGATCGTAGCAGCAAACTTTATATACCGCTTATGAAGAGATTTTATCAGTTGAAATTTGCTAATTTTGAAAGTTACTTTTAACGTCTTTATAAAGCTATTTGTCCGTAATGTAAATATTTTTCTTATACATATTAATACCTATATACTCTAAAAAATTAAAAAGAATGATTCTACTCTATTTTTCAAGGTAATTGCGTGTAAAACAATACACACCATACGCAACCATAACATCTGGCTAAATAAAATAGCTTTTTGAGAATTTCATTTGCAAAACAAATTCTAAGAACTGAGTCAACAAATAGACTGCAACATTGCCATAGTGCGGATGCAATAACAGGCCAACTTTGTAAAAAGTATATTAGAATTTGTATATTAATGTAGCACCACTATCGTAAAAGTTTGATTCATCCATACAAATATTGGATACTTAGTCAGCTCTTACCAAAAAAATATAAACTGGAGTGAAACTTGAAAACATGGGATCACACTGTTGCATCCTTAGATTAGATAAAAAAAAGAGCATACCGCGCATGTATATTAGGCAATGCTTCTCTTTTGTTACCATAACCGATTCATACGCCATTGATTATGTGGTAAACAAACTGGTTAACACGGTTAAGTTTTTAGTGTTTTTTTTTTTGGTGAAAAGTTTTGTTAATGAAGTGTATTGTGAATTCTTAATAATGGTGAACTGTTGTGCTTTTGGCTATAAAAGTTGCAGCGATAAAAAAGAGGCAGGAATATGTTTTCATAGGTAATTATTAAAAATGCATAGTCACACTGTCAGTAAAAAACTGGAATTTATTATTTGAAAGTGATTTGAACTGTGTCCTATTGATATGTTGTACATACTAAACATAGGCAATAAAATACTTATCTTTTTTGGGTTTTTTTAATGGTGTATTTTAATTATACAATCTAAACGTTTCGATAACACTTACAGTTATCTTCGTCAGTAGTAATATTTGTTAAAAATTGTTAAATATGTTTGTTTGTGCGTAGTAATATATTTTATTGCTTTCTTTGAGATAATTATGTTATATTTCAGTTTGAAACAGATGACGATACAGATTCTGATTATGTACCCGAAACATCCGATGACATTAAAGATTAAGAGGATTTCAACGATATACTACCAGTAAGCTTTTATACAATTAATTACAAATATGGATATTTTTTTTTGTATAAGTAAATTATTTTCCTAAACATGACAAAAACACTATTTACATCTTTCCATGTCATATCTATATTTCTCAGAGATGCAATGGTGAAACTTCACATGCTCAAGCAAAATCACAGGATTTACTGATAAATTTAACAGTTGACCAACAATTTGTTCGTCATTTTGTCAAATTTTACTTACTAAAAATAGCAATTTATTCTTAGGTTGAATCCTTCCAATTCACTATTTCCCAAATTTTTACGCATCTCTAATTGCATTTAAATTAACGTATGTAACTTTCGTACACATCTCTTATTTAGTTATACTAAGTCAATTTTACAGAGACATGTATAACATGTCTCTGCAAATTTAATACCTTCAGCGACATCTCTGAGATTTCGAATCATTTAATATAAAGAAACCTGGGATCTGTTAAGTTCAAATAATACATATACAGATAATAAATACTTATTTTCTATACATTCTAACTTTTGGCAACAATGATTAAATACAAATTTTTTCAAGTTTGTAAGATTGATTTTCAAGGTGTTGGCCAATTTTTTTTTCTTATTTTAAGAACGCCCTTGATGGTGGATGTTGAGTTTCTAGAGAATTTTTCGTTTCTGGTTCTGGATGCTGAAGCATAATTTTTTTGGAAAAATTCTCACTTAAAGTAATACTGTGTTAAGTAAAAGTATTACTAACGCTTTTAAAAGGCGGATATCATTGAAATTATTCATTCGTCCACATCTTCGGTAAGTGGCACATGTTTCGATAACCTCATGGTAATTAAAATTGTTTTCAGGTTTTCGAACATAAAAGCATTCAATACTAATTCTTTACATATAGACACTTCAATTGAAATTACGTTGAATGTTTACTACCGGCTCGTTTGTCACCTGTAAGAGGTATGAACGGTCATAATTAATTAAACATCGTTCTTATATTTACCTTCTTTTAGCATCTCTGTACTACCTACGTAACAGCATCTCTGTACTACTTATGTAAGAGTATCTCTGTACTACCTACGTAAGGGCATCTCTGTACTACCTATGTAAGAGTATCTCTGTACTACCTACGTAAGAGCATCTCTGTACTACCTATGTAAGAGCATCTCTGTACTACCTACGTAGGAGCATCTCCGTACTACCTACATTTCTAACGTCACTCCTTAAATTTTCTGCTCACATTTTACTGTTACGTTACATCCAAAGTATATGATTATCGCTGGAAGGCATAAGAGCCTTGCTAACATCCATGACCGTATACGTAAAGGCTGCTAGATCACTGGAATAGTACCCGAAATTTGCAAGATCAAATAAGTAATAGTTTCAACAATAATGGTCGGATATTTTTTTCTTTCTTTATCACCTGGTTACACGATTGTGTTTCCAAATTTCAATTACACCTAGGAGGTTCTTAATGAACTTCTACAACGAAAATAAATGGACTGATATTATTAATTTTGTAATCAAATAATCGACAATTGTTGCCTCTTAATTAAATTTATATATTTAAGGTACTTCCAGCAGTTCACTTTCACAAACTTCTTTTATCTAAAACGGTATATATATTCACTAATTCAATTTTGAATATTTTGCACTCAATCACAAGCAAAACTTCAATTGAATCATTAATTAGTGACTTGATAGACCATACCTAAATAGTTTTAGCTTCCATTTTGACCTAATTAATTCTAGCTTCTGTGGCTACATTCACCCAAGGCCAACGATTTAACTCCTGTTTTGATTGCAATATACCGGGTGTAACGATTATCTGTATTACGTGAACTACTGCAAATATGAAACATTTAATTTTATATGAATTTGTAATTTTTGTCTCGTAATCTTTATGTGTTATGTATATTACTTTTCTTGTGGACAAGGTTGTTCGGGCCAGTTTATTTCCTACAAATTTCTAGATTACTTTGTTTGTTACGATAGTTATTTACTGTGGACCGAACAAGCTTTTCAGTTTACTGTATACTATGTGAAGCGTAAGGCAAGCAAGTTCATTAATTAATTTTTTTTTATCTTACTAAACATCCCAATGGGATTGTGTTAAATTAGCCAATTCCGAATACGAACAGTAAGATCTTACAACGGCCGGAAGGGGGCATATAATAATTTTACTTTTTTTTTTACTTAAATTGAAATTTAGAATTATACTTGCCGTGGGCACAAGCTGAGGCTCACTGCTTGCCATCGTGGGCTTTGGTGGAATGTTAATTTATATATTTTTTTATTTTATTCTTTTGTCAGGATATCGACAATAAAAATTACTTTATCGGGGGAATTGTCAACGCATTTTTACTTCCTCCTTTCATTCTTATCTTTCTTTTTTTTTGGTAAATCCTGTTTCAGGCTTTACTCTCCTTTCAACACTTGTTGAGTACTTCCTTATTAAAGCCTGTGGCGCCTACTCATATCCGGTTCCTATCTAATCAGATTACTATCATTTTAAGCTATACCTCTAAAACAACCACGCATCCGAGTGCTCTGCGGTCTTCCGACCGTACGCCAGAGTTTAGTTGAGCCCACTCATTCTTTTTTATGCCATATGATGGTTAGACACGTGGCAAATTACGTGAAAAGGTATTCCCCGCATGAGACCTGATGACAAATCTTTAAAAGCAAAAAAGGATATACTGATTTAATGCATTTGGTGTAAGGTACATTAAGGTGCACCAGGAAAAACATTTCATTAATGTCGCTTCACGTAAAATAAGGGAGCTGGCGAAATTACTGATTGACGCTCAGAAAATTGACAGTTCTATAACAAATTTATTTGACGCGTTAAAACTTAAATATTTCGATATCCTAGTAACAGCCACAAAGATTGTGGCGAAGTATGACGTACATAATGACTATTATAAATCACCAACTTACCCTTTGAACATGGGAACCTCCCTAAAGCAGTGTGGCGAAATTGCTATTGTGTTTGCTTTAAAAAGGAAAGAAGTGAATTCCACTGTTGACGCTGCGAACGCAGAAACAGATTTACGAACTACAATACAACTACTTGAAGCACACTGGAAATTTGAACTTTCCACACAAGCAGCTAAACGTAAAAAGATGGAATAAAGTAACAATAATCCCATTAGCAAGTGATTTAAAAATTTTAAACGAGTATCTCACTAGCATGGGTAACAAAATATATAACGAACTTTCAAATAGAAATGTCTACTTAAAATTGGTGGAAATTGATTATAAAGTGCTTATACTCAATAGTCGACTTCCCGGCGAGCTTCAACGATTGCCTGTTCATTTATATCTTAATTCTGATAATTGCAGTAGCTACGAAGAGTTTTCTGATGTCATAAGTCCAACTGAAAAAGTTCTGATAAAAAGATTTAAACGCATTATTAAAGGTAAACGTGCAAGAGGTGTCCCTGTGCTCTTCAGTAATGATGTTCAAAAGGAAATCGATTTATTGTTGAAACAGGGATATATTTCTAAAAGAAAATACATTTTTATTTGGAAATCCAAATACGTCAGAAGCAATATGTGGTTACAAAGTTCTTAAAACGCATGGGAAATCTAGTGGTGTAAAAAATACTAATGCTTTGACAGCGACCAAATTAAGAAAGCATTTGGTAAACCTTTGTCAAATTTTTAGTCGACCAGCAACAACGTTGAGCAACCATCAACTTTTATGGGTCACTCAACAGGAATACATAGACAAAACTACAGGCTCCCGGACGACGTGTACCAATGTTCAAAAATAACGAAGCTACCCTTATTAATGGAAAAAGGTGACGCTGCTGAATTTAAAGCAAAATCCTTACTTGAAATTAATGTGAACCTAGAAGACGACCTTTTAATTGCCAATGCAGAAGATGAAGATAATGTAAGAAACGAAACAGAAAATGACAAGTACATGTCTGAAAATGATCACAACAATCCTCACACTATATAAATGAATTCTTACACCATGGACATTAGACCAAAAAGAAGCTGTTCTTACACATTTTGCCAAACATATCGAATGAAAAATGGCCCCGAAAAGAAAAATTTTGGTTAGAAATTAAAGTCTTTATACAAAATGTGTACACAAAACAAATATAGACTTTTGTATTCTACTAAATACTAACTGTACATGAATTATAATAAATGAATAAATAATAAATGCAATTATTACGTGTCAAAGTCTCAAACTGCATACTACTTACCAGTATTGCCATCAATGTCTAAACGCCACAAACCCTGTTACATCATTTGCTGCTTTGCTATTGTCAATGTCACTGTTATTATCACTGTCGTTGTCACTGTCACTGTCATTGTTACTATCACTGTCATTGGCATTTTCATCGTCATTGTCACCGTCAATCGTCGTCATTGTCACTATTAGCATCATTGTCACCAGCATGGTCATCATTATTGTTACCGTCATTTTTGCAGTTATTGTCACCGTCATTGTCCTGCCATTGTCTGACAGTCATTCATTGACACTGTCCTTGTCACCGTTGTTGTCTCCGTCATTGGCACTGTCCTTGTCACTGCTATTGTCGCTGTCATTATCTGTGTGATTGTTATCGTCGCTGGGAATGGTAAATCATCGTCGCTGTCAGTATAACTGTCCTCGTAATTGAGACGTTGTGACCGGGAAAAGCCAACTAAACTGCTGTTTTATTACATGTTTACTGGCAGCATAATATTTTTTTATAAAGTTGACTTTTATCCAAAAAAATTAAATATTCTGGTGTGCTCTCAAAAATTTGTGTGTTATATATGTTATATAGTTCGCAAGTGATAAAAACAGATAGATAAGAGAAAATCGTGAATGATTAAAAAAATTCTATCCTATTACTATTCAAAAAGTAAAAAAAATAAATTCATAAAGCGGTACACCTACCTACATTGGAAATTGTTTTATTTCTATTTTTAATGAAGCACAAGTATGGCAACTTTGTAGGGCGCCGTGTTAACATTAGAATAAAAGAAAGTATTCAAAATGTACGCTGTAAAAGTAAAAGTAAATTAGATTCGATATCCTTTACAGGACGCTCAAATGTTGGAGAAATAAAAGGACGCCATAGAGATGTCACAGTGAAACGTATACGTTTATCTAGTAATAAAATGACGCTCTATTCTTACCGAGATGTTATATATATATATATATATATATATATATATATATATATATATATATACAAAAGCAAAAGTTCTAAATTTCATTACATTAACATATTATGCAATGGATAGCTTACACATATAGTAGTTTCGTTACTCGTGTGTTACATACATAGGAATAGAAAAAACATTTTCACTTTTCACAAATTTTAAATACAGTAGTTTATTTGGTATCAAATATTACACATCTGAATTAAGTCATATTATTTGATAGCACTAATAGTGAAGGGAAAGTTTCCATCAATGTATTCACTGCTTGACACTATTCTAATATCCACTAATGTATCAGTATTTGGGTAAATTGAGAAAGCAGATTTGTTCAGAAATTTCAGTATGATACTCAAAAATATTTATCTATAGAAACAGTAGCAAAGTTTTTGAATTAAAATTAACCCAATGTTTAATAATATTTAATATCATTCAAAAGCAAAGCTGTACATTAAAAAAATACTGTCTAGACAATAATTATTAACACCATTTCTATATTTACACAACCATTTTCATCCTTAAATAAAAGATATAATATACGAATTTTATTCTAATTATTGAATGTATTAGACATTACGCGTACTGTTTATAATATGCCTTCATTATTAACATACATCCAAAGCAAGTGCCGTATTTATTACACCACAGTTATTAAAAATCACATTTTTATTCGTGTACAATAAATAACGTGTGCATGCACCTAAATATGTTAACATATATTTAACACGTCAATTAAATAAAACAACAAAAAACAACAAAAAATAGCACAAAAGAAAATTGAGTATTTTACAAATAAAAATATAATGTAAGAGAGTGTACATAAAAGCAATACAAAATTGTTGTGGCCCAATCACAGATTGAGGTATTAAAGATTATTTTGTGCGTTTTTCTTATTTTAAACTTAGGTTACAAGTCACTAATTAAACAATAATATACATAGATAAACTGATGTAACCATTAAGTTTATGTTTAAACATAAATTGTTTTGTGTAAGGTACAAAATGTGTAATTATATTTAAAAGTCACTTATTAGAACTTAAAGATCTAAAAAAAAAGTTTAAAATTCTATTAATGTTGTGTGTATTCTTAACGTTGTTGGCACTAAACTTACTAAGATGTAGGCATGATGACATAAGACTAGCACTTGTTTACATCAGGTGGTGTGACAAGAAATTCATCAGCTCGTTTGTGATCATTCAGGGCCTTCACCGTATATACATCCTGAGGTAATTCCGATTTGCGGCGTACTAATTGTTTAATTACGTTGTTTCCCTTACGTACCTAGAAAAAGGAAATTCATTTGTAAATACACACAATGAATGACTTTCGATTACACATTATTGAAAAGTAAAAGAAATATGCACTCGCTAATCTCATATGGGAAATTGAAATTTCTTAGAATCGCAGTGTTTTCAAATACAGCTTAAATTAAGTAAAGAATTATTATTTTAATTATACAGCACCATCTTGGTAATCTGGACTTGATCAAAAGTCCTGATTGGAATCTGCTTTAAAATGTCTTAAAAAAACGAGTTTTATGTTTTCGTCATAAAAATGATTTTTTTGGACTCAATACTTACGTATATTAGGGGGGGATTGTTTTCACTTACAAAAATATTATTTTTTCTCAATTGCATTCGTGTGGTGCAAAGTCGATGCTCTTTGATGTAATAAACCCATTAAGAAAAAAATTTATCAAATAATAACAACCTTTCGTACTGCCACAACCGCATAAATGCATACGTATTATTATCAGTATAGGACGGAATATATGTAAGAAAAAAAACTAATATATGTACCAAGTGGACCAAGAAGCAGATCCTCCAGCTATATCTCAGGAACTGTTTATCATACAGCTTTGGGGAAAAATTTTCTTAGTAAAAACGGCCAAGGGAAATCACTGGAAACAACTTTCAAGTTTCTAGCTTTACCTCTAGAGGGCATAATCTTTATAGAAAAATTTAAAAACAATTTTTTTTATAAAATATGTCCAATCATAGTAGGTATTAAATAAGTAAATTAGAATGATGCATAATTTCTGCACAAATTTTGTTAAATACTTTTTTCTCTATTTTTTAAAATAAATAGTGGGGGGAGGTTGGAATGTTTGTATGAATAAATGCCTATAACTTTGGTTGGATCAACCTATTTTAACGAATTATTCTCATTCGAAAGGGTGTAGATGAACCAGTTACATCTACTATAAAACAATTGCATCTAGTTTTAATTGTCATAAATAGAGGGCACTTTCAAATACAAAAAATTAAAATTTGTCTATGTTACAATCTTTAAATGGAAACACCCAAGTATTGTAAATTACACATCTAAGTATTGTAAATTACAACAGAAACTGATTAAATTCGTAACAAAATGGCGCAAACTGCATATCGATATGTTTGTCTAACTCGAGATATAAGTAAAAACACATAAAACATATGTAACTAGCATTGGCTCACTCCGCATTATAATTTAAAATAACAAAATATATCTATTTTCAGAATTTGTTAAACTAAGAAGACTGCGAAATAAAGATGACAGGGACTTAAAATTGTTTATTTATTGACAGTAGTCAAAATATTGCGCTCTTTTTAAGAAATGTTAGCATATAACTTGAATATAACCTTCCTTAATTAGATATTAATATTACTAATATCAGTAAATAATCAGCATTAATTCATAATGAGTATATCAAATGCCGAATTGTATGATATGATTGGAGTTTATTTCAAACGCCATCCAAATGCCGCTATTGCCTCACGTATATATGCCATAAAATATCCTGACAGGAGGCACTATGGCAAAGAAGTATTTAAAAGAAAGGCAAGAAGATTAAGAGAAACTGGCAGCTTTCATCGTGTTTGTTATAAACGACATGGTGTAGGTGTGACCGAAGATAATGTAATCAATGTTCTTGCTTTAATTCAACAGAATCCACATATAAGTAGTCGGCAAATCTCTACAGAATTAAACATACAAAAAACTACCGTTCTAAGGATTTTAAAGTATAACAGGTAGGTGTCTCATAATATTATGAACTGCACGATTAAGTTTGAAAATTGTAATCCTCTTTCAATTTTAGATTCAACTGTTTTTTTTATTTTCACATTGCGATAAAAACGGCAACACGGCAGTTTAATCATTTCATTCATTCCTTAAAAATATTTGTTTTTCTATGTTTTTTAGACTGCATCCTTATCATGTAGTTCTCCACAAAGCTTTACATGAAAGGGATTTTGATGCAAGCCTGGATTACTGCAATTGGATGTTAGGTATGCCGGAAGAACAACCGTATGTCATATCAAATATTTTGTGGACAGACGAAGCCACCTTTAGTAGTGCGGGTGGTGTTAATCTGCATAATACGCATTGTTGGGCTGAAGAAAATCCGCATTAGATGGACGAAGTGCAGCTTCAAAGTAGGTGGAGTCTTAATGTTTGGTGTGGTATAGTTGATGGAAAAATCATAGGACCATATTTATCTAATATTTCAGCATGATGGGTGTCCTGCGCACTTTTCCAGGCGAGTTAGAGATTATTTGAATTTAAGATATCCATATAAATGGATTGGAAGGGGAAGTATATTTCCATGGCCAGCTAGATCTCCAGACTTAACATATATAGACTTTTATCTATGGGGAAGATTGAAGGAGTTAGTCTTTCAAACTCGACCAACCACGTGACAAGACATGAAATAACGCATTAGAAACGCAATAAATAGTATATCCATTGTAACAAACCTTTTTATGAATGTTTAAAATTTACGTTCATATTGGCAACTTAAGTGCATTTCGTGTAGCATTAGTTGCATATCTTATTGGCGTAAAAAATGTATTTTAATAAATTATTTCAATACGTCTGCATATCCCTTTCCGCGCTTTGAATCATTTTCGGTCATTGCGCAGGGTACTTTGAGCGACCTTCATTCATTGCTTAAACTACGTGTTTAAGTAGAAACCATTTTCGCTTTGTTTGATTTTTTATTTAGAGTGTCGCATTTATATGATGAGTTTTTAAATTTATCATACGGAAATTTGAGACATTACATTTCAGGCAACTCATTTTTAGTTATACTTTTACCACTTATTTTACTTTGGATTTAATTTTATTTTAACGTTAACTTTGCAAGATGATGCAATAGCTTTGCTACTGCGAAGTGGTATTTCAATTACCAAATTTTACTTTGAACCATATAAAATCAATTTAGTTTGGAGGTTTATAAAGAAATTTATATATATTTGGAATCACCAGCATATCAATCTGATGTTTACTTCAACTTCCATTAAAACTGCGCAATAAAATTTAAAGTGATGAGTCGACAGCATGTGCTTATCTGATGAAGTTCCAGTGACACCCAAACTGTAAAAGAAATTACTCCAGGTATTTGATATTGTTAATTAATTCACATTATAGTTCAAAGCAATTTATTAAGAATCACTAACATTAGTTTTTACGAGATCATCCATTATAATCAAATTAATTATCGTAATAAAACTCATTGTTGTCATTACTTTTTAGTTGTTATTTTCATGAGGTTTTTGTGATTTTTCTATTTTTAAGGTTTATTATTTGTTCCTTAAAAACAAATTGGCGTCGAGATTACATTATTTATTTTCAGGTTTGAAGCAACAACTATTTTTGTTAATAAGCAAAACAAACGTTATTGAACCTGGACCTATTAATCTACCGATGAGCAAGGTAGCATATAATCTTTTAGTTATCCATTATTCTCCATAGCTAATTATAGCTCTGGGTTAGAAGTATTAATCAAGTGGGTGAATTATTTATATGACACCTGGTAAAGATTACACCATAGCTGAGATTGAAGCAGCTGTTATGTCTACCCGCGATAGATTATGTCTTTGTGTGGACAATAATGGAAAACATTTTGAACATTTAATTGCACATTAAGTTTTAATGTGTGTGATCTTTTCATATATTTTGTTATTTTAAGTTATAATACAGAATGAGCCAATATATCTCGAATTAGACAAAAGATATCGACATGCGGTTTGCGCCATTTTGTTACAATTTAATCAGTTTCAGTTGTAATTTACAATACTTAGGTGTTTCCATTTAAAAATTGTAACATAGACAAATTTTAATTTTGTTTGCTCAAAGTGCCCTCTATCTACAACAATTAAAACTAAATGCAATTGTTTTATAGTAGATGTAATTGGTTCATCAACGCCCTTTCGAATGAGAATAATTTCGTTAAAATAGGTTGATCTAAACCAAAGTTATAGGCATTTATTGATATGAACATTCCACTCTCCCCACCCTTTATTTGAAAAAGTATTTAACAAAATTTGTACAGAAATTATGCATCATTCTAATTTACTTATTTAATGTCTACTATGATTGGACATATTTTATAAAAATTGTTTTTAAATTTTTCTATAACAATTATGCCCTCGTAAAGCTAGAAACTTGAAAGTTATTTCCAGTGATTTCCCTTGGCCGTTTTACTAAGGAGATTTTTTCCCAAAAAATTTCAGATATACGTAATGGTTTAAACGGAAATTTCATAAAAAAAAACATTTGTTGACACTAACATTTTATTATTACTTAAAAAAAGTGCATATAGCTTTATTTGACATTATTTATACTATAAAAAGAATTAACCACTAATCGTTTCTCAAAATTTTCCACAAGAAAACCTCGTCGCGAGTAAACATGTGTTTATATAAAAAAAAAACTTCGTTCCTCATCTACTGAGGTAATATTTTAATTTTGGCAAAATATTTCCTCTGTGGTTTCTACACTGGAATTTCCCTTAAGTTTGAGATGTTTTGCATACTTCTGAAACCTTCCTTATTCTCTATAACATTTTGAAACTTGTTCAAAACAATTCGGCCAATATTTCCTTTTACTTTCTCACACTCCCGCTTAAAATTTTCTATAATTTATACAGAATCAACCAAAAGTAGCGACTTTTTTTCTAGTGACAAAATAGCTTCTAGTACAAAACTATAATTTGTTTTTATAAAAATAAGTTATCTTCAAAGAGAGCTTTTGATGTTGCGAGAGCCTGAGAAAGGTCTGATATTTCCATAATGACTCCTTTTATTTCTTCGTAGATGTCAGCATAAAAATTGGCAGAATTTAGCCATGTACCCCATCGAATTATAACAGGCTGAGGGGGGTAATGGCACACCGTGAAGCTTATCTTTATAAAATTGTATTCTCAAAGGAGCTTTCAGGAACACTTTCTTAACATTACTAATTAAATCGTTTACTTTTGGAAATTGACACCTAATGATTTCTACAAATCTGTTAATGCCGTGAGCTAAACAAGTAATGTGAATTAAATTGCCGTAAAACATTTTCCAATTTGTTCCTGTCTGTACCATATAAGGGGCAGCATCCGATAAAAGAATTGAAAATTTGTCAACTGAGATTGAGTCCGTCAAAAAAAAGTTTGTAAGTGTATCATGTACAAATCGTGTAATTGTTAAATTGTTGGCCTGTTCCAGTTGCTTCGAGGATATTAGGTAGGGATTTCCTGGTTGATGTTCCTCCAATACGTCAATTAATAAATGAACTATATACCTTTAACATGCATCAGTAGTTTTGTGCACAATTACATAGAATAGAAGTGGTTGTTGCCTATTAATTGTTTTATTTTGACAATTGTTTCTGAATAAATAGAGTCAACGCTTGATATCCTCAACGTAGATTCATTGGGAATGTTAAACTTGCAATATTTGTTCAAAAATGCTCTCAGATTGGCATTATTTATTTTTTTTAGTGGTATATTTGAAGCAATCAGTGCTTTACAAAGATCTTCGTTAAATTCCTTTTTGCCCGTGCTACTGGAAGTCGCATTAAAACAATTTTTTAATGATTGTTGAACTCTTTCCCCTTTTTTAATTTTTTCCATATTTAAGATATGTTTACTTGTTTTAATATGTTGATCTACACGAAAATTTGTATCGGCACACAGCTAAAACTACGAAATACATGTTCAGTTCGCGAAATCTACCATAATTTTTTTATGTAAATGAACACGTTATGTTTTAATATGTTTAATAATATTACTATTAATACTCTGACCGGTAAAAGCCAGTCACCTTAATGTTTGTTTGTTTAACAAGAGGATGGCGCTATTCTCAGTTGGTGGTGTATGGAATCAAAAATTCCTAAAATTTATAGTAGCTTCAAGTTATCGTTTCCAGGTAACCAATTAAAGGCAGTTAAAGATCAAAACATATGGCCGGTGGGAGCAACAATTGGAAAGTTTTTTCAGTCTCCACGTAATTCGAGAACGGCACAAATTGAAAATAGACAACTAAACCATATACAACACTACAAACCCACAGTATCAACTAACAACAATAATAACAAATATAGTCATTTATTTTTAAATTGTCAAGGAGTGACCAGTAATAAGGGTGACGATATATATGTTGGTGGTGGTGGTGAACTCGTGAAGCTCAGTCAAATTAGAGGATTTCAATATGTTACTGGTTTTTCAAGAATTAAATATAACCGTGGTGGTGTTGGTATTTGGGTACGTGATACAAAATCCACAACAGCCTTAAATTTGACTAAATTTTGTATAGTAAAGGAAATTGAAATATGCGGTGTCGAATACAGCGGCAATCAGGGCAAAACAATCTTACTCAACTGTTATAGATCGCCCTTGGGCAATTTTGATGCATTTTTGAGACAAATATGTGTTTTTTTAACCTAATTTATAAAAATAATTGTATCATTATTGTCGGAGGTGACATTAACATAGATCCTGTTAGAGATAAGGGATACTATGAGGCACTGGCAAATGTTCTCAACACTTACAATCTTAAAAATGTGATAAAACAACCGATTCGTAAAGAATATACTATTGACCATGTTTTCACAAATTACCACAATGCTTACTCATACATTTCTGTCTATTACATTTTTGACCATCGAACCATTATGATAGCAATAAATGATAATGACATACCAATAAAGTTCGGTATTAAAAAACATAAAAGGAACTTTAGCGAGTATAATAAACTTAATTTTAAAAATGACGTGTCTAATGAAAAATGGTCAGAAGTGTATTCAACAGAAGATAGTAATGAATGTTTCAATATATTTCATAATATTTTTATGTATTATTTCGATAAGCATTTCCCCAAAATCATGACTAATGAAAATAAACTGCATAAGAGTTGGATAAATGATAAAATTGTTAAGTACAAACCTAAAAGACTTATTTGTAATGCAGAAAAGTTAACTGTTAAATATAAAGAATCAAAATTTAAACATAAAAAACTTATTAATAACATGAAAAGAGAGCACTATCAAAAACAAATTCAATCCAATATAAATTCAGCGAGAGGAGTTTGGAAAGTTGTAAAGCATTTGTCCAACAAACGTACCTCACATAAAAATATTATAATTAAAGACAATAATGATACAATATGTGAACCAAAATTGGTAGCCGACTGTTTCAATCAGTTTTTCAAAAATGCCCCTCAAAATATTGTTAATAATATTCAGGCAGGCAAAACATAAAAGAAAATTAATAATCATAAATATTTTCCTACTCTGGCTCTTTTTCCTGTAGATGAAAAGGAAACTCTCAATATATTATTTTTTATAAACTAAATGACAATTCTGCACCTGGTAATGATGATGTACCTGTAAGAATTTTCCAATTAGTTTGCAGGGACCTAGCACGTTCTCTATCGCACATAATTAATAAATCATTCTGCCAAGGAATACTTTCACAGAAATTAAAATTGAATAAAATAGTTCCTATACATAAAAAAGGCAATAAATAGGATATTGGTAACTATAGGCCTGTATGCCTAACTTCATCTTTTTCCAAAATTTATGAACATTGTTATCGAAATAGACTATTTGCATCCACCAACAAATATTAAATTTTAACAAAAAATCAACTGCTACTGCGCTGGATCAGTTCTGTAATAGTATTCATAAGAAACTAGATCAATCTGAGAGTCCTGCTGGAATCTTCTGTGATTTGAGCAGCGCTTTCGATTGTGTGAATCAAAAACTGTTACTCACCAAACTTGAAAGATATGATTTACGTGGGTCAGCATTAACATGAGTTAAATCCTTTTTAGAGGAAAGAAAACAATATGTTTCAATTAAATATGAAAATAATGCTATTCAAAGTGCAATAAATTCCGATAGAACACTTGATCAATATGGAATCTCAGACCTGGCAAGAGCTGCAATCATCTCCGCACCATTACAAGACATGGGAATCATAAACAAAGGAGACTGCTCTAAGTGGTAGAATTTAATTCGTCGATCGCGTATAAGTAAACTAAGCAATTTAAGAAAAGAAGCAACTAGGATTGTGAGTGACAATATATTTAGACTTTATTTCGATGGTCGAAAAGACAAAACACTTATCATGACTGATGACAATCGACACAAAGTAATTAAATAAGAGCATTTGTCTTTAGTAAAAGAACCTGGCTCAGTTTATATTGGACACCTTTCGTTACATTCTGCAACAGCGCTTGTTATAAAAAAAAGCATTGAAACATTTTTCACTGAAAACTTGTTGAATTTAGAAAAAATTGTTGCTGTTGGTTGCGACGGAACGGTGACAAACACTGGTCAAAAAGGTGGCTTGATACGATTTCTAGAATTACACTTGGAAAAACCTCTGCCGTGTGTTTTATTTGCTTATTACACGAGAACGAACTTCCACTAAGGCACCTGTTTGAGCATTTGGATGGATCAACAAGTGGCCCACAAGCTTATAGTGGTCATATTGGAAAAGCTGTACAGAAATGTGAAGATCTATCTGTAGTTAAGTTTGCACAAATTGAATGCAATTTGTCTTTTATTTCCAGCGTCGATCTAACTACAGATCAGCGGTATTTGTTAGATATTTGCAGAAAGATTGATTTGGGAGAACATTCTACTAGGGTCATTCAAATATAAACCGGAATTTTGTTCTGCGCGGCGTGGTGGTGTGGAAGAGCAGCGCGGCGTGGCAGGGAATCGTTGGTGGGAGTAAGAAGAGGGGGTATCTATGCACAAGGCGCTCTCAGTCACGCCCGCCACTTCAGTACCGCCATGACTGAACAAGAAGTACCAGTGTCTGTTGCGCAACGCATAATTATTCGTTTTCTCGTCAACGAAGTTGTAAAACCGAGTGAGACTTGAAGCACAGTTTGGTGATGATACACTGAGTAAGACCCAAGTGTTTGATTGTGCTAAAAAATTTCGGGATGGTCGTGATAGAGTCGAAAATGAAAGTCACAAACGGCGTCCGGCCACCAGTGTCAATGGAGACAATATTCAGGCCGTTCGCGAGCTTGTGGAAGGCGATCGCCGGATTTTGGATCGTATCCTGATATGCGATGAAACATGGGTCCATCACTATACCCCAGAGAACAAGAGGACAAGTATGGAGTGGAGGAAAGTTGGACAGGGGGCACCGATCAAGGCCAAGACTCGACTGTCAGCCGGGAAAGTTTTGGCTACTGTGTTTTAGGACTCTAAAGGTATTGTACTGATTGACTACCTACATGAACGAAGGACGGTGAATGCTGCTTACTACTGCCAACTGATGGATGACACAAAAAAAGCTTATCGAAACAAACGACGCAAGCAACCGATTCGCGATGTCCTTCTGCACGATAACGCACGGCCCCACACAGCAGCTCTAACTCGTGATAAACTGACTAAATTGCAATGGCTACCTCTTGAACATCCTCCTTACAGTCCAGACTTGTCCCCATGTGACTTCCATATGTTTGGTCCACTGAAGGAAGCATTAGGAGGGGAAAGATTTGAAGACGACAATACAGTCGAAATGTACGTGAGCAATTGGTTACTGAGGCAGCCACCTTCTTTTTTCTACGATGGGATCAGAAAGCTTCCTATCCGATTGTGAAAATGTATTTCTGTTGAAGGAGACTATGTAGAAAAATGAAATATTTTTTTTGTAATTTTATTTATCCCCAATAAATAGTAGTAAAAAAATTCCGGTTTATATTTGAATGATCCTCGTATCAATAACAAAACGAATTTACATCTGTGTTGATTATTATGGTTTATAAATCAAATTAAGTGTTAAATAAGTAAATGAAAATTAATAATAAAAGTGGAGAATCAATGTCAGATTAGTGCGCCCATAATTTATGCCTACATACGTGACTTATGTCACATTTGTTTCGTAAGTAATTGGGAAATTTTTACCAAAATAAGTATATCTATTTTATAAAGATTGGCTTGAACTTTATTATCTAAATATTTACGTACATAATAGATTATTAAAGCTGAACTCATTTAAACTGACCACAACTCCTATTGGTAATAAGTCAAACCTAATTCAACAATTAAAGCAAGCATTAAATAGTAGTTACATAATTCAAGATAATCCCGAGGGAAGTAGTAATTTAGGTGAATCCAACAATCTTATTTCTATGCATGCTAAAGTAAAACGTTGGCGTGATAAGTATTTCAATTTATTAAATAAAATAAAAATCAACTAAAATTTCTTAAATGTTCAGAAAACTAAAATGCATAAAGCCATATTAAACAAAGATAATGTAATAAAAAAATTAACCAAAAATTAAGAGTCAAAAGAACAACCACTAACAAATGTTAATAATATTCCAAATAACATTCCTACTGCACCGTCTAAAATTAATGATAATCAAATTCGGTGTGTGATCAATGTGAGAGCTAAAAATTGTAATAATGTTATTAAAAAATCGAGCATTCTTGTTCTTGGTGATAGCCATGCCAGGGACTTCGGAATATTAATGAATGAGCTGGATTACAACCATAAATTTAATATATCTAACATATTTAAACCAAATGTGACAATAGACGATGTACTAAATAATGTTGAGTCTGTAACGTAATTTTAACAAAAAAGATTATGTAATTGTTATTGGCGGATGCAACAACGTGTTAAGAAAATGTATGGTCACTAATGAGACCATTACTAAAATTAATAGCCTTTTTAAACGAACTAACGTGATTCTCATATTAGCCTCATATTGGCGGGGGAAAACAAACTTTAATAAACAAGTGTTTCAATTTAATTTGGCATTATATAACTATTTCCATAAAAACTTAGTGTACATTAACATTGACTCAATAGTTCGTTATATAACTATTTTTCCATAAAAACTTAGTGTATATTAACATTGGCTCAATAGTTCGTGGTGATCACTTTACGAACCACATGTGGAAAGTGGCTAAAATTAAACTTTTAAACTATGTGTTCAAGGTTATCATGCAAGCGCGTCTACGTTGTTCTGAAATCTTATATTTTGAATCAAACCTAGTTCAAGTTAACATTAAACCATCACCCAACTCATCATCTTTGACTTCACTTAGTGACCCTTATCAGGTAAAAAAGCCATCAACTCAGTCAATAGACAAACATACAGAGACCCATAATCCAAATATTTTCACTGCGGTTTTTGTACCAAAGGAGCTTCGCTCTTCAATACAGTCTACAACAAAGAAAAATTGTTTTTAATGTTCAGAGACAGTGTAGCCAGGGGCTTACTGTATATTGTCAAAATGCTAGAAGGATAAACACTAAATTAAATACTTTGTACATGGCTTCATGTGTAAAGGAATACAATGTTATTTTGATTACAGACTTGGTTGCATGCTCATGTGTGCAAGGATGAAATTGTTTTTTCAGACTATAATGTGTTTAGATGCAACAGATCACAATCGTCTTCTAAGTCAAAAGGGGGTGGTGTTATGGCGATCTGCGTAAGTAGCCTAATTGTTCAGGAGTTACCTCTTAAAAATGGTAATGAAAGAATTGACTATTTACTGTTAAAAATAGTAAGTAATGAATACAATTTTTTAACTATTTTATTAGTTTACATTCCATCAAGATTATCATTTGAGGCTTACACCACCCTAACCCAAGCAATTGAAGAAACTTCTTTATTTCATCAAAATAATGTAGTAATAACAGGAGACTTCAACATTCGATTAGAGCCGCCTTAAAGAAAGGAATCTCGAAAGCTTACACTTTATACGTTGATCAATGTGAATCCAACATTAAAAATGACCCGAAGAAATTGTTCAAGTTTATAAATTGAAAGAGGGGTAATTCATCCATGCCTGCGTGTATGAAGCTTGAAAATGAAGTATTCACATCTGGCTAGTCTATCGCTAACGCTTTTACGGAATATTTCAAATCAGTGTTTGAGCATTCGTCAGATAATGTTGAGGTAATTGGTTTATGTTCTCAATCTCAATCAACTACAATGGTCATTTCAATTGACCATGTTATTGAAAGTTTAAAAAATCTGAAAAAATTTACTATAGGAGTAGATGGAATTCCAGGCTATATATTTTAAAACTGTATGTATGTGTTAGCTAAACCGTTATGTACCTTGTTTAATGCATGCATACAAGCTAAATTCCCGTTGATATGAAAAACATCAAGAATTGTTCCTGTTCATAAATCAGGCAAAACAGATCTTATTTCTAACAATAGACCAATTGCTATTTTGTGTACCCCAGCGAAAGTATTCGAATCAATACTAGTAAAAAAACTATTTACAGATGTTGCTGATCAAATTTCATCCACTTGACAAATTTGTTGAATCTAAGTAATTACGTGTAAAATGCTTTGGAAAATTGTTCGGAAGTAGATGTCTTTTACACCACTTTTTCCAAGGCATTTGACAAGTTGAACCATGGAATTCTCTTAAAAAAACTTCGTAGCTTCGGATTTGACAATTCATTAATACGACCACTCTGGGATTACTTATGCAACAGAAATATGTTTGTATGTACTGACAACTATCAATCTGACATGTTCACTGCCTTGTCAGGAGTACCCCAGGGAAGTAACTTAGGGCCTCTTCTATTTCTATTATTTGTAAATGACGTTAGTAGCTGTATACAAACAAGCAAATTGTTATTGTTCGCGGAAAATTTTTACAATCGTAAATGGTATTGACGATTGTCACAGCTTACAGCATGACATTAACAGGCTAGTTAAATGGACCTATGATAATAAATTGTGTTTTAATACGTCTAAATCCAAACTGTTGTCATTCACTAGGAAAATTAATAAAATTACATTTGATTACTCAATTAATGACATTATATTAGAACGTGTGAGTGAAATTAAAGCCTTGGGGGTCATATTCGACTCAAAGCTAAATTATATAAGTCATATTAATGACCTCTGTAATCGTTCGATGCAGTTATTGGACTTCCTCTCCCGCAATTGTACAGTCTTTAAAACCACGGCTCCATTCATAACTTTGTATAAGTCCTCAGTATGTACCAAACTAGGGTACTGCTCTATAATTTGGTCACCATACTTTGATAAATATCAATTGTATCTGGAATGTATTCAATTTAGATTTTTTAAACTTTTATTTTATATAGAACACCAACGATTCCCTCAACATATTTAATATTCATTAATATTATTTTTCCCATGATTTCTTTAGAATCTGCAAGTACATTACAGACACTTATTAATTACAGTCGGTGGTTAAATAAAATAGCTTACCAAAGAAATTAATTCAATATGTAGTTGCAAATTTCAACAACTTAATTCACAATCACAGACTGCAAAATTCAACTAACACACATTTAACATTTTGCTGAACAAGCACTCGCAGATTCATCGTTTATAGAGGTTGGTTGGGTTTTGTAAAGGTGCGCGTGGTACGGGATGCGTAAATACACGCAGCTCTAATTAATAAATTGTTCTATGCGAATTGGCGTAAATGATATGCTGATTTTCAGAACAACCCGCATAGACAGAAAAAGTAACCCATTGTTAATAAAAGTAACTTTTTATGTCATCGACGGAAAATGTAACCTTTAGTAAAAAAAAGTAACACAATC
Source organism: Vesta saturnalis (assembly GCA_036346205.1). NCBI lineage: Eukaryota > Metazoa > Arthropoda > Insecta > Coleoptera > Lampyridae > Vesta > Vesta saturnalis. The sequence goes on from JARFJB010001603.1 coordinate 558,922, forward strand.
TTAGCCCTGTGCAGAACATCCTGAACTAAATAGCATAAATATGAAGTATTCCATATCTGGGCATGGTGCAATTCAGGAAGCGGATAAAATACATAGCAATATACCGAGATATGAACAAAACCGATTTTTATTCACCATTATTCTTCATAAGAAATTTTAAATCAGTAAACATGAAGAAACCCTACTGCATATGGCAAATGAAGGATGATGGTTTCAAAGATTTTGAAACACGCTAAACAACTTTCTTACAAAAAGATACCCTTCTTAAGTGCTCAGTTCAAGGTCACTCGCTCTCTGGTGGTACGACCTTGGAAACTCATTTGAAGGACAGGTTAAAAAGTAGATCAAGGTTAAATAGTTCTTGTACTGACTAAATCGAGTCAATGTCAAATAGTTGTCCAAACTCAAAGTAGATCAACGTGACCATTTGACAAGTTGAAACATGCTCTCATAAGTACTCAAGTCAAGGACACATTTTTCTTATATAAACCGCAGTGTGGTGTGTTGAAATCAGTCAGTTAGCAACTTGTAATTTATTAAACATGGAATTAGCAGGGTTAAATCAAAGCACCCATTGCAAACTCTTTAAAAAGTGTAACCTCAAGATATCTAAAAAGTATACAGTGATAGATATGACTGTAATTAATACGACGTATGGTGAACGTATAGTGATGGAAACAGTTGATTTTAAATGTGTATTACCTCAGCGCTTTTATGAGTATTTCAAAGACAAAACCCACACAGAAAAATTTAAAACGTCACTAAACACGAAGAATGTGTGTTTAGGTGCAGCTGGAAAAACAACAGACATAACATTTTGTTATTAATAGTAGCACCAATAGTAGTACCATATGTAAATTACGAATGCTTTAACCAGAATCATTTGCTAAACAGTGTTTAGTCATACTGCAATTGCGAGCAAGTAAAGTTGTTATCTAATTATAATGTAAACAGTAAAAAAAATCATTTCTGGAACGATCAAAACTGAGAAGTCACCATTATATATGGATATCCCACATAGTTGCAGTAACAATATGAATAATAATTTAACATTGTGCTGTTGTTGCTGTCAAAATAGTGATGGTAGTTAGTAGTAGTAAAAATAACAATTTAGAGAAACACTAACTGGCCATCATTTCAACATAAGAATGATTTATGATAAGTGTACAAACAGTAGCTAATGAATACTTAACTGATTGTCTTAATTATAAACTATCGAACGATATTCATCATGCAAAACATATAGAAATTAGTTGCAGTACATACCTCAATCTTGAGTCAGCAGTGTGTATAGGTGTGGCAACAGCGATCAAAGTAATAATGTGGTGTTAGACATGAAGGAATGGCATGAACTTCTAAGATGGCATTCAAATGTAGAATTACAATTTTTACCGATCCCACGAAATTGAAAATAAAATTGATTGATCGAACATAAACGAAGAAGAAGATATAATCTATGATCAACATTATGAATCTCTACCTACCAATCGTGGTATTTATTACAATTGGAAATTGATTAAAGCATAAGACAGAATTTTGAAAACTGTTATGATAGAGAATTACAACTGCTGTTCTTGCACATTCAATGCTTATAGTGTAGAAGAACTATTCAATTTAAAGGGTATAATAAGCTATCGATTGGAATTGGAAAAAACACGGACGTAATTAGTAATATAACAATTAACTAATCAAGAGGGTAAATTAATAGACTGGTGAAAGTGAACCAATCACGGTACGTTTAGAATTAAAAGAACATGGGTCTTAGAATAAATCAAGGACCAATTCCGTTTTTCAAAAATTCATACAAAAGACATGATCCCTAAGTAAGTCATTAATTAGTCATCAACCTTCATTGTGGTTAACATCTGCAGAGAAATACTTTTTAACGTAAATTGGGTTAAAAATTCTCACCAACAATGGCCGAATAATTAAAGGTATTTCAAAACATACATTTTGACGATACTGTAATTAATCAGATATTCACACTTATCTCCCGTATGGATCTTCTAAATTTGAACTTTTTGAACAAATACGCATCTTAATTCAAAGTCAAGATCTAATTACGGCTACCTAGGATAGTTTTCTGTAGATAAAAGGTAAGCTTGAACTCAAAAAGAAGATAAAAAATCATGCAACTTAAAAAACAATTTTCCCAACTTTCATTTTGAAGAAATTCGTTATAAGTTAGGTGGTCAAAGAGTGGACTTAAACTTAAAGAGATATATTTCTTATACAGAAAGCAAGAGCAAAGCACTGAGTCATTTGGGATGATCACCAGAGAATGAAGAACCATTCATTACAAGTATAATTCGATGAGCAAAATGGAGAAAAATCTTTTACGGTAGTATGCATACCAATGAACCACATATTTGGAATAATGGAGGATTATCGTCAAGTAATCGTGAATATGCATCAAGGGTTGATTGTAATTCAATCTAGAAGCGATACAAACTACTACTATGGTGACGTTGATGCAACAATAACCTTAAATAAAATTCAATGTAAAGTACCACACTTAACACCTAGTGATGCTGAGAAACTTAATTTGTTTGAAGCAATCTGTTAAATCTTAGTTAAGATACGCCACTGTCAGAAGGAGTAGGGAGGGGTGCGTTTACTATACAGGTCACTCGGTTGTATGCACTTGTTCAGAGAAGCAACAATTTTTGTAATATACCATTATCCAGGAACTAGCGTTAAGTCAGTATAACTAGAATTTTGTAGTAAATAAATAAAAAGGTCGTTTACTCAGTGTAATTAAACTAACAAAATGGTCCTTCCGCCACCGGATGTATGGATGTATGCGTATAAGAAGAAACAAAAAATGTATTTGGTAAGTGCTGCAATTGCTTCCTTTGTTCTTTCGTAGATAACTTGAACATTTTCCTAGTACCGTATTTCGTTTTTCATTGCAATAAGCTTCAAGTTAACTAGCAATGTGTTATCTCATGCGTAAAAAATAAATAAACATTTTTTTCTGTAGAATACACAAATAGTTGAATTTCGATTTAATTACATTTATACAAAATAATTTACGTATAAAGTGCCAACATATTGAAAATATTCGTATTTCCTTTGTTAGAAATTTACCTACTTAGGGTCAATGTAATCCCTTCCAGGTAAAAATACAAAACTACCTGATACATTGTTTGAATATACATTTGCAGTAAATTTATATTACATTTTTCGTTTAAATAGTATATTTTATTTTCGTAACTGGATTCGTAAACAGACTAATTTAGCAATAAAAAACATGGCGACCCAAATTGATGTGAAACTTCTCATTAAAAAACGTGCATTAATAAAAGGTCATATAACAAAATTATCTAATTTCTTTAGCACAAAATCGGATTCGTTGGACTACCTCTCACAATTAAAATTAAGATTATCAAAGGCTTTACCCTTGTATCAAGAATTTTTAGATGTTCAGTTAGAGGTTGAATTGGCAACTGAGCAAAACGGGGAAGATGAAACTGAAAGAGATACATTTGAAAACTCTTATTACGCTATAGTTTCTCAAGTTGAAAATTATGTTGAAAGTAAAACCCAAACGAATATAATTCGTCGGTAATTGCAGAATCTCACGCGTCTCCTCGCCTTCTAGCATTAAGCTCCCAGTCATAGCATTACCAACATTCAGCGGCTCTTATCAAGAGTACCCAAGTTTTATTGAAACATTTCGCTCGCTAGTTGAAAATAATTCGTCTTTACAAAAAACCCAGCGCTTCCATTAATTGTTAAATTCATTAAAAAAAGAAGCGTATAATCTTGTTTCATCATTAGACATCACAGACGATAATTATGATCGTGCATGGCAAATGCTGACAGACAGATATGATAACAAACCCTTAGCAGTTCTTAGTCAAATTGAACAACTTTTTAGTTTATCGTCAGTACGTAAGGAGAATCAAGATACTGTGAACAAAATACTGCGCAACTTGCAGTCGCTTTCTATTTCTACAGATTCATGGGATCCAATTTTAGTTTACCTTATAAGCTCAAAAGTTGATATAAACACGAGACGTGAAAAACAAAGCTGCAGTAGAGAAATTCCTACATTTTTGTCGTTACTAGAATTCCTGAATTCACGTTGCCAAATTTTAGAACAAATGAATTCAAGTAAAACTCAAAGCACTCGTATGAATAACAACGTTATCGAAAATTCAAATAGAAGTCATAGTAGATTCAATTCGTTTCACAGCCGCTCGTATGTTCCTCAACAAACGGAGCACGTCTCCTGTTCAATGTGTAATGTTAAAGATCACTTAATTCATCGGTGCCCGAAATTACTTTCGCTTTCTCAGCCAGATCGCCTAAAGGAAGTCAAAACATTGAAGTTGTGTATCAATTGTTTAAAGCCAAACTACTTAGTCATCAATTGCCGATCATCCTCTTGCAGAAAGTGCTCTAAGAAGCATCATACTCTTCTACACATAGACACAAGAACCGACGCCAACGTTTCTGCTAGTGTCAGTCCAGTTACGCAGCTCACTACACCAATAGCAACTCAAAATCCAGCAATCAGTAGTATCGTTACCACCTCAAATTGCTCTAGTGTACAGGCAAACGTTCTTTTATCAACAGCTCTAATCATAGTCTTTGATGCATTTGATAACCCCATACAGGCTAGAATTCTTCTTGATAGCGGGTCTCAAAGCAACTTTTGTAGTCGTTCATTTAGCAAAAAACTCAGAATAAATAGTACCCTAGCTCAACCTACGTAACAGGCATAGGACAGGCTCTTGTAAACTGCAACGAATCAATTACCTTTACATTGAAATCAATGCACTCATCCTTTCGTAAACAAATCACGTGTTTTATATTACCCAATATATCGAATAATTTACCTCACTCAAACTTTAACATTTCGCATCTAAATATTCCATCAAATATTCAATTAGCGGATCCAACATTTAACGTTAGTGCTCCAATAGACATTCTCATTGGCGCAGACATATTTTGGCAAAGTCTACTTAGTGGTCAAATCGATAGTCACGACTCTCACCTAATCTATCGCGAAACACAATTCGGTTGGATTGTTTCGGGGTCGTTTTCAGAGCAAAGTGCAGCGTACTCTCAGATAGTTTGTAATTTTAGCAACGAAGTGTTGCAACAGCTAGAGAAATTTTGGACTATGGATGAATTGCCCAGTGATGAAAATATATCGCAGATACTCTCGCTGGAAGATAGTCATTGCGAAAATCTCTTTGTACAAACTACCACAAAATCAGAATCTGCTCGTTTTATTGTTCATTTACCTTTCCGAGACAACCTTTCGCAATTAGGTCTCTCTAAATCTATAGCCCAACGACGATTCCACACGCTAGAGAACAAGTTCAAAACAAATCCAACTCTCAAACAACAATATTTAGAATTCAAGTCCGAATACATAAGATTAGGTCACATGTCATTAGACAGCGACTGTTTGGACTCAAACCAGCAATATTTTTTGCCTCATCACGCCGTATTCCGCGAAGCTAGCCTAACGTCAAAAATAAGGGTCGTGTTTGACGGTTCATGCAAAACTACTTCGAACCTTTCGTTAAACGACGTCATCTCAAGTTACAACAAGATCTATTTGGTATCCTTATAAGATTTTGAACTCAGCGTTACGTAATTTCAGGAGATATTAGCAAAATGTTCCGACAAATTCTCGTTCACGAACCACACCGAGAGTTCCAAAAAATTTTGTGGAGGTCGGATATAAATCAACCTATCGCTACTTACAAACAACACGATCACATACGGAATTGTTTGTTCACCTTTCCTCTCAATTCGAACACTACACGAAATCGCAAAGCAAAACGAAGTAGCATTTCCTGAAGCCACAAGGGCTATATTGTCGGACGTATTTGTAGACGATCTTTTCGCTTGTGACGATTCTTTAGAGAACTTAGTTAAAATCAGAGATGACATTATACACTTATTTAACAAAAACGGTTTTGAATTACATAAATGGACTTCTAATCATCCTGCATTGTTACAAAACATTCCTAATCAAAATAACTCAACATCTTTAAGTATTGCTGACAAATAAAATGGGGTAAAAACTCTCGGATTATCATGGAACTCAAATTTAGATACTCTGAATTATGAGTCCATTCTTGTAAATAGTACTCAGCGATTTTCGAAACGGAACGTCTTATCCATCATTTCCCAGATTTACGATCCTCTCGGTATAATAAGCCCTTGCATAGTTTTAGCCAAACTCATAATGCAGGAGTTGTGGAAATTGAAAATGAATTGGGATGAAGCAATTCCCGACACCCTTCACAACACATGGACTACATTTCTGTCCGAATTGAATTCTATTCATAAATTAACTGTACCTCGAAATACTACACTATCAAACAACGTCTTGTTGTTTGCTGACAGTAGCGAAAAGGCCTTTGGAGCCTGTATATATATATATATATATATATATATATATATATATATATATATATATATATCATAAAACTGTGGATAACTTTAACAATCATCTCGTTCATTTATTATGCTCTAAGTCGAGAGTAGCCCCCTTGAAGAAGGTATCGCTTCCGCGGCTAGAGCTAAGTGCCGCACTTCTACTTGCGCAGTTAGGTCAAAATTAACCATTCCAAATTGAGCTTCCAAAAATACTATTGGTGGTCTGATTCAGTAATAGTTCTTTCATGGCTTAACAAAACCACTGGAACTTGGAAATCGTTTGTCGCAAATCGAGTTTCTAAGATTCAAGCATTAACCAATGTTCTTGACTGGCATCACGTCAACTCCAAAGGCAATCCAGCCGATATCATATCTCGTGGGTGCCTGCCAAACACTCTAAAAAACTGTCCAATGTGGTTTCATGGCCCTATATGGTTGTCAGAAAATCCCGAAAATTATCCTAACCAAACTTGGAAACCAGTAGAAAATTTAAAAATGGCAAAACCTAAACAGGTGTTTCTTTCGTGTCCTTCGGATTCTTTAATAAATAAATACTCATCATATATGAAGCTTATTAGAGTTCATGCATACTGTCTACGTTTCATATATAACTGTCGATACCCAAGCAACAGCACCACAGACATGTTATCTAGTGACCAAATAGAATCATCTACTGTATCATTAGTAAAATTCGTTCAAATGTACTCGTTCGCTAAAGAAATTCAGCTTTTAACAAACCATAAAACGATTCCAAAAAATAGTAAGTTAATTACCTTGACACCATTTCTCGACGATCAAAACATACTTCGTGTCGGAGGCAGACTGCGCAATGCAAATTTATCGTACAATCAAAAACATCCTTTACAACCCTTTTGGATCAACGTGAACACATTCGGTTGCTACACGCTGGCGTGCAATCCACTATTGCTTCCATCCAGGACAAAATTTTGGCCGTTGGCGCTGAAAGGTCTAGTAAGAAAACTCATCTTCAATTGCATTAAGTGTAGAAAAACAGCTCCAACACACATTAAGTATCTAATGGGAAATTTACCGTCGCATCGGGTTACACCTCTAGTTATTGAAAATTGTGGGGTAGACTACAGTGGTCCGTTTTATGCTACAGATTTTCGACGACGTGGAAAAGTAGCTCATAAAGTGTATATTGCTACATTTGTTTGTTTCGCTACTCGTGCTGTTCACCTAGAACTAGTTACGGATTTATCAACCGCTGAATTCATGGCAACTTTCAAAAGATTTATAGGGCGACGTGGAATTTGCACAAATATATATTCCGACAATGGAAGTAACTTTATCGGAGCTAATCGCGAGATTCAGGATTTACTCAAATCAAATGAATTTAAAAATAAATTGTCAAAATTTACTGACATAGGCATTACTTGGCACTTTATACCCCCCAGAACACCGCATTTTGGCGGGTTATGGGAAAGATCAGTACGATCAATTAAACATCACCTCAAGCGAGTGATTGGTAGTTATAGTTTCACGTATGATGAAATGAACACATTGTTGGCTCAAATTGAGGCAGTGCTCAATTCCCGACCCATCTCACCTTTATCAAACGATCCTAACGATCTGCAAGCACTTACTCCTGGACATTTCTTGATTGGTCGAACACTAACAACGCTACCTAACCCTGTCGTAATAGAAAAACCAACCAACTTGTTGAATCGTTGGCAACACATCCAATACATGCTGTCTCATTGTTGGAGAAGATGGCATAGTGAATACTTACACACTCTACAACAACGCAACAAGTGGTGCACATCGGATCCGAACGTTCACATCGGTTCACTAGTGTTAATAAAGGACGAAAGCCTACTACCATCAATGTGGAAAATAGGCCGTATAGTCCAACTTCATCCTGGTTCCGACCAAACTGTGAGAGTGGTGTCAGTGCGAACACTTGACAGTGTTATTAAACGCTCAGTGAAAAACTTATTATTATTAGAAGACACAGTGAAGTAAATAGTATGAATTGTCTAGTTTTAGTTAGTTTATTGTTTGTTTTGTTTCGATAAGCTGAAGCTTATCAACGGGGGCCTGCTTGTTAAATCTTAGTTAAGATACGCCACTGTCAGAAGGAATAGGGAGGGGTGCGTTTACTATACAGGTCACTAATATACCATTATCCGGGAACTAGCGTTAAGTCAGTGTAACTAGAATTTTGTAGTAAATAAATAAAATGGTCGTTTACTCAGTGTAATTAATCTAACACAATCAATACAAATTCTCTTCTTACTGTTCTATGACGTTAATGGGAATTACCTGCCTTAAAACAAGCAACCTCAGAAATATGGCCAATAAAAACATCAATGCAACTGGAAAAACCACATTGGATAATCGTTGCATTCCAACAAGGTAAACGGTACACAAAGTTGGCAAGACCAGAAAATTTTGATCACATTAACCTCTGAATTCTGACTATTATCCATATGCAGCATTATTCAGCTGTTCCAAATTCAAATCATGTCCAGTAATTATAATGGACTGCTCTAAACAAAATATCCTTAAGAAACTCAACAGTAGACATCAAATTCGAAATGGAACCCTAACACCTGACAATAATGGAATCGCGGTCCACAGTCATATTCTCCATGATACTATTGTGCAGTACAACCCACTCAGTGGAAAAGTGAAACAATTATAATTATTGTAATATGCATTCTGTATGTCTAGTATATAAATAAAGATGTAATTATTAGTTTAGTTTTATTTCATCCACTAACGATGAAAGTAGTTGCTCAGAAACAAAAACTTTCAATTCAAAATCATGACATTACGAAAAGTCTGGTACTACAAAACATCGTGATTTACTTCCTAATAATATAGGTGGTACTATATGCGGCCCTATAATTGTAACATAACAAACATGATTAGTCTGCTTACTGAGAAAAATGGTTTGAAATGTAAACATGTGTACGTATACTCTAAGTCTAAGTCACTGAATCGAAACAAGTACAAACTTCTATATGAAATTTACTTCCAATGAAGGATATAGGTTACTTTACCTTCAGTGATAATCAAGATGTGATTAGGCTTAATTGTGGAAAATCAAACTCTATTTTTATTTTCGATGATATTGCCTGTGAAAAGCAAAATAACCATAGGGCATATTTTTCTATGGGTAGACATAATGATAATGACTGTTTCCATTTGAGTCAAACTTACAGTAAAACTCCAAACTAATTAATTTGTGATAATGAGAATCTAATTATATATTATATAATTATATTATATATTATTTGAGCAAGATAAATTAAACCTAAAACATGTGCATGAGTATCATATAAATCCCACCATAAGCCTAAAATGGTTTCGGGACATGTATTCAAAGTGCTAGGTAGATCCATTTGGTTTCATGGTCATAAACAAGGATGTCGAAGTTAAGAATGGTCGCTATAGGAAAAGGGTCGACAAATACATAATACCTTAAACTGCTTTCAGCAGTTTAGTAGTTACTGATCCGTTTCGGTATTAACGGAATCTGTTTAGTGTAAACAGCTATCTGTTCAGGACGGTATCTGTTTAGTGAACCCGTTTTGATTACAATGGATAATAAGGAGATGATATTAAAACAAAAAACTATTCACAGGTGTCATAAAAGACATAATATCAATTGTAGAAGAACTATATGAAGATAGATACATTGAGAAACCAACTAGTCGTTTTTTAAACAGTATAAATAAGAATGCATTGATGTCAATATATCATAACTTGATAAATTTGTATGTTCACATGTCCAGTATCAATTCAAGAAATTAACCCCTCTGTTTAAACTGATTCATATCGAGAATAAGAGACTTATCAATGTTGCCAATCCCATAGATCCTCAAGATGTCATTACTAAGCAATACTACTTATCAACAAGGTTCAATTTGGATGTAAATGGTTTGACACGGTTAGCCGAACCGGATTTTTGTCTACAAGCAGTTCAGAACGTTTTTAAAGGAAACTCTAACGCTTTTCTAGTGTTGGAGCAAAAACTATATAAAATTAAAGAAATTGTAGATAAATTAGTGCCTTGCCTAAATTACAACTCGTCAACGAATTGGACAAACCTGCACGAAAAAAATTTAAACGAAGATGAACAATAATTAAAGGTTTTGATGACCTTTCGCAAGCAGCTTTGGCGATATTTAACACACATACCAAACAAAATATAAGTATATATTAGTGGTTATCGACTGTTTTCGGAATTACTTGTGGACTAAAGGATTAAAAACGAAAACAGGCCAACAAGTTACCAAGGCCATGCAAACAATCTTCAAAAAAGGCCGGAAACCAAAAAATTTGCAGACAGATGCAGGAAAAGAATTCTACAATGAGCATTTTACTAACCTAATGCAGCGTTATGGAGTTAATCATTACTCCACCTATAGCACAAAAAAAGGCTGCAATTGCAGAACGTGTTATTAGAACCACTAAATGTGATCTATATACGACGTTTAGCCTACAAGGTAAATACAAATGGATTGATATAATTGATACTGTAACAAAGGATTCTAACAATCTTAAGCATACCACTATCGAAATAAAGCCCAAAGATGTAGGTAATCATACAAAGCTAGAGGCTTACACTCACATAAAAACATTCTATATGAATCGATATTGTGTGGGTGACATAGTACGAATCAGTATATTTAAAAGTAATTTTTGCCAAAGGATACATACCCAATTGGTTTAGTGAACTATTTAAGATTGTGAAATTTCGCATTACTACCGCACTACGTACATGTTAGAAGACATGAAAGGAACACCTCCCTCCATACAATATGGAGGAAAATTTAGACTTGATCCGACCACCTGATCAGGAAAAGTGCACTCAAGAGGATCCTTGCACAATCGAACAATTTAAACAAAAGAAGTGTCAAGTGGTTACAAGAAATTTTGGATAAATATCTTCAAAGTGAAGTGTCGAAAGTGAGTCGTGTTGAACAATTGACAATTAAATTGGCGGAATGTACAATTTAGAAAGAATTAAAAAAAATATACGTGACACAGAGAACGTGTTACGTACTATAGACAATTAAATGTTTAGGGTACTTCTAATATAGTATTTTATGTTTAAAATAGATTTAAGTGTAATTATAAGTAGTTTTGTTTGCATTTTCGTTTAGTGATCATGATTGTTTAGTATTTGTAGTGTACGAAAGGAAACGTGGAACAATGTATTTGTTAGAATGGTAATTTCCGTCATATAATGAAGTTTTGTTTTTGAAATTGAAGCTTTCATGTATCTTTTGTTTTCTGTCATACAATAGATTTACAATAAATATTAATTGAGTGCCATCTCATTTTCAAACATAACATTTGGCGACGAGAAAAATTGGTTTCAACTTGGAAAAGAATTAAAATGGAAGTGTTGTTACTTATTTTAGAGGTGATTGCTTGTATTTTTTAATTTGGAGGTTAAGAAAGTTTTTTTTTGTGCACTCATCTTTACATTCACTTGCTATATATATATTTTGCTATGCCTGACAACCAAGAGAACCAAGTTGTGGTAACTCAAGCATCGATTGGAACAATACAAGAGTTTAATGTAAACGAAGACTGGGTGTTGTATGCAGAACGAATTGATCAATATTTTGAGGCGAATGGGATAACCAACGAGCAAAAGAAAGTTGCTATTTTATTAACAGTTATAGGTACGCCAGCATATAAGGTGTTACGTAACCTTTGTGATCCCGTATTGCCGAAGGCCAAGAGCTATGAAGAGTTATGTAAATTGTTACAAGGTGATTTTACTCGTACAGTTTCTATTTATAAAAAACGTATAAATTTTTATAATAGCAAGCAGTTGAAAAGTGAAAGCATTAATGAATGGTTTATAAAAATTAAGAAACTTTCATTGAACTGTAAGTTCCTAGATTCGCTTAATGACATTTTAAAAGATAAATCACGGGTATGTTTCCGGGAAAATTTTTTGCCAGGCTGTGCGAAGAAGAGTGCTTGAAGAAAACACTTGACGAAATTAAAAAATTGGCTGTCAATAAAGAGACGATTTTAGCTAGCCGCGTGAAGCAAGAAGGAATTTTTAGCTTACAGCAACAGAAGTGTCAATTTTAGTAATGATTTTAAAAATAAACATTTTTCAGGTGTTAAACGTAACACCGTGGCCCAATCGCAAACAAGCAATTCTAGAGCGAAGCAACAATCAGAGTTATTATGTTATGTGTGGTAATCCTAACCACGACTTTAAACTGTAAGTTCAAGAAATTTAAATGTACAAATTGTAATAGTTTCAGGCATATTAAACGAATGTGCAAGCAGAAGTGAGTGAATACTTTTTCATTACTAGACGATGTGAATGTAGAGGCATTACATTTAGACTCATTATTTAAATTAGACGATGAATGCTCTAATTTAAATATTCTGTATTGGTACATGACATTGAAATCATTTTTGAGCTTGATAGTGGTTCTACACGTACAGTAATGTCTGAACAGATGTATAAACAATATTTATCCAATGTTAGATTACTAGATACTCCAGTTAAGCTAAGTGTTATGATGGTGGTATGATCGTACCACTAGGGGTAATCGATGTAGGTATTAGTTTCAAAGGTATTATAAGTTCTGCTCAAATTTTATAAGGAACGGTGGTCCACCATTATTAGGACGAGATTTAATATCTAAACTTAACATTATTCCTAAATGTCAGGAATTGAATTTTATTAGTGATAATTCAGAAATTAGTAATGTAATAAATAGGTATCAGAGTTTATTCGATGGTGGGTTAGGAATGATTAAGGATTGTAAAGTAAGTATTGCTATTAAAAACAATGCAAATCGTATATACATAAAGTCATATGTAGTTCCCTACACTTTTAAAAAGAAAATTGAGATCGAGTTACAAAATTTAGAAAAATTGGGTGTTATTGAAAAAACTGACGGTTATAATGCTTGGGGGACAGCTGTAGTAATTGATGATTTTAATTACCAGATTCCATTAATTGAAAATATTTTTAACGCACTTCAGGGCGGACAAGAATTTACTAAATTAGATGAGTTTAGCGTATAACCAAATGCAATTGGATGACTAAATCACTACTAGCATGGAGTACGCATAAAGGAGTGTATCTATTGAATAGGATGCCTTACGGTATTAAAACAGCTGGTACTATATTTCAGAGTCACATGGATAGATTATTAAGTGGTTTAAAAGGAGCCGCTAATTTTTTCGACGATATTTATTACCGGAATAAGTCGTAAAGATCATTTAGCAAATTTAGAAAACGTTTTAGGGATTCTACATAGGGCTGGTGTGAAGTTAAATTTTAAAAAGTGCATATTTCTACAGAAATCTGTTTCGTATTTAGGGCGTTTAATAGATAGCAAAGGGATTCATAAGGATGAACAAATTAAAGAAATGTTGAAAATGAACAGCCCTAAAAATGTGTCTGAAGTTAAGACTTTTAGCATGTGATGCTTCACAAGTTGGATTAGGCGCGGTTTTGTCACATGTTTTAGATAACGGCGACGGAAGGCCTATAGCTTTTGCGTCACGTATTTTGAGCAAAAGTGAAAGAAACTATTCTGTTATAGATAGGGAAGCCTTAGCTACATTTTTTGGAATTAAGACGTTCTCACAGTATCTGTTGGGGAATAAATTTGAATTAGTAACGGACCACAAACCTTTAGTTTTGATATGTGGTCGTACGAAATCAATTCCAATTTTAGCAGCAGGCAGATTGCAGTGATGGGCAATGTACTTAAGTAATTTTGAAATTGAAATTTTATACAAAAAAGGTATAAATAACTCAAATGCAGATTGTCTTTCTAGATTAACATCCATCGAAAGTTACGAAATAGAAGATGAAACCGAGAACTATTTATAGCAAAAATTTCTTCTGTAGATTTTGAATTAATTAAATCAGAGCTAAAGAAAGATAAAATTTTAGTTCGCGTTGAACAATATATAAAGTCAGGATGGCCAAGCCATTTACTGAAATGTGAACAAGACTTGGAAGTTTATTTTAACCATAGAAATGAATTGACCTTAGAAAATGATTTATTAATGTTAGGCCATAAGCTAATCATTCCTGAAGCATGTAGAAAAGAAATATTAAATTAATTACATGCGACACATGTTGGTATAGTTAAAACCAAAAGTTTAGCTAGATCTTACTGTTTTTGGCCGGAAATGAGTTAGGATATTGAAAATTTAATATCGAATTGCAGAATTTGTCTAACAAGGGAGAATTCTCGAAAAGTTAATTCAGAGCCTTGGCCGATTAGTTCGGAAATGTTTGAAAGAATTCATATTGATTATGCAGGACCATTTAAAGGTAGATATTTTTTAGTATTAGTAGATTCTTACACTAAATGGCCAGAAATATTCAAAATGAAGCAAAATTACATCTAAGGCAACAATTGACAAACTTCGAGAAGCTTTTGTTCGATTTGGAATTTCAAAATATTAAGTAAGTGACAATGGAACTTAATTTTGTTCTAAGGAAATTGAACACGTTTTCAAAAATAATGCAATTACTCATATAAGTACTCCTTATTATCATCCCAAGAGTAACGGTGCAGCCAAAAATAATGCTAACCGGCTGCTAAGATTGTATATAGCGACATCAAAACCTTGCAAAAAGTTGCAAAACTTTGTTAATCTGATCATCAAGGTTTACGTTCCTGTCTGGTTTGCGATCAAGAGAGGTCCGTATTGTTATATGGGAGCCCGACACTTATTTTTAACTATTTCTCTTATTCAGGCCCTTGATGAAGACATTAAAAAAGTTGTTCATCCGGTTATTCAACAAAATGGTTACTTTGTACATTCCGAAAATGTGTTACTAGCCATGATGGTTGATGATCAATTTTTTTTTTAATATGTTGAAAATTAACCCTTTAACAATAGATAATCTTAAATTAACAAAACTTCTGAGATACAATATGAAAAAAACCGCTTGAAGTCAATTTGGTTCCACTGAAGTTCTAGGGGGTCAGAAATTCCGAGAGTACGAATGTTAATAGGAGTTAGAAAATAAATTGTTCTTTACAAGGTAATCCATTGGATTCATATAGAATCTAGATCGCATAGAAAGGGGAAAAAGTCCCCTTTTTCAGATTCCAGGTTTAAAATTTATTGTTTTATGTTGGAAATTAAATATGGCGACTTATTTGTAAAATCACAGAAAAGTTGTGAACCAATTTTTTTTTTTATTTTTTTCATATGAAAATAGTGCAAAAATCCAATCAAATTTGCACACAAAAATCCACAAAGTGTTCATATTTCCAGACTATATTTTTTTAATTGATCGAAAATATTATCATTACTTCAAAATGGCGCTTTGAAGGCGAAATTCTTAAAATGTTGAGTTTTTGCTAAGTATTACGCATCTTTCTGATTAATAGAGCAATTTTTCTTATTTAAACGTAAGAAAAGTCATTATGGTCATGTTTAATCACAAATATAATTATGGTTGATTCATAATGACATGTAAAAATTTTACAAAATTCCTGTTTTTTATGATTAAAAATTGTTATATATCGTCGGCTTAATCAGCAAACTGCGTAACTCCACTTTATGTACAAAATAGGATTTTGGCGACAACTTTTGTGAAATTTTCCGCCGAACACTATGGAATCCTCCGTATCTCCATTAAAAATTTGGTTTACTAGCTACGGCTGCATCAGAAAACTACCTAACTCCTTCGCGCCAATTTCAGTAAGAAAAATGCCTAACTCCATTATTTGTCATTAGAGCTACCATACACACGTGCAGCTGTGCAATAACTTGTGATTTTGAAGTGAAATAAGTGCAATCTATACGAACAGATTAATTCTACATTAGGTAAGATGTTTTACTTACTTTTGATTATAAATTAAGCTTCAGTAATGGTAATTAAAAATACTTTCTTTAATGTTTTATGCACCGGGGAGTTACGCACTTTTCATAAAACCTAATAGTGTTATTGCTCTGCTTTGAGAGGGAGATACTCACTTTTATAACCTACTTAGTAATTTTTTTGTAATTTTATTTTGGTGCCGTACTTGCTTAAAATGGATTAGCCATAAGTTACAACACCTATTACTTTGAAATAATAAAATCTTTGACAAATTATTGTATGATTTTTACAGATTAGTCACCACCTTTTAAAAAGAACAAAAAATGTCTAGTAGAATAAAAAAAATTTTTTTGGCTTTGAATCAGCAGCAGATACTGGCTACAAAGGAAGAAAATTTACCCATAGATTCTACATTTAATGTTGATAACGAAAATAAGCAAAATAATAGATCAGAACAGATAAATCTAAGCCTAATTGAAGATGAACATACTAATGCTAAAAATGATTTTAATAACCCAGAGTGTGATGAAAATAAAAATGCTGAAGTGGTAATTTTGGATAATAATAGTAGGTTACAAAGTAGTTGTAGAAACTAACTTTACTAACTAAGTGCAACTTTTTAGATCAAATAAACGTCCAGTGCTGTAATAACTCAGAGTATAATGAAAGCAACGTACATTTTGATTGCGGCGAAGTGGAAGTTGATCAAGATAAGATACTAGCAGTTTTTGAAGAAACTGATTTTTCTGTTAAAGACAATGTTCGCGGTGAAGAAATCATTGATGTACAAGGAGTAAACTTAGTAGACAATATGGAGATTGAATCAGAAGAACGCAATGTTGATGATCCAGACTATATTGCAGATCCGATTGAGGCTGAAAGTTTACAGATAGAAGAGTCTATTTCGCATAATCCATTTCCGCGAGAGGACCTAGAAGACGAATTTCGAAAACGAACACGTTCTACAAAATATGCTGTAAACAAAAAAACATGGAATGACAACAAAAATCGTCAAAATAGAGAAAAGGGAGAATCGTATTTAGGAAAGAAGAAAGAAAATGGGACATGGAAGTATAATTTGCTTAAACAACCTAGATCACTGCAAGTGCCTTGTAATTGTAAGCTGAGCAAAACAAGTCCAAACTACAATGTAGAAAGTTAGAAGAGTAGAAAGAAGCGATATATTTAAACGATTTTGGGAGTATACTTGGAAAGAGAAGAAAGTGTTTGTAAAAAGTCATATTTCTGTTAATCAAACAGTTCGCAAACGGAGTGAGAATGAAAATTCAAGAAGATCATACTCTAACATGTTTTATTTGGGTCGACAAAGATTCAGAGTTTGCAAGACTATGTTTCTGAACACACTTGGTGTTAAAGACTGGGTTATAAAGAATTGGGCAAAAAGCGACATTGAAACCAGTAAAAAAGTAATATCAGTTGGTAGCAAGCATTAAATCTCTCCATGAATTTTTTGATTCGTTGCCCAAATTAGAATCGCATTACTGCAGAGCGTCGACATCAAAACTATATCTTGAGCCAATATGGATGTCTAAGTCCCAATTGTTTCAACTCTATAAAACAGAATTTTGCAGAAATCGAGATGAAAACCCTTTATCAATTGCAACGTTTCTCAAAGAGTTTGATAACAAGAGACTTTCTTTATACAGACCCAAAAAAGATTTATGACATTTGTGTGGGATTTGAGACTGGAAATTTGACAGAAAAAAAGTACAATGAACACGTACAAATGAAAAAAGAAGCTAGGGAGGAAAAATCAAAAGATAAAGAGTCCATCAATGAAGTATTTACTATGGATTTACAGTCAGTATTACTTTGTCCCAAATCCAACGTCTCAAGTTTATATTACAAAACAAAATTAATTGTGCATAATTTTACAATTTTTGACATTAAATGTCAGCAAGGCTACTGTTACCTATGGAATGAGTCGGAAGGTGGTTTGACCAGTAATGAGTTTACAACCATTATAATACATTTTTTGGAAAGCCATCTTGATGTATATCCAGAACAAGACAAGGAAATAATTATTTACAGTGATGGATGCGGCTATCAAAATCGAAACGCAACGTTATCAAATGCTTTATTTAATTGTGCAATACAAAAAAATGTCACAATAATCCAAAAGTATTTACAAAAAGGACACACCCAGATGGAGGTAGATAGTGTTCATTCTGTTATTGAGAGACAAATCCGAACCAAAAAAATTAACGTCCCAGCAGACTATGTCCAAATTTGCAAGACAGCGTGCCAGAAGACACTATACAAAGTGGAGTATTTGCAGCATAATTTCTTCAAAAAATGTGACGAAATAAAACATTTTAATTCCATTAGGCCAGGTAAAACATGTGGTTCACCGGTAGTAAATGATCTAAAAGCATTGAAGTATTCATCAAATAATGGCGTTTTCTATAAACTCCGACATGTACATGATTGGCAGCTTTTGCCAATGAGGCTCAATGTTTCTAAAGTTATATCAATTAATTTTAAAAACTTACCTCAGCTTCATAAGAACAGACTAAAAATTAAAACTGAAAAATTTAAACATTAATTCCAACAAGAGTTGAAAAAAACTATAGAATTAGATTATCATGACTTCTATGATAAGCTGCCCCACGACTAATCAAAGAATTTTTAACCGATTTGAGAATAGTCTTTTTTATGATAAATAATTTTGTAGAAAAAATAGTATGTTTTTTAATTTTGCAATAAAATTTATTTCGTTCTCGTGAAATTTTGGTGTTTGCTTACTGATACAAAATACCTATCTCCAAACTTATTTTTGTATTATTTTTAGAAAAATGCGTAACTCCATTTTTTATGGAAAAATATTAATTCATAAAATATTAGATACAGACAACCGGTTTGGATGTCAAGAGCAACTCAGACAACTACTTTGATCAATGGTCTTCCCTAAATACATAGTTTTTTAATTACATAAAATATAAACGGTTTTTTGTCTCTCCTGAGTAATTAGGAAAACTGGAGTTACGCAGTTTGCTGATTAAGCCGACGATATGATATATTTTTTTACAGTGATTTCGTAAAAAATGACCGGTATTTCACGATTTTTTTTCTCTGGCTGTATACATGATAACAAGGTGACATTTTGACAGGTGAAAGTATATGTATTGATGTTTCTTAAATATTTTGTTTAATCCAAATATATAAATTGAAACCACTCATTCTGGCAGTGCACGCCGTGGAAGGTTGACGGCCGTGCGGCTAGGGGTTGCAGATATTATTTAATATCAAAAATAAAAATTTGTACTTAAAAGTATATCCCAATACCTTCAGTCAAGCATAGGATCTTTTTGATTCGAGCAGTTTTCGCGAAATGACAGTACTTTTAGTAAAAAAAGGTTAAAATTCAGTACTTTCTTTTTGTTTATTTATTTATTTTTTAATAACTATGGCACCTAAATTTATTATCCTACGCTTAATGGAAATGACAGGTTTTATTTACATCCTGTAAAAATTTGAAGTCATTTGGTTAGATATTAAGTTCTCTAGCTAACAAGAAAAATTTCGTCTCGAGCAAAACGACTTTAAAAGTAAAGCCTTGGTAGCGTGCACTGCACTACAAAAAGTGTTGTCATTCTTTTACCTTACTGAGTTTCATGATCGTTTTACACATGTCATTCGTATTTAGGGGTTTAATAGATAGCAAAGGGATTCATAAGGATGAACAAAAATTAAAGAAATGTTGAAAATGAACAGTCCTAAAAATGTATCTGAAGTTAAGACTTTTAGCATGTGATGCTTCAAAAGTTGGATTAGGCGCGGTTTTGTCACAGGTTTTAGATAACGGCGACGGAAGGCCTATAGCTTTTGCGTCACGTATTTTGAGCAAAAGTGAAAGAAACTATTCTGTTATAGATAGGGAAGCCTTAGCTACATTTTTTGGAATTAAGACGTATTCACAGCATCTGTTGGGGAATAAATTTGAATTAGTAATGGACCACAAACCTTCAGTTTTGATATGTGGTCGTACGAAATCAATTTCAATTTTAGCAGCAGGCAGATTGCAGTGATGGGCAATGTACTTAAGTAATTTTAAAATTGAAATTTTATACAAAAAAGGTATAAATAACTCAAATGCAGATTGTCTTTCTAGATTAACATCCATCGAAAGTTACGAAATAGAAGATGAAACCGAGAACTATTTATAGCAAAACTCCCTGTAGATTTTGAATTAATTAAATCAGAGCTAAAGAAAGATAAAATTTTAGTTCGCGTTGAACAATATATAAAGTCAGGATGGCCAAGCCATTTACTGAAATGTGAACAAGTTTATTTTAACCATAGAAATGAATTGACCTTAGAAAATGATTTATTAATGTTAGGCCATAAGCTAATCATTCCTGAAGCATGTCGAAAAGAAATATTGAATTAATTACATGCGACACATGTTGGTATAGTTAAAACCAAAAGTTTAGCTAGATCTTACTTTTTTTGGCCGGAAATGAGTTAGGATATTGAAAATTTAATATCGAATTGCAGAATTTGTCTAACAAGGGAGAATTCTCCAAAAGTTAATTCAGAGCCTTGGCCGATTAGTTCGGAAATGTTTGAAAGAGTTCATATTGATTATGCAGGACCATTTAAAGGTAGATATTTTTTAGTATTAGTAGATTCTTACACTAAATGGCCAGAAATATTCAAAATGAAGCAAAATTACATCTAAGGCAACAATTGACAAACTTCGAGAAGCTTTTGCTCGATTTGGAATTTCAAAATATTAAGTGACAATGGAACTTAATTTTGTTCTAAGGAAATTGAACACTTTTTCAAAAATAATGCAATTACTCATATAACTACTCCTTATTATCATCCCAAGAGTAACGGTGCAGCCAAAAATAATGCTAACCGGCTGCTAAGATTGTATATAGCGACATCAAAAAGTTGCAAAACCTTGTTAATATGATAATCAAGGTTTACGTTCCTGTCTGGTTTGCGATCAAGAGAGGTCCGTATTGTTATATGGGAGCCCGACACTTATTTTTAACTATTTCACTTATTCAGGCCCTTGATGAAGACATTAAAAAAGTTGTTCATCCGGTTATTCAACAAAATGGTTACTTTGTACATTCCGAAAATGTGTTACTAGCCATGATGGTTGATGATCAATTTTTTTAAATATGT
This sequence comes from Vesta saturnalis, assembly GCA_036346205.1. NCBI lineage: Eukaryota > Metazoa > Arthropoda > Insecta > Coleoptera > Lampyridae > Vesta > Vesta saturnalis. The sequence continues at coordinate 580,304 of JARFJB010001603.1, forward strand.
TGAAAATTAACCCTTTAACAATAGATACTCTTAAATTAACAAAACTTCTGAGATACAATATGAAAAAAACCGCTTGAAGTCAATTTGGTTCCACTGGAGTTCTAGGCGGTCAGAAATTCCGAGAGTACGAATGTTAATAATATAATATAATGTTAATTGGATTCGAATAGAATCTAGATTGCATAGAAAGGGGAAAAAGTCCCCTTTTTCTGATTCCAGGTTTAAAATTTAATGTTTTATTTTGGAAATTAAATATGGCGACTTATTTGTAAAATCACAGAAAAGTTGTGAACCAATTTTTTTTTTATTTTTTTCATATGAAAATAGTGCAAAAATCCAATCAAATTTGCACACAAAAATCCACAAAGTGTTCATATTTCCGGACTATATTTTTTTAATTGATCGAAAATATTATCATTACTTCAAAATGGCGCTTTGACGTCGAAATTCTAAAAAAGTTGAGTTTTTGCTAAGTATTACGCACCTTTCTGATTAATAGAGCAATTTTTCTTATTTAAACGTAAGAAATTATAGTTCATGTTTAATCACAAATATAATTATGGCTGATTCACAATGACATGTAAAAATCTTACAAAATTCCTGTTTTTTATGATTAAAAATTGTTATATATGATATATTTTTTTACAAAGTGATTTCGTAAAAAATGACCGGTTTTTCACGATTTTTTGTCTCTGGCTGTATACATGATAACAAGGTGAAATTTTGACAGGTGAAAGTATATGTATTGATGTTTCTTAAATATTTTGTTTAATCCAAATATATAAATTGAAACCACTCATTCTGGCAGTGTACGCTGTGGAAGGTTGACGGCCGTGCGGCTAGGGGTTGCAGGTATTATTTAATATCAAAAATAAAAATTTGTACTTAAAAGTATATCCCAATACCTTCAGTCAAGCATAGGATCTTTTTGATTCGAGCAGTTTTCGCGAAATGACAGTACTTTTAGTAAAAAAGGTTAAAATTCAGTACTTTCTTTTGTTTATTTATTTTTTTTTAATAACTATGGCACCTAAATTTATTATCCTACGCTTAATGGAAATGACAGGTTTTATTTACATCCTGTAAAAATTTGAAGTCATTTGGTTAGATATTAAGTTCTCTAGCTAGCAAGAAAAATTTCGTCTCGAGCAAAACGACTTTAAAAGTAAAGCCTTGGTAGCGTGCACTGCACTACAAAAAGTGTTGTCATTCTTTTACCTTACTGAGTTTCATGATCGTTTTACACATGTCATTCTATCAGAAAATGCAAAAAAATCTATTTTTTTCCTTTACAGTGTTTATCTCTCATTAATAGTAAAACCTTGGCGCACACCGGCAGCGTACACTGCACTACAAACAGTGTTTTCATTCTTTTACCTTGCCGAATTTCATGCTAATACTTTGACACATTATTTCTACATGTCATTCTATCCGAAAATGCAAAAAAAATAAAATCGATTTTTTTCCTTCACAGTGTTGTGTACGCGTTCCGTTTATTGTCGCGAGTTTCTAATAATGAATTAGAATTATAGTTTGGTACTTTTAATATACTATTGACATTGACAATTATAATGCAAGTAACGCGGACTTATCCGAGATAACGTGGTTAATTATACCGTCTTCGTGCAGCTGCACATAAACGTTTCCATAGAAAGCGAAATTTATTTATTATGCTTTGAATTCTTGTTGCTGTTTAATTAAAGTACTCGTGTGTTGGAAATGTTTGTCTTCCCAGTTGATTTTAAAAATTTGAATGCTCCAGCAAATTGTTTTTTGTGAGTGTACGTAAGTAGAACAAAAAGTAGTGCGCTTCGAATTTGAGAGGGTCAGTATAGGGACCAGCTTTAATATTTTTGGAAAAATAATAAATACAATAGGTAAAGCTAAATTTACATTTTCCACTTTTTTGTTGAATTTGTTTCTTCAGGACACCTATTCGTTAAATACATATCAAATTAACAACTATATTGACGCTCAATGCTAACATATAGCTTCTTGATTTTTGTTTCATTTCAAGCACTGCTAAATCAAGCTTCAATTCATAAACTCCTTTACTAGATGTTTTGTAAATATCCAGCATCTCTCTACACACCTCATTTTAAAAACCTTGACATACTTTTTAGCAAAGACCTGTCCTTCAAATGAGTTCCTAAGGTCATCGCCAGATAGCGAGTGCCCTTGAGCTAAGCCAGGACTGGCCCTATATAACTTCTGATATAGAATACACACTTACATAATAAAATTTTTGTTAAAGAAAACTGTAAAGATGACACAGTTAAAACAAAATCTCCCAAGTCAAAAATAAGAAACCTTTACTGAAGTCATTTGTTTTATTGTTGAAACCTAAAACATTACCAGCAAAAAACAGTACAAATGAGGAAGAATTTAAATCATTATTAAATTAATTGAATTCTTCCTCATTTGTGCAAAAACATTGTTATTTATATATTTAATATAACTATATAGCAAAGGTATAATATTATATTGCAATTAGCACTTTATTACATTACATAAGACCTAATCAAATTTAATAACTGGTAACAAGACTGTATGTACCAGATGCCACTATGTTTAGCAAACTCAAATGTATTCATTCCATTCTGAAACAAGGTTCTATCTGCTCCCAAGGGTACACTGTGCTATAATACTTGCATCTTAATTATCTGCACAAAAATTTAACGTTCTGCTATGAAGTAGTATCAAAAATAAAGTATTTAAAACTTCCGAGTGAGTTATCTCAAAACTACTTCCGAGCCAGATAGAACTTTGTTAAATTCCAACACGACAATGTGCTCCAATGTTCTAAGAGTGTGATTGATTTCAGTTCTGTGATCGAGTTTTTACACCTGTGATGTTGTTTTACTGTGTAATCGAAGCCTTAACAGAGACCTTAAAAATACTGTACATTCATAGTTATAAGGAAATATAATGTTTTGAACAGTCCATGCTTGCATGGTGTATGTGATTAGTTTCTGAATTTTTGTGCATTCATTTATATATTTAAATATTGTACTTATATCTAAAATTAAGTGTACAAAATTAAAATTGTATGATAGAATACATAGTGTCAAATATGGTGCTCTAGCATCTCCGGAAATACCAAATTACATGCATGCAGGCATTTCACGGTGTTTTCAAGTATCCGTTTACACTCGCCAATAAACGGCAGATGTCAATAATAAAATTCTAATTATGCAAAACGATGGTGTGAAATAAATAATCAACCAAGCTTGGGTATAGTTTTTAAAAGGAATGATTTTCAATTTGGGCTTAAGACTAAGTACGTCATGTTAGAGCGCAATGAAAATAATTCTACTTAAATTGGTTAAGCAGTGACACTCAAACTGCTACGTTTGTTTTTAAAACCATACAAATACATTTATAACAATATATTAAATGGTTTTTCTACTCCTATATACGTAACACAGGAAAAGCGAAACTCTCTACTATATGTGTAAATTCTCCATTACGTAATATGGTTACATAATGAAAATTAGAAGTGTTACGTAATATATATATATATATATATATATATATATATATATATATATATATATATATATACTTATTGGTAGTCGTAACAGCACTCAATTGGTAGTTCAAGTAGATTTTTCTATTAACCTAGCATTCACCTCAATTTTTAGGTGTTTTAAATTTTAATTTAGGCAAACATGTAGTAATATTATTATTTAAAGATACTTTTAATACCACATAAGAACATACTGTCACTCTTTACTAAATTATAATTTTCATTTTAGGACAAAGAAATAACATCGGAAATATCGTTTATGGATGGTGCAAACGATTTGACACATTCCACATTTATTATATTGATAATTCGGTGAATTAATGATAGTTTGTACAATTTGCCAATTGTCTGTCAAATATAAAAGAGCAATTTATTATATGTAATAATGCATTATAAACTTTCCCTTGCAGTTGAAGGCATGTTTAATTACTACGTAAAGGATCAGTTATTAGATAACTTTGGAAATAATTTAATCTAGCAATATGTTGCATCCATGTTTATGTATAATGTTTAAACCAGATATAGAACAATATAATAGGTGTATGTCTTTAGTTATTTTGAAAATAAGCATCTCCCTACTTTTGGTGCATTAATTACTTATAATGTTATTCATTATATATTTTTTCTGCAACTTTTTGTTATATTAATTGAAATAAAACTAACTTTAAATATGTTAATAATTTCATAAATGAGCGATATTCACTATTTATTATACAAGATGTTGAATATATTTTTAATTATAATGTAACGAGATAATCATTACGTTTAGGTATTTTAACATGTGGTATTACTTCCACCAGTATTTTAATCGATGCAAGTAGTAATCTGCTGACTTAAATAGCACGAAGTCATAAAATGTAACAGAAAGTTGAATTGACAATTCTGTGTTAAATAAAGCCTCAACTGCCACTACAATTTAGTGCATAGAATATATTGAAAGCAGTGTGTCAATATTAAAACCCATATACGTATCTAAGCCCTAGTCTAAGATCTAAGCAATTAACTTCAGTATTAAATAGTCCATTATTATAAACTGAAAAATTGTTCAATAAGTTTCAAGTTTGAATACAAAAATATATACCATCTTTAAATAACAGTTTGTAGTACATTTACATTTATTATTACTTTAGAGCAATAACTGTTAATAAAATAAAATTCCATTCCATACAAAAAGTGAGGTTAATTTGTTTAATTTCAAAATAGCTAATAAAACCAGTGGCGTCAATTAGTTCTATTTATTTTAGTTCGAATTTTTCGAACTTTTAACGTATGAAAAATTTTTCAATAAGTTTCAAGTTTGAAATACAAAAATATATACCATCTTTAAATAACAGTTTGTAGTACATTTACATTTATTATTACTTTAGAGCAATAACTGTTAATAAAATAAAATTTCATTCCATACAAAAAGTGAGGTTAATCTGTTTAATTTCTAAATAGCTAATAAAACCAGTGGCGTCAATTAGTTCTATTTATTTTAGTTCGAATTTTTGGAACTTGTAACGCATGAAAAATTTTTCAATAAGTTTCAAGTTTGAAATACAAAAATATATACCATCTTTAAATAACAGTTTGTAGTACATTTACATTTATTATTACTTTAGAGCAATAACTGTTAATAAAATAAAATTTCATTCCATCGTTAATCATACAAAAAGTGAGGTTAATTTGTTTAATCTCAAAATAGCTAATAAAACCAGTGGCGTCAACTAGTTCTATTTATTTTAGTTCGAATTTTTCGAACTTCTAACGTAGTAATTGAAATAAGCCATACAATCCTATAATACATTTATACAATAATTTATTTTTATAGAATCGTTCATTGCAATATTAGGTACGTGTATAAAACGTTCAAAGGTCATAAGAATCTTAGTGAGTAGTAGTTACGTATTACTCACACGTCACTGTTTTTATACTCTATAGGAGTAGAAAAAGCATAGTACACAACTCCGGTGGTAATGCTACTTACCACTCTTATGTAATATACTATTATAATTCTATCAAGTACATTATTACCTACCAACTGCTTACCCTTACTTACTAAGTTATCATTTTCATATATACCATAAGTGCAAGGTAATTATTGGATAATTTAATGTCCAATCATGAATGTTTGATAAAGTCGATTCCGCATGAATGCTTTTTGTGAGATTTATCAATCACAAGTCATGGACATTTTTGAGAAATTATACAATAATTTCTGTTGCACGGATGGTATCCAATTAAAGAATTGCATTTCAAAAAACCAGAAATTGTATAATCATAATTTGGAATTTAACTGGCCAAAAATCATGATAAAACTCTTAAATTATAAATTTACTAAAATCACATTTGTAATGGTAAATATGTTATTAATCAGAGGTTTATTACTATCAAATACAAAGCATGCAATTAGGTATGGTCTTTAATAACAATGATCTTAATGTTATTGGAAGATAATTAGTGCAAGATTACCTATTGAATGTAAATTCTAGACAAATTGCATCCACATTTAGTTACGGCTGTACATTTGAGTTTTCAATTTCAAAATGCCTGGAAAATTTTTAAACGAACATTACCAAGAGACTGTATTTAATGTGTACGAATATTTAATTTATTTTCATTGCGTTCCAACATAACGGACCTAATCCTATCTCTTTTTGTTGCAGGTATAACTCAATTACAATTTCTGTAACAAAGAGTGTTTCTTAATTCACCACCCGCGCTTACAAAACTGGATAATTATATTAAATGCCATGTGTTAGAAAGTCAAAGACATACACTCTGTTGTGCAATGTGCATATAAGTGCTAGATTTTTTTAAAAACTATAGCAATAAAAATTTTACAGTCTTGTTCGTTAATTTTACTATATCACAAAAAGCTTTATCAGTATGCACATGCTGTTTGGAATATGTGCAAGTTGCAAGTTATTTCCGATTGTTACAGTTTTAAAATGCTGATATCCGGAAAAAACACACAAAGAAAAAACAACTTGTGCAACTATTTAAATGCGTACTTGTAAAACATTAAAAACATGTCCGAATCCAATTCGGAGAAGGTAAATAAAGTGACTGAATACATCTATAGTTGTGAATATATACATCCATTCTCAGATAAAAATATTAAATATGTAAGCGATAATACAACTACGACGAAAGCCATCCTTTGGTGAAATAGTAGCACTATAAAAAAGTTAACATTGTATCTTCTACCACACACAGATGCATCTATATAGGAAAATAGCAAAAGGGTAGCAAAACACACAATGGTATTCTTAACTTACCTCCTCTCCCATAGCTCTGTGTGCTACAACAAATTTATCTTTACTATTAATTTTTGATTGATTTATAGGGCCACAACACATTTAATATTCTATCTGAAAATGGTTTACCAAATTTAAGTTGGGCCCTACAGTTTTCAATAAATTTTCGCCAATTAGAACATTGCTTAATATAAAATAACAACTAAAAGAAAAGCTTTGATACAAAATAACTCGTTATATAGTATGTCCGTTTTGTAGTAACATAAAAAACAGAGTCAAAAACCAACCTCCAGTGTTTCCTTTTCAAGTATTTCGAGGGTAAGATCGTCTTCCTGTTCAGGACTATTCGATATATTGGTCATGCTTAAACTTTGAGCTATCATAATATCATAACCAGGATTGCGTGTAGCCATGTCCTCAACTCGGTTCCATAACTCATCCCTCTGATGCTGTCGTTCTCTTTCCCTATACACAAAATCATAGATCCCTTTAGTAAACAAAAATTATTCTACATACTTTTGCCTCTCCTGTTTATACTGTTGTGTGCATTCATCAAACAATTTTTGATTCATTTCCATAAATAATTTAAGAGCATTGTAGATTAACCCATGAATTGTTTTATTCCAGTGACTTTTCGAGTTACGATACAAACTCGGAAACATCATTGGTAATATTTCTGTTGCATTTTCTGCTACTAGAGACATCACATATTCATTATTCCAATAGTATAAAGCTCGTTCAGCCACTTGAAAATGTGGCGAGCTAACGCACTTTGCTAATTGTTTAAAAAGGGGATCCATCACTTTTTGAAACTCAGCAGGTTCGATTACATCTAAAATTTCTTCTAGTTCATTTAAAAACATAACTTCCTTCGGACTGTGGGTTTTGGGCCAATACTTTAACAGACTACGTATAACAGGTTGTGTAAGCGAAGGGTCCTTTTCTAAAAATTGCACCACGCAGTAGGCCAGTTGTGGATGATATACGGAAAGTGATTTAACTTTATGAAGAGGCATTAAAACTCGAAGCAAAAACCCCTTATGCTCTTCTTTTAAAGGGAGGGCAAATCCGTTAATAATTGAACCTAATATTTCTAACAACTCCGCAATACCGTTATGATGTTCAGTTTCGTAAATAAACCTATAAAACACGTTATTTATTTGTTTACGTATAAATGCTCGTAACCCTAAAAATTTCCCGTAAATTCTATGTAACGTTGTTTTTAATAAATCTCTTTCACGCGGATCTTCCGAATCAAACAAATCTAATAAATTTAAAACAAATTTTTGATCTATATAATGTTTTGCTATATTAGGTTGAAAATCGGATGCTTCTAATACGCGTAAAAATAATTCGTACACTAATTGTAAATGTGGCCAAGCAGCTTCTAATGTAGGCTCATCTTCCTCTGGATCAAATTCAGCCCCGTTTGGATTTGAAGAAGGCGGTAATGTTCTAAATAAATTTACTGCAAACTAAAAGTAGATTGTTTAAAAAAATGTGTAAAAATATATAAAAAAATACACACCATACTAACAACTTCTGGATATATAGCCTCTGAAATAACACCTTTATTTTGCGTTACAAACTCAACCATTTCGTGTAGCGCAGTTCGTTTAACCTCCTTCCATTTTAGATCAGAAAGTGGATCTGTAAAATCGAACAGGACACAGCATTGCCGTAATTTTTGTATGAATAGTTCTTCTCGTTCTGCAGGAGCTGTATCTATAATACATAAAAGTAAAATTTGAGTTAATATTTTAGAGTAATATGAATAACACTATATTTAGTTAAATTGACCTATCCGCATTAGCTTTAATTTAACATAATCGAAAAATACTATTCGTTTATGTTATTTGCTGTGGCTTGTATAATTGGTACGTGTAAGTGTTGTTACAAAATATAAACTTGGCACATTTAAGAGTAAAACCAGAAGTATGATTTATTTCATCGAATTAAGAGTGATACCTTGATGCTATCCATCCTTTTAAGCTTTGTTAAAACAACAAAATAAACAAACGTTATTATAAGTTTTTGTTATGAACGCATAAGTTTAAAGGTAAATTAAATATGTAATTAAAAATTATTGTTAATTTTATTAAATGCATAAATAAAAAGTTTACCTCGAGTAGGATTTGAACCTAGTACAGGTCGTATGTTCAAATCCTACGAGGTAAACTTTTTATTAATTTATTTAATAAAATTAACAATAATTTTTAAACAAACCTTAGTTTGTCTATATGTTCATTACTCCTCTACTGCTTGACCTAGTATTACTATCATTATTATTAACGCGATACTCTTATTTATTTAAATAAGTCCCTATATTGTATTCATTTTCTACAATCTATGATTAATCCTTATAATTAATAAATTAAGAAATCTTTTAATAAATTGAAAAATTTTATTTATTTATATTGATATGGCTCAATTGGGTTCGCAAAGGAAGAACCTTATAGTGATAGAAAAGCCATATAAATTAGTAAAAATAGTATTAATCTGACCCGAAAATAACATTCCAGAATCCCATATACGTGAATGACGGTTAACAGTACAAACTCTCACACTCAAAAAACGAATTTATTCGCATTATATCAGTGCAATGTTATAAAATATAATACAGTGTGTCGAATATAAGAAGGAACAGCATGGGGATCTCGGAAACCGTAAGAGATACAGGGTCGATTAAATTAGGATAAAGTTGCGCAGGGGGGGGGGGGTCTATATTATGCAATCAAGAAACTAACTAAGTTCACCTTAGATATTTGAGATATTCGAAAGCAACCGAAATTTTGGGATTTTTTTCTGAAGCTATTTGAAAAGATATAAAAAAAATAAACGGCACTTTCTCATTGCCACAACGTTTCGTTTCCAACACACCAACGTCAACTTTATTGTTTTATATGGTCGGCAAAAAAGAACACCCTGTATTAGACGGCATTTGTCATCACGAATCATAATTATAATAAATTTTGAACTTTATGCCTTGGAATTCATGGCAACGGAAAAACGAAGACGAAGTTTTACATAAAATTATTCTAGTTATCAAGCATCAATTGCCTGGATCAACAGAGAGCCAGAAAAATAATTCGTAACATTTGTTTTTCTAGAGATACATTTTAGATATGGGAAACTTAAAATTAATAATTAGAAATGGTAATTTTGCAAAATAACATAACATAATTTCATATGGTTATAGGAACCACTAGTTCCCATCACTCCGATCCTATCAAGCTTAAGATTATATTAAACAAGCCTTAATCAAAACAGTAACAAAATAAATTTAAAGAAAACGTTAAACATATTAAAAACAAGGCTTACTATTACAATAAATGTTCAAATAAATTTTCTAGACATAAGTATGCCCGTCTAACTGTAGCATCAAACACCCCACTTAACATTTCACGGGTAATTTTATTAAAAGTTGCTTGAACTGACTGAAGTAAATGTTCCTCTGTTTCAAAACATTCTTTAAATACCTCACTCTTAATATGACCCCACAAAAGGAAGTTCAAAGGCGTCAAGTCCGGTGATCTTGCAGGCCAGGGTGTTTCACTGTAAGTACTAATAAGTTTCATTGGAAATCGCTCAGACAAATATTGTTGAACACCTCTGGAATTATGTGCTGGTGCACCGTCATGCTGAAACCAGCAATCATATACAGCAGCGAATGGTATATCATTTAATGCATCTTCCAATTAGTTTCCTAGAAGGTCCAGGTAATGCTCTGAATTCAGGGTATGATGGTAGATAAAGGGGCCTATGATACGTGTATCAAAAATCCCACACCAAATATTGAATCCGAAGCGATGTTGATTTCTGGATATTCTGTTCATACGTGGATTTTTTGTGACCAGTAATGTGTGTTGCGCCTGTTGAAAAGACCGTTATTGGTTATCATGCTCTCATCTGTCCAAATAACTTTAAAGGGAAAATTTACGTTATCCTCGCAATAATGCCTAAGTCGCCTGGCCTTAGCCTTTAACATATTCGAAATTTGTAAGGCTTAAAGTGGTTCTTACTTAAAATAACTGTAGATTTCGTTACACTGGTCTGGTTTTCGATTATTCTGGATTTTCAGCAATTGATTACAAAACTTGATATTGCTTTTCAGCACTTGAATTTTTTTACGAGAGATCTCAGGTTTTTTAAATGAACCGTTGCTTTTAGATTAGGCACTAAACGGCTAAAGATGGACGCCATTTTAAAAAACAAGAAAAGTGGCAATGAGAAAGTGCCGCTTTTTTTTTATATATCTTCAAATAGCTCAAGAAAAAAATAAAAACAAAATCGCAAAATTTCGGTTTCTTTCGAATATCTCCGGAAGTAAGATGAACTTAGTTTCTTGATGGCATAATATAGGCCCCCCCACTGCGCAATTTTATCCTAATTTAATCGTCCCTTTATCTCTTACGGTTTTAGAGATCCCCATGCTGTTCATTCTTATCTTGGACACACTGTATATGCAAGTGGTCAAGCATTCTCTCCATGGTACAAGAAAAAATATCTAAAAAACTTAGATATACCAAATTTAAAGCTAATATATTTTGTGCTCCATTCAAAACTTCCAGTAACGCTGAATCCAAGAAATTAATTCGCTCGTCTAGCTCTCTTTATGCAAGAAGCCAGTTTCACGAAGGTGTGTTAAGCCAGTATTATTTAATCCCCGGATTAAGAAATGTGGTTGGTGTCAATTACATCACTCTTGTCAACGGGGATGAAAGTAACCCTGACTTAATGCACTTTTGTACAATCGGCACAAGGTGAAATTTTGCACACAAGCTTAATCGAGTGTGCTCTTTTTAATTAAAATTATAAGAATTTTGTCGCACTTTCGGTGATGACCAGATGTTGGTGCCAAATCTGTTATTTTAAATGAAAACACCTATTTTTAAATTTTTATTTGATTCTCTGTTAAATTTTAATGCAACTTTGATAAGTTCTTTACATACTTTACTTTATGATATCAAAACTTTTTTTTTAAATGTTTGTAAAAAAAAGTGCTTCGTAACATATTTAATATCTTAATATTCTTAATAAAGCATAAGGGAATCGGAGGAAAATAAAATCATCCAGTCCCACTTGAGTTTAATGTCAAATGTCAACCACACTGAAATGTCAAAAAATAATTTGTTTAATAGAATACCCTATTTTTAGGTACACCATTTGATAGAGATTAATAATATTCTGCAACTACTAATATAAGGTGTTCAATAGAAGTTATTTGCTTTAACGAATGAAGTTCAGATGTAAATTATTTAATTAAAAGTTTTTTAAATATACAATGAAAAAGATTGCCTGGAGTTGGTTTTGAACGACCTATACTCTAGCAAAGTGCAGGCGTGGGTCTTAGTAGTTTTTAAATAATTTGCCTTATTTTAATTTCAGTATATTTAGTTTTAATTGTTTTTTTATTCAATTCTTTTAATACGACAAATTTCCAACCTTGACGTTTATCCCAGATTAATTATGAACAAAACAACACTATTAGTCCAAGTGTTCTATGTGTCATCCATTTTGATTCAAACACTGCACAATCCTATAGTAATTACCGCTAGTATCATAATATACCTCCACGCCTTGGATTTTCTATCAAAGATAAAAATCTACAGGAGTCAGATCCGGTGATTTTGGAGGATATCTTAACGGTCCAAAACGTCCAAATCTGCTACCCTCAAAAATATCGGGTGAGGCCTTATCTATTGCTCCAGAATTATGTGCAAATGCACTATCCATTTGGAACCAGCAAGTTTACAGATATTGATATCCGACGTTTTACGAAAAATCTGGAGTGTGTCCACTCAACATTCCCGTATACAAAGTATGTATACGACTTAATAATATTTAAATCTACTTATTACTCGTTACTATTATCAAATGTCATAATTTTTTTAAGTGATTCATATTGCATCGAAACCAATCGAGAAATACTACTATAAATAAATTGTTTAATTTAACAGAATGTCTTTTAATTCAATAATTGTAATCATACATACATACGAAAGATGTAAGTTTAGACAATGCACATATTACTTATATGTTAGTATTCTCTTGATAAGATTTTGTTTGTATAAATGATTTCTACAGTAAACAAATACTTGAGGTTTGATCTTCTTAACTGCATAAGTAAATTTTGTTATGTAATTAATAACATACAATTAAATAATATTTAAAATTCAAGTTGTAAATATATATGGTGTGAATAAGTTATCAGTGCAAATATTATTCATTCATTTAGCAAATCTGGTGCACAGTTAATTATTAATAATCATTTAATAAAAAGGATTCAATAAACATAAGTTGTTTAATACATAATTAAATGGGATAAACAATTTAAACCACACCACAGAAAATTAGATAATAAGTCACCGAATTACCAAATACTTTTATTCCATTTAATAATAATACCAAGTAGTAATTAAACTGAATTGTTTGGAGTCGCACCAGTAGCGACGTAAATTTAGATATGGTACCTATCTGTTGCTGAGGGCCTCCAGTAATTATCCCTTCTGTTCTCCGCATTATACTTCATTAATTAGAGCATGTGATGATATAATAGTTTTCAATCGATTTTTTCATATCATATGTTGACACCGATAATTAGATTTAATATATCAAATTACTATATAGTACAGTGCATGAAAATGAATGCCAAATCGAAAATTAAAAAAAAAAAAACGCTTCTGTTTTACTTCAAATTTATTGTCGCTGACAATATTAACAGTTGCGTTGTTGATAATAATAATGAAAGTAATTTCAGCTCGGAGGCTGGAAATAACAAAATGTGTAGCACTACAACACTTCTTTTGTGTTAGGGTACGGAAACAAAAATGTTATTCGCGACTAGTTTGATAAAATTAAATAACTCAAGCGTGAATAAAGCATGGGGAAAACTACCAGGGTGTCCATTTAGAACTTCATTCTTCTGTGGTGGTGTTATATCAAATCTGTAACAAAATTAACTTAACGAATCGTTAATGCCAACTGGGGTTCTTCAAGAAATTATTTTAAAATATACAGAGTGGTCTAAAAAAGTGGCAACAAACACATTTAAATGGCACACTCTGTATATTATTACATTTTTGGATTCCTCTATAAATGTACTATACATTGATTTTAGGTTTACCGACTTATTTATAAAGGTTTTGAGATTAAAGAGCTCACCTAAATAGTAAGATTTTTACAAAATGACGAATTTTTGGAACATGCGCTTTTAGTACAGCCTTTAGTAAAAAATTACTTATTTAAATTTTAACTTATTATTTATACTAAACTAAAAATATGAGGACATTAAGTTGTGCTTTAATCAGCTAATAAATGTTTAGGTATTGAAATATATTTTTTCACCTGGAGGATAAATAAGACGCTATATTGTGGCACCATCCATCTTCACATTATTTCACTCGCATTTGAATTAAATTTATAGAAGTAAAATCCAATGAATATTAATTAAAAACTAAAAGGTAATTTTTTTTTTCACTAAAAAGTAGAATAATACTCATATTGTATAAAATGAGTATTATTAATGTCTGATACTGATAGCGACTAAATAAGGGGTTCCCAAGAACCTAGTGAACTGCAAATAAATGACTGAATATAAAGATAAAAGTGACTGGAGAAAAAAATTTATATTTTATTCGTACAAAAAAAGCATTTTTGTGTCTCCGTTCTGTAATAGGGCATATACAGATCGCAAAGGTGCCCGGAAACTGTGTGTTTTTCGGCCTAGGCCGTAAGAAATAATACTAAATTACAGTTGGTATTCGTTGTAGTAACAGAACTAATAGAATATTCAACGTTTGACATAACTGAAATACTAATCGATATATGGAAGAATCTAATTAATAAGAATGATACTCCTTTAAGAGTATCAATCACCAAATCCGACGAGCAACAACAAATTCACGCAACTAATAACACTACCTCTCATGGACCGCTTACTCGTAGTAGAACACGCACTTCGACACAACCTTTATTAAACTAGATGGTATAATTCACATATATGACACTTGTCATTATTATTGAAAAAGGAGACCAAGATTAAGTTTCTGAAACGTAGAAATAAATATTTTATATATATATATATATATATATATATATATATATATATATATATATATATATACAGGGTGTCTAGAATCTACCCACGTTCTGTGGCTATCTTTGTTATTATAAGAGATACAAAGTCGTTAAATTAGCAAAGTTGGGCAGAATTACATGATAATTTAAATACCGATAAGAAAATTCAACATTGTTGCCAACTTTCTAAGATATATGAAAATAACTAAAAATCATCCAAATTTTCAATCGGCTATATCTTTTTTAATATTCAAAATACGAAAAAGTTATAAGAGACTTTTGATAACTATTTTTACGCAAAATGGGAACATGCGCATAAAAAATTTTTTAGTAATTATTTTTCGGGCTACAACCCAAACATACATTTTTTATTAGCAACTACAGGTGGGTATGGACTCATTCGATGACTTATTTTTTTCTGATTTCAAAAATGTATAGCTTTGCATGTTTATTATAATTAGTTAACTCACAATTTTCAAAAAATTGTAATTATAGTATTTACTAAACAAATACAATGTTTGCCGTGGTTTGCTGTGACAATTAAAAACAAAACTCTCCGTTGATTGACTGTCAAATAGTAGATATTGAATTATTTGTAACCAGTTGTAGTTCGTACTTAAATAGTGAATATTAAGTTATTAATGGCTTATTCTTCTAAAGAAAGAAATGATATGCTTTTTTGCTATTACGTGTCTAACAGAGATGCTAATGTTGCTGCGGAATTATATCTTCACATTTATATGGAAGAAGACAACCCGATGTGAGATTATTTGCCAAACTCGAATCGAATTTAAAAAAATATGGGGCTTTTACTAACCTCAAAATTTTAAAATTAATGTGAACACAGGAACGGAAGAACGTGTTTTAGTTTACGCTGAATTTAAACCTACTACATCTCTCCGTGAAATTGCGAACGAGTGCAACACTTCCAAAGATGAAGCACATATTATTTTGAAACAAAATAATTTTAAGCCATATCATTTTCATATAGGAAATACATTGTATGTTGAAGATTATCAGCAAAGATTACGTCTTGCTACATGGTTGATTAATGAAAGTGGAGCAAACAATCAATTCTGGAAAACCATTCTTTTTACCGATGAAGCAAAATTTACAAAGAACGGCATCTTCAATAGAAAAAATCATATTCAATGGTCCCAAGAAAATCCTCATATTATTGTTAGGAGGAGAGATCAATATGCTTTTTCAGTAAATATTTGGTACCAAAATCCTTAGGTCGTTTTTTATGAATACAATTTAAATTCCGAAAGATATCTAACTTTTTTACGAAACGAATTTGAAGAAATTTTTGACGACCTTCCGTTGAACGTAAATCAAAATTTGAATTATTTTCAACATAACGGGACACCAGCACACAATGGATTACTTGTGTGTAACTATTTACAGGAACGTTTTAATAATTGGATAGGAACTCGAGGTCCAATTGCTTGGCCGTCGCGATCTTCAGACTTAACCCCCCTGAACTTTTTCTTGTGGGGTGAAATTAAAGACAAAGGGTACTGAGTAAAACCTGGTAATCTAGACGATTTAAAAAATAAGATTCGTGTTGCTATCCAATAAATTAGAACCCCAAGTTTATTAAAAGTTCAAAACGAAATTTTAAAACGATGTCAAATATGTGTTCAAAATAATGGAGGGCATTTTGAAGCACTTATATGATTGTGTTATCTGTCTATATTTTTTGCTGTTACTCATCGTTGTAAATTATATTTATTTAAAACTTTTTTATTTTGATAATGTAATACATTATTTCTTGTTGTTTCCACAAATTTAGAAGTAGAATATGAGCTTATTTTGTTATTTAAATTTTCACGGCACACTTTAATTTGTTTAATAAATATTATAATTACCTTTTTTTTTTGAAAATTGTGAGTTAACTAATAATATTAATATTATTAATTATTAGTTGAAATTTGATTATTGTTTATAAGATAATATCTGATTTCTTATTAAGAGTATTGCTGTTGTTATTAATGTAGACCATTTCACGTTTAGTTAAGTTATTTTCTTTATGTAATATAGTAACTTCATTAAAATTCATTTCATGGTTTTGTTGAATAACATGCTCAGCTAAGCTACATGAAGTAATTTTTCTTTTGCAGTCACTTTTATGGTATGTAATTCTCCCTGATAAATTTCTAGATGTTTGCCCTATGTAGATACACATAGTAAAAGATCACTTTGAGTAGGACTTGAACCCACAACCTCTACTTTGCTAGAGTAGGGTCCTAACCAACTGAGCTATCGTGGAAGCTAGTTACACTCGATTCAATCATAAACTGTGTGCACCTAGTCACGATGATATATAATTTACAATTGAATGATCACACTCATTTATGTGTGTGTGTTATGAAAGCCTGCAATTTGTAAGGTTTCAACAATTACTACCATGACTGATTATAACCTATTGGCCAACAGCAAGAAATGAAAGTAGTTGAATGGATGAAAGTCCATCAATAATGAAATTATATACCATCTTGACTGGTAATGTACTTACAGTTTAAAATTAAACCGAGTGTGACTACCTTCCACGATAGCTAATTTGATTAGAGCCCTACTCTAGCAAGAGCCCTACTAGAAGTGGTTAATTTTAATTGTAATACTATAATCGTGTGAGTGTGGTGTGTGTGTGTACGTGCGTGCGTGCGTGTGTGTGTGTGTGTGTACGTGCGTGCGTGTGTGCGCGCGCGTGCGTGCGTGTGTGTGCGCGTGCGTTCGTGTGTGCGTGCGTTAAAAATAATTTTAATAACCATGTTATTATTATATGTGGGTTATCAGTAGAAAAAGGTTTCATCACTTTATGTCAATTTCTCGAGTAGTTCAATTTTCACAGACGAGCAGGTGCAAATTTTTGTTGCCCTTGACACAGTAGGTATCAGTTTGAGTTCAAAAATAGGAGGTGCAACATCTTTAGTAACTACGCTATCGACTGCCGAAAACAGATTTGAAAAAAAGTTCAGCCGTTGTCCCGTAATCACGGACATGAATGGCATGCTTCGCATAAGTTAATACGGAAATATTGAGAAGACTGCTCTGATGTTGACTACGAAGAAATTAATGTAACATTAATTTATATAGTTTTAACAGTAACAATTTGGTTGAGTATTAACGACAAATTTTGATGAAATAAGTAAATTATTAAGCACATTAAAAGTTTAAAGCAGAAAATTACCCTTTGTTTCATATTAATAAATACCTACACTTCATAACACCTGTAATTTATATCGATGCTTTCATGACAAAGAAAAAGTGCATCCAAATTTTAAGAAACAGAGTTTAATTAATTAATTAATTATTTTCATGACTATATGTTTTTGTAGGTTAGGAAATTGATTTGAAATCCAAATATGTATATACCAATAGAGAATTATCCAAAAGTAACAGCATTAAAATTTGCACTAATTACTCAAAACTGTATTCTTAATTCTAAGTAGGAGTTAGAGCTAATTGATTTATATAGTTCATAAAATGTTCAAAACTTTGAATTAATTGTACAAATTCTAAGCAGTTATCGTTAAAAATACACTTGTAACATCTGAAGTTCATATTATTTGCACATTCATATGGTTAATCGAGGGTACAAATTTTGTAAAAAGTGATTTTTTTAAATAAAAAATTCCTTTCAAACTACTTCATACTTACTCCATATAAACGTTATAAATTAATAAGTACTTAACTAACTGTGACTCATGCTTCCTAAGATTTACTGTTTGTTAATGTAAAGCTGCTCACTTTATTACAATTAGTTTCATTCTTAGATTAAAATTTTATATTCTACGCTAGTATAATTTTATTTCACTTCATTAACATTGACAGTTATTATTATCATCACTAATACGGTTTTTCGTTAAAATAGAGTATTTTTCAACTTTAAGACGTCACTTTAAACGTTTCAACAGAATCCACACCAGTCTTGTTCCGTAAATTTCATTTGAACTAAATGTTAATACGTTTTCATATATTGCTCTACTTATTCATAAAAAACATTTTACTGAAGAAGACAGCTGTAATGCTGTTAGTACGTTTTAAGCCTGTTTATTTCAAAATACACGATATCACCTCATTCACACTCTTTAATAAACCAAATTCAAAATTTGAGTTCTGAGTTACCGACCTACCGTATTGCACCATAACACTGTTGATTCAACCATCGTAAATTAAATTAATTGCAAAACTAGTGTACACTCACCATACGTGGAGAGAATTCTCCATAAAGTGTCTTGTTGTTCTTGTAATCTTTGTCAGATGTCTTCAAGAATTTGCTAGTTTCCTACTTTATTTTAATCAATGCCAAAAAAACTTAAAAAACTGAATTTTATTTTTTTTACAGCCAAAAAGTTTACCCTGGATAAATCACATTAACATTGGCAAAATTTTTTACCGCGCGTTCGTCTTGCAAAATTTAAAAAATATAAAGGTATAGTTATGTTTATTAGGGATCCAAGCAATTTAAAAATAATTAAGATTTTCGTGTAACTTAATCCAGTATTTAAGAAAAACACACAACACAATTTTTATAGTACGTACAAAAAAACAACGTTCGTGTAAGAATATTTTGATATTATGTTTATGTAAGGGTAGTTGAGAATTTAAATTGATTTTTACGGCTACATACTAACTCGTTTTTTAAATCGGGAAAGACAGTTTTTTTTTGCACATTACGAATAGAGATGTCTGGTTAAAAATTCTTTTTTTCATTCTGTGATTTGGTCATTACTATAACTATAGTACGTTCAAGACTATCAGAGAGTAATAAATCATCTTGACAGCTACAGGTCAGTGGGGGTACTTATTAAAGACATATACTACAAGATCTGTAAAATATATAGACTTTTCAGTTTCTAATGTTTGTATAAAATATTTAAAAAATATATACACTTGTAATTATAATTATGATCTATTAATACCTACACAAAGAAACAAAATTAAGTGATTTAATATCTAAATCTTAGTGTAGTGAACCTGTAAGTTTTTTTATCGAACCAAATGTTTGTTAACGTGCAGTTAATCAGTTTCAAGTTTCAGCAGAGTAACCGTTTGTGACGTCATTATCATGCTTTTGCTTTAAATTTAGGTAAATCAATTTCAAAAGAGAAGTATGTCATAATAATACGACTTTTAAATTAAGTGAAGTTCGACGGCTTTTAATGCAAGCCATAGACAATGTCAATGCAGAAAAGTGTGTTGATCATGTAATTAAAGAGGAACAGCGTATATGGGAACTTGATGTGATAATGAAAGAAACTATACAACCCGTAATAATATCCGTACGACAAGATGACAGCTCTTCCGAATCGGATGAATTCGGAATTGTTAGTTACATATCGCATTTGTTTCCAAAACATACCTTTATGACAATATTAAATGTAAACAAAATTAATGTAAACTACATTTATAATTATTTTATATTAATCAAAACATCGGCATTTTGAAATAGCCACATCTAGAATAAATGTGTAAGACTTCCTCGTCTTTCAATTGTTTGATAATTATTGAATTGTGCTGGCTTTTACTTGATGGAAATTCATATTAACAACAAATAGTTTCTAATTTCCACAAAATCATTTAATGAATAACAATTGTTTCGACACACAGTGTCTTTCTTCTTCAGATTCGATCTTAAACTAACTTACAACGCTACAAAATACTTAACCTATACTAATTGTGGTGAGAGGCTGACAATTCATTATGTGATGAAGAGGAAAGTCAAACAGTGGCGTATAGTATAAATCAATTTGATCGTTTAATAACAAACCTGTATTTTTGCTTTTAAAAACTTCTAATGATTCTAAAACATGAAAAATAAAAAAAAATTTTTTTTCAAAATACAAAAAACCGTTTACCTGAACCGTCTTTATTTAACACAATATTTTGCATGCGTCACATTTACAGCATATTGTTTAAACTAGCCCGGTTTGCTACTGATTTCTGATTGTCGCTTCCATGCAAAAAACGACAATATGTCACTAATAACATGATTTATTACTCCCTGATATTCTGGGACGTACTTTGAAAATTTGTGTGATAATGTTTGACCATAATGAACTTCAACTAGCTAGAGCCGTAATTTTAATAGGTGTTGCAGCAATGTTGGAGGTGTTACAAACAGTAGTTTTTTTTTTTGCAGCATTCAAGGTTATGCCAAAACAGAATTCTTACAAAAGTTACAATCCTGCTAAAAATCCGCTACTCTCACTAGGATATTGAATACCACGACTAGCTTTCGTTCAAATTTAAAAATGGCTTGAACAGTAGGTTGGAGCGGTGTGCTTTTACTGAGGGGTTCGAAAGTACCTTCTTCTGGTGATATAATGCAGTTGGAATAAGACCCCACCGTTTGGCATCAAAATTTTAGTAAAAATACATTTAAATATTGGTTTTCGTCAGGTATTGCCTGTGGATACGAAAGCAGTCAATCTTGTGATCAATTCCATTTAGCTACGACTTAAATGGATACATTTCTGGTTATTTACTTTAATGTGTATGTAGCAGTCAAGAAAAGAACGACTCAGCAAATTTTATCACGAAAGAAATCTTCACATTAGATTACTTATGAAAAAGTGCTGTGGATTTTCTGGATAGGTTAAATTAAATCATAACCAGAACATATTGATGTTCTGGTTAGCTAATGACTGCGACTGAAGAAATAAGTTTGATATAAATGCACTTCTACATCATGTTTAATAGTCAAGAAAAGAAAGAGAAGGTAAATTTTATTACGTTAGCAAATTTCGCATTAGGTTAATTACGAAATTGCGCTCTGGATTTCCTGCATATTTCTCCCCTGTTTTTATTTTGCAAGAGTGAAAAAAGTAGAAGGCATTCTTATTCGTTTTTACGTAGATTTGGTTAACCAAACATTTCATTATATTATATAAGATACGATCTTGTCAATTATGACCAATGTAAAGAATGTACAATCTCTGTAAGTTTACTCTCTTTTTAAATGGGTCACTCGAAATTCAACGATTTTCGTCAAGTCTAAATAGCGTGAAAAACCATGTTACAACGCCGCATTAGTTACACTTTAAAAATATAACCTGCAGTTTTCAAAAGTCAAGCTACGGTAGTAACTTTTAGTTCTTTTGACAGCGCTACCACACTCTTCCTAGCTTTCCCTGGCCTGTTCAAAATAAGATGGAACAGTCCTTCGTTATTTTCTAAAATCGGCGGATGTCTCCAACACACGTAGGAATGATCAGCGTATTGGATCATCGCGGCTTTGGCAGAAAACAGGTAACAAAGGTCTATAAAATTACTCCCCAAAATCGTTAAAGTATAAAGTGTAATTTTTTATATTTTTTTCGGGATAATAGTAGAAATCACGCCATCCATTGCCAGACACTTATTAACGTGGCAACCCCCTGCCGGACACCCTTGAACTTTTATATTTTGTAATTAAACTTACGTTATAGTATACAAGCTCTGTTTTATATATGTTACTTTAGGAACTATCAGAAGAAGTTTTCTTAGTAGCCAAACAGTTGAAACTCTGCTGTAGGTGCGAACACGAGGCAATATATTGTTAGAAATCAGATGTTTTATTGACTTTACAGTAAATAAACAGTATAACAATTTTTACTAGGGCAAGCACTATTATTGTATTTTCGTTATTATGTAATTTATGTTCGCTAGAATAATTAATTTTATGTGTCCAGGAAATCAGATGTTTTATTGCCGACCGAATTACATACCGACGCAAGTAGCATTGGGTATGGAGTTATTTTGATCCAACTACACGGAACGCAACCGAAGGTAGTAGCGTATTTTAATAAAAAAAAACGACCGGGATTGAAAGTAAGTATCACTCATATGAGCTTGAAACGCTGGCAATTATACAGGCATTGAAACACTTTCGCACTTATTTGTTGGGTCTTAAGTTCAAATTAGTTACGGATTGCAACGCCATCAAGGCTACAGACAACAAGAAAGATCTGATACCTTGTGTGGCCCGATGATGGATGTACATGCAGGATTTTGATTTTGAAATGTATAGAGAAGGAAGTAACCTACCCCATGTAGATTACTTAAGGGAACCCTGTTGGAACAGTTCGGAGAGTAGCACACCGTGACTGGGTATATAATCATAAGCGTTTTAAGGAAGACGGTACCGTGAACATGCAGTGGTATGTCCAAAGACAAAGTCGGTTAGGACTGCTTCGTATATTTCATGACGAGCAATGTCATATTGGCGCCGAAAAGACGTATGCATCTATTTCTGAGAACTTTTGGTTTCCATGTATGAGAAACTTCATCAAATGTTATATCAAACATTTTGTAATGTGTGCGATCAAGAAAACAAGAACAGGGCCACTGCAAGGCACCATAAAATCTGTGGACCAGCCAAAAGAACCCTTCCACACCTTGCATATGGACTGTTTTGGCCCTCTTCCCATGGCTACTGAGAATTACAAACACATTCTTGTTACCGTCGACGCATTCACAAAGAATTGCATTCTCAGTTACTACTGTTGAAGTGAGAAACTACAAAATGTGCTGGCCCTCTTCGGAACTCTCAAAAAGCTTATTATGAATTCTGCGACATCCTTTAAAAATACGTTTCCCAAATATCTAGACGCCTGAAAAATAGAACACCATTACGTTACACCATATATCCATAGGGGAAATGGACAAGTGGAAAGATACATGCGAACAGTTCGTAACCTACTTAGGATCGAAACTATCACCAAGTCAGAATGGCCGAGTGGCTTATATCTACGGGTATGACCCCTCTTCAACTTTTGTTAGGTGTTAATGGCTCTACCCTGATACAACCTCTATTGCAAAATATTTCGGAAGATTTAACGCCTGTTCGTAATCGGGAGATAGACAGGCAACAAGTTTCATAAAAGTTATCCCAAACAAATATAGAAGAGAGTAATCGCAAAAGGAAAGATTTTACACATTTTACACCAGGCAATTTTGTTTTAATGCACCGTGAATCACAGATGCATATCAGTAAAAGCGATTATGAGTTTTTAGGTCCGTACGAGGTGGTGAAATGTGAAATGGTCGGTATGAACTTAAGAAAGTTGGTACCAGTATAATTACGAAAGTAGCCAAGGAACAGCTAAGATCATGGCCCTCCCACACTAATTAATTCTAGGAAACGTTTAACTTTTGTTGGAATTAGATGTTTTATTTTTTGAAATACAACGATTTCTTTTAATGGGTCAATGTAACCCCATAAATATGTCAGAAATATTGTTATTAACTAGAAAATGCTTACTTTGTAGATGTATGTAATTCCATAAATATGTCAGAATATTGTAACTAGGAAATGCTGATTTTGTAGGTTTATGAGTGCCGCTACCTGTCAAGGAAAACGTTGCGGTTGACTACGCCTAATTTTGGCATATATTTAGCAATAAAAGAGGATGATGAACAGTCAATCGCAAGATTTTCCGGTGCTCGGATATATTGCCGCTCTCTCTTGTTTTGTAATCGAATAAATCGCACGTGTAGTGATGGCGGACGGGACGGGTCGCGCGAGTGATCCTCAGTGCAATAAATGTAAAAAAGAAATATTAGAGGCATAATTAGACTTAAAGTGTGAAGGATATTGTGGAAAATCGTTTCACTCTCAATGTTTAAAGTTGGCAATAACAAAATATAATAAGATCAAAGATTTAAAGGACAATATAATGTGGTGGTGTAGTGAGTGTAAACAAAAATTTAGGTCATTTATAGCAGAGGGCGGTATTGGTGGGCAACCTTCGGAGGTAATTTCAAATGACACACTAGTAGAAAAGATAGTTAATATCGAAACTAAAATTACGGAAGCTATTAACAGGATGGCAGAATTTGGAACTTTGCAAATTGAAGTGGAAAATATTAAACAGCTCATACAGGGTGTTAACACTAAAACGAGTTATGCTGATGTAATAAAAAATAATAATGAGGAGGTGTTAATAGTTGAAACTAAAACCAGTAATAGTCATCCTATGAAAATTAAAGACATCGTCACAAACACTAGTTTAGAAAACGCAAAATATCAATAAGGGTAGAGTGTGAAAACAAAAACGACATTCACAAGTTAAAGTCGGAAATAGACAATAAGTTAGGTGACCAAATAAGTACATGCGTGAAATTGAAGAAAAAGCCCAAATTGAGAGTGGTAGGAATCGATTACTCAAATGACAAAAATGGGACAGCAAACAGAATCTGTAGATGGAATAATGAGGAATTGAAGGAGTGCATAATACAGCAAAATGAAATAGAAGCTAGTGATCTCGAAGTAGTTGCTATTTTACCAAGAAAGAAATCTTTCAATGCAATATAAGAGACAAACAACATAATTCATGAGAGATTACTGGAAAGATCTAAATTGAAAATCGGCTGGGGACTGTGCAAAGTGTTTGACCATATTAATCTAACTAGATGTTTTAACTGCAATGGCTACAATCACAAAGCGGGAAAATGTAAAAATAATCTATCATGTGGATACTGCTCAAGAGAGGATCATAAAACAGATGACTGTGAAGTAGAGGAGTATAACTTGGCTTGTAATTAATTGCATAAAAGCTAACGAAAAATGGAACTTAAAGCTAAATACTGAACACTCAGTGTTCGATACTTCTTGTTTGGTATACAAGCGAAAAGTAGAGGAAGCGAGAAGAAGGATCGACTATGGAGAAGATAAATAGCAATTAAATAATAATAAACCACAATGTGTGTATCTACAGAACTGTCAAAGCCCAACAGCACATTTTGATGAATATAAACTTTTTATTACAAAAGAGCCTCCGGCATTAATGTGTTTGACAGAGACTCATTTAACTGAAGACATCAGTGACTCGGAGATTGAAATTAGCGGTTATAATATCATTCGGTCAGATTCTTCGAGTCGATTTACAGGTGGTGTGCTATGTTATATAAGTAAGGGTTATAAATATGAGATAGTAGGTAGATACACTTTACAAAAAATGTATTGGTGTGTACTGATAAGAGTATCTATACTAGATAAGAAATTACTTATTGGGGGAGTATATCGATCCCCTAACAATTCATACTCTGTATTCTTAGATTTTTTTGAAACTTTGTTGGATGTCCTAAAGACTATTATAATAATGGGCGATATTAATATAAATTATGTAGGAGATAACTTATATGCAAATAGGCTTAAGCGGCGTTTAAATAATAATGGGTTGAAACAGTGTGTCACTGATTGGACACACATAGCACCTTCAGGTCATACAAGCACAATAGATTTAGTTTTTTGCAATGACACTACACTAGATTGTAAGGTGCTGAGGCACCGTAATTTTAATCAACACTCTCTAATTCAAAAAAATATGATAAGTTCTAATAGGAGTGAAACACATTCACATATTTTTCGCAAAAAATTAACAGATATTGATCTCTTCGAAAGGAAAATTCGTGATCTGGAGTTAGATTACAAAACTATAAACGCAAATGATAAATATGACAATTACTATGCTAAAGTAATGGAGGTAATAAATGAAATGATGCCCATAACTCGAGCAGTATGTAAGGGAAAAATCTAACCCATGGATTGATCAAGTAATATTAGCTTTGATCAAACTAAGGGATAAGAATTTCAAAAAATATTCTATTTCTAAAGTAGAATCAGATTGGGTGGAATATAAAAAAAGTAAAAATGATGTTGTGAAACAAATTAGAAGAGCAAAAATAAGGTATTACGAGGAAAATATTGATGCTAATAGAGGGGAACCAAAATTAATGTGGAGAACCTTAAAAAATACTGTTGGTAATAGATCAAATAAAGATTTTAGAGAAATCGAGTATGATGGAGTAGTTAGTAATGACATAAAATATTTCTAACAATTTTAATAATTTTTACGTTAGTAGTATACAGGAAAATGTGCAATCAATTCCACACATAGATTTTATGTATAAAATGAACAAATTCAGCTGTAAAATGAGTTCATTTAAATTGGTTAACGAGAAAGAGCTCACAGAGATAATTTGTCAGTTACCCAACAAGGGTAGTCCTGACGATGTCCCAATCAACATTATTAAAGTGGCGCTAAATCAATTCATTTCACCTTTACTCCATTTTGTAAATATCTCTTTGGAAACGGGCATCATTCCCGATAAACTAAAAATGGCAACCATTGTTCCCATTAGAAAAGTTTCAAATACCGTCAAGATTCAAGAATTTAGGCCAGTCAACATGCTTCCTACCATCGCTAAAATATTAGAGAAGGTGGTATACAATCAATTGATTGACTATATAACAGAAAATGATATTATAACAACATACCAGTCAGGTTTTATAAAAGAACATAATTGCGAAGAGGCCATTCAATATTTACTTAATAAATGGACAGAAAATGTAGATAACGGGTTAATTACATCTGCAATATTTTTAGATTTGAAACGAGCCTTTGAGACACTTATAAGCACTCTGGAAAATTATGGTTTCGGTTGCACTGTTCTTCGATGGCTAGAGAACTACTTGACAAATAGAAAACAAAATGTAAAATGTGGTAATTGTGTATCTAATACGGTTACGATTAATCACGGTGTCCCTCAAGGGAGCATATTAGGTCCCTTACTTTTCATTTTGTACATAAATGACTTAGAACATGTATTGAAATATTGTAAGTTTCATCTTTTTGCAGATGATGCTGTGATTTATTTAGCAGATGATAATGTGATTAGTGTAAAATAAAAGTTACAGGTAACTTCAACAAATGGATCAAAGTTAAAAAGTTAAAATCAAATGTAGGTAAAACCAAAGTTATGATTTTCAAGAGGCAAAATTCTCTCGACCTAATCGATTTCGAATTGTTTATTGACAGTGAGAAAATAGAATTAGTGCAAACAATCAAATACTTAGGGAGTGCTTCTTGACAATAGGTTAAAATTTAACGGACATGTTGATTATATCCGTAAGAAGATTTCGAAAAAGATTGGTATCCTTGGAAGGTGTAGTGGATGTTTATCATTTTGGGCACGTAAAACTGTGTACAATACCATTGTATTGCCACATTTTCAGTATGCCGCAACAGTGATGTACCTAGCAAATAATAGTGATATTGATAGACTTCAGCGACTCCAGAACAGAGCTATGCGGATTATTCTGAGATGTGACAGATATACTCGTATCGAATTAATGCTCGAAAAGCTGAATTGGGTCAATGTCAGATGTATGTTGGAAATAAATGTCTTGACATTTATACATAAAATACAGTTAAAGGTAATGCCTAAATACTTTGAAGGTATATTATACCAAGGAAATAATGTGCATAGCCATAATACTAGGAATAATAAGGACATTGTTGTGCAGTTTAAAAATACAAAAGGGGGTCAAAACACATTGTTGTATAAAGCAGTAATGAAATATAATAAATTGTGTAGTAACGAAACGTATTAACAACGTCAAAAAATTTGCAAATATGTTAAAACTATATTTTATGAATAAATTAGGAGAAGAATATGTCATATAATAAATAATGTATGTAATATGTAAGAATGGTTAGCAGTCTTTGCTAAAGAATAAAGTTATTATTATTATTATATGTACAGTATACGTTTTACTATTTGTTCGTGCACTATACTCGGCATTATACTCATTTGTAATAACTTCATTTTTGTTTATCTTTGTTTAGTATATTCCAAACAGCGGTGACAAAAATTGTTTAGGAAAAATTGGTGTCGATGATTATTAATTTTTAATACACCTGGTTATGTGAAGTATCCGTCGCAGTCAATAAAAAAAGAGCTTTTTTTTTCTAGCAAATTTTATTTTATGATCGTCATTTAAGTATTCAATCATGTGGTTACAATTACAGCAACTTGGCAATGCAATATGATGTGTTTTAGTAAGTTTGTATATTTTTGTTAATAAATACCTAAATAAATACTACAAGATTACTTTTATTTTTTGAGATTGAAAGTGTATAGACGAATGTAAAAAATATAGGAAATATATTGCTAAATTATCATTTGTTAATTTTTGAACGTATAAAAATACATAACAGACTATTAATTTCTAAACGCCATACGTTTTTTCTGACCTAGATGACGTAAGTACAAATGGGTATAATTACTAGTATAGTCTACAACAATGTAAAAGCAACAATTTCTGCGAGCAAAATATATATATATATATATATATATATATATATATATACTATTTGGAACAATGCTCACTGAAAGATCCAACCGCATATCAACCAGAAAATAATGGTTGGCTACAGGGAAATGATCAATACCATTTTAAATGGTTTGAAGGGGATCAGTTGCCAAATTATGTCAGTGATTCTCTAAAAACACCATCAGTTATATAATTCTATTCATAATTGTATTAACTGACGGAGAAGGCGATATTAAAAGCAATCACGCCACGGACTGGAGTAGTAGTGACGAAGATAATGAAGATATCGACGACAACGATGCATATTATTAAATCGTTAAATATTTTTTTAAATCCAATAAAATCTAATAAAACCATATTTTTTTATTTTGTATACGATGGCAATGAATACAATTAAACTATTTTTTCATTGAACTTCTTACTACTGAAACAATTGTTTTCTCCTATAGTCATAATAAACAATAAAATTTTAATGAAATATCCTGAACTCAATTAAATTCTAAAAATAAAGTTCATAAGATTCCAAAATGTTATTTATCAATATATTAGGTTTACTTTTTATTGATTTATTAACATAAAAATTATACTGAATAATTATTTGAAAATGTATTTTTTAGTCATAAACGATACTATAATGTATATTGCCTCGCGTTCGCACCTACTGGATTTCCAACTTGTCTGTCAAGATGTAAAAACTATCGAAACTGTCTGGCTACTAAGAAAACATCTTCTGATAGTGCCCCAAGTAACATATAAAATTCAGCTTTTATACTATAACGTAAGTATATATACAATTTATGAAAGTTTAAGGGTGTCCGGCAGGGGGTTGCCACGATACTAAGTGTCTGGCAATGGATGACCACATGATTATTTACCATTATCCCGAAGAAAATATAAAAAAATTACACTTTTACTTTGACGAGTTAGGATAGTTATTTTATAAACCTTGGTTACCTGTTATCTGCCAAAGCCACGATGATCTAAACTTCATAGTTGCTGATTGTTCCTACCTGTGTTAGGAACATGCGAAGGGAAACTGTCTGATTTCATAAAATAACGAAGGTCTGGCCATCACGAGCTCTTAGGCTATTAGATCTTCTACTCTTTAACTCTATTAGTATCTTGGTGAAAATATAGTTATGCATAGTGGATTCTTCATCTTTCTGTTCAATCATTTCCAATTCTTTGTTAAAAAGATGATCGAAATTCCGAGGTGAAGAAGTGTATGGTCCTCGGTATGGTCACTTAAGTTTCAAACCACAATATTTGCAAATTTCTTTTCCACTCTTAAGCGGGAAAATGCTTAACTAAAGGCTAGGTTACATGTGTGAGTTTGCAAGTCATTTTGTACCAAAAAACATAAATAGTATTCTTTTTTGATGTTGCTATTTTTAGATATTATTCACAATCAAAATTTATTAATAATTTTAACACAATAATTTTGGTTAGACATCCCAAGGTCAACTGACGTATGTGATATAATAGCTAAATTAAATGCTAATGACAATATTTAAAAGTTATTTAGTTTTAGGTCGTACATTAAATGAAGTTATTACAAAGCGGTAACCCGTCTCCAATTGCGCAATGTTCTTTTGAAATGAACAAAATTAATTACTTATTATAGCGTATTTACCCAGTGACGTACATTGAACACAAACATTTGCAGAAAAGATAAACATAAAATCAATTTAGTTATAGTACACTATTTCAGTTTGTTTAAGCTAACAACTATGTACATTACATTAAACGTTAACTTAATAATGATGTTTAAACATTGTATTACGCGATTAGACGCATAAAATGCATTTAAGAGGCAAGTTAATTATTATCAACACAATATATGTAACATTCCCACTTACGTCAAGATTTACAAAAAAAAAACTGAAGTGGGCAGCACATGACTTTGTTATTCTTGTTAAGTATATAGCAAAGCGGGATGAATAATTTTTAGTTATTCATATTATCGCTTATGTGAAATGTACATAGTATAATCTTATTTCTTTCTTATTTCCAACAATTGAAAATTGAAATCATACACATGTAAGGTTCCAACATTTATATAAATGCATGTAATGTTTATACAAAATATTGTACATTTTGCTTAAAATTTTATAATACAAATACAGGAACAAATGCAGAAGCTTTAAACTCTCTCAAAGGAAGTTTCAAAATCACTTTAATGTTAAAACTTTCGTAACCTAATTTACATTAAAATAGGGTTGAGATGATTTAAATCGCGATTTAAATCAACCGGTTTTTATAAAAAATCACTCGATTTATATGTAAAGTTTTATTCAAATAAAGTTGGGTATTCTCTCCCCCCTCTGTCTCTCACTCTCTCTCTCTCTCTCACGTACTCACTCACTCTCTCACTCATCACTCACTCACTCTATCACTCACTTTTTCTCTCACTCACTCACTTACTCAATCACTCACTTACTCATTCACTCACTCACACTCTCACTCACTGTCACCCCCCTCCCTCTCACTCTCCCTCACCTCCCTCCTTCCCTTCCTCGCTCGCTCCCGCTCTCTCGCCCCCCCCCCTCTCGCTCTCTTTTTGAAATTATTGTTTATGCATTTTTGCTCTACTTTTTATAAGAAGTCTTTTTCAAAACTATCTACAACTTGTACAGTGAATTATCGGTAATTTGGTACATTTTTACATAATTTATATAAAATTTGCAAAATTTTAGATATGCTACGTAATAAGGAGCTTAAATTTCAAGCGCAGCTCGTAGTTATGAAATTATTTTGAACGGGAACGTGACAATCTAGGGGCACACGTTCCATTTGAATCTGTTATGAAGGTATGTCGTACATTATTGCGTCAAATGATACTTGGAAGGACTGTTTTTAGCGCACGTCTGAAGCATGTGGGGGCTCCAGCTAAGCGGAGAAATAAATCCACCGAAGATGATGACTATGTCAAGGATGCTGTACAAAGAAAAAATTATGAAATGCATTCAAATGTAAATCCAAACATGCAAGACATGTCTAGTACAATACCTGTTTTTGTAGGTATACATGTTACGCTGGCATCATGGCAAAAAGGAATTAAGCAATAGTCAAGTTTTCGATTTCAGTAGATCAAGTTTAAGACGTCTCTTATATTAGCTTGGCTTTTCATCTAAAGTAGATGATGATAGGAGAGGTTTACTGGAACAATCACATATTGCTGCCAATCGTGCACGATTCTTAAGAGAATATTACAAAAATAAAAAAGAAAAATTATACAATTCTGTATTCTTAGATAAAACTTGGATTTTCAGTCGAGGATCGTACAAAAGAAGCTGGCATGATAAATCTAAGGAAAGCGTGAAGGAGCCAATGGATGAAGGAAAAAGGTTTGTTGTAATTTAGGTATTACATTATAATTCCGAATAAAATAACTGTATTTTTAGATGCAGGTAATGATGATTGATTTATTTCCAATGCTTCACTTTTGTTTTCTACAAAGTCACAAAGTGCAGACTATCATGGAGATATGTACGCGAAGTTGTTTACAAAATGGTTTGAAAATAATTTAATTTTAAACTTAAAAGAACCATCTTTAATTGTAATGGACAATACTAGTTATCATTCCAAACTTCTAGAAAAAATTCCCAATAATTCATCTAAGAAGCAAGAAATTATGTAATTTTCTATTAAAGCACAACATAGCTTATGAACCTAGCATGTTTGAAAAATAATTACTACAATTAGTTGCGATACGAAAGGTGTACGAAACAGATGTAATAGTGCACCAGGGTGGGCACAGAGTATTACGATTACCACCATATCACTCAATTTAATCCAATTGAACTGGTGTGGGCAAACTGCAAAGAACACTACAACAAAAATATAGGAAGATATAATTCCAAATTTAACGATGACCATGTAAAAGAAATATGGATGGAATCCTTGCGACGAATTGATAGGACATATTGGCAGAATGCATTAAACATGTCAAAGTGTCTATGTTAGAGTGATGGTAAATTTAAAAACATTTTGAGGTTGTGCAATCATTAACTATAGCTGTTAACGATTCCACTTCTGAAAGTGACATTGGTAATGAATGATTTTTTTTAAATTTAAATGTTTTTAATACCAATGTAATATAAACATTTTAATTTTTACATAACATATTGATAACTCTACAATAGGTGAACTGAATACATGTACTGATTTATATAAATTGCTTTTCATTTAGCTTGGAGCAATATGAAATCTATTTAAACTATGTGCTAAATTAAAATATTAAACATCTATAATTTCGGTGAACTTCGAACTACATTACACTGTACACACTTTCTGAAAATGAAATAATCACAAATATATCCATATTTATGTTAACGTAAAGTATCTACAAGAATTATGTCGATTACAATGAAATAATTATGCTTCTAATAAATCTTGAGAATAACAAACTAATTGCAACTTTTATCAATTTTTCCACCTGAAATGATTTAATTTATGATAAACAAAAAAAAGTATTTGTTTACTTACAAACATATAAGTTCTGCATTATGATGAATTACGAGATGAATTATAATCAAACAATGGGTCCTGAATTATAACAAGTAACTGTGACAGCAAATATTTTTGACTCTATCAATAAAATAGGTGGATATAATAGATAATTTTTCTAGTTTAAAATATAAAAACCATTCAATAATTTTCAACTTTCCTTGGCATTGAAATGTATGTGGAGACATTTGCCGATACAAATATTAACTAAATGATACTTTGCTGATTTAATGAAGACATACGTCACTTAGTTCGTGTAATATTAAGAACGAGTCATACCCAACTTTATTTGAATCAAACTATACATGTTAAATTCACAATCGATTAACAAGTAACCAAAAAAAGTACGCTCTACAGTTTTTGCAAAGTCATTACGAAAATTGTAGCGTTCTAAAGCATACAATTATTAAATTAAATGCTGTAACAGTGTGTTTTCTTGTTAATTTAGTTTTATGGGGAAATTTATTCTATAATGAATTCAAACGTTACCATTTAATTTAGCCTAGATATGCTAATTGGTAATACAAATTGAAAATCATACCATTTTTGTTACTTAGTTACGAAAAAAACCGCTTTTTTTAAATTATTCCTTCAATTTCTTAATTTTGGAGTTTATCTTCAAGTTCTATGTAGAGGATTTATAACAAATGACAATTCTGAAACTATTCATGTTCTTTATCTTGCTCGATTTGTCGGATGATTAATTTCGTACGAATGTGCGAATTAAAGAATAAAAAAATGCGTTGTACAAATCTAAAAGCTCAAGCGCCATCTAATGGTAAATGGATTTTTGTTGTATCTCTTCATTCTGAGCTGTAATTTATTTTAGCTTCATTTCTGGAATTTTCATATTAGAGCTTCAAATTGTTTTGGAATTTTCATTTTTGAGATTTTTTACTTCAAAGGAAAACGGGGGAATTACAAACAACCAACTCTCTGAATAGTAGTAATCGACATATGGTCACCTTTTAACGCTGGTATAGACTTATTCCAGTATAATTAAAACGTCTGGTTAGTAAAGGTCAGATTACTCAATTTATGCCTGTACAGGGTGTCCCAATGATAGAGTAAAGTAAGTTTATGCTTAACTAAAATTATTTGTGTAAATATTGTATGGACCATGGGGTAGATGTAAGAAGTGTGCATTTTTTTAAAATATTGGAAGTTATACAGGGTGTGCCAGAAAAGCAGGACGTGAAAAAGTATGATTTTTTAAATAGAACACCCCGTATTTGATTTTAGTTTTTAATTCTACGTGTCCATACAAACATATTTTGTCATACAAAAGATTGGCTGAAAGTTTTAGTTCTTGAGATATTCGCGTTTAA
This sequence comes from Vesta saturnalis, assembly GCA_036346205.1. Classification (NCBI taxonomy): domain Eukaryota; kingdom Metazoa; phylum Arthropoda; class Insecta; order Coleoptera; family Lampyridae; genus Vesta; species Vesta saturnalis. Next base: position 615,098 of record JARFJB010001603.1, read on the forward strand.
AGATTATTATGGTCATTTTCGTGGGGTTGATGAATGGGCAATTGTTCCGTTATTTCACAATAAAAAAATTGATATTTCGTGTGAAAATGAGTGATATTATACTAACGTTTAGACCGAGTAGTATTTCTAATTTTCTCAACAGGGTGTTTGTTATAACCATTCAAATTTGAAAATTCTCAAATTAAAAAAATCAGTTTTTTAATTGCACACCCTATATATTTTTATTTCATTTTATTCGGGATCAAAAATCTATCATTTTGTCAAATATATCCTATATCTATCTTTGATAGTTTTCGAGTAATTTCGATTTTTCACACTAGCTACTTTATTTTCGATAACATTGCATTGCATGGATCTTGGTAGCCATGGAAAATAATAATTGCGTTACTAAGATACAAAGGTTTCCTACTTGTCAAAATAAACACATTAAATTTGTCGTTTTTCATTTGACTTGTTATCAATTCTTGTATCAATTATGGATTATTCGACAAATGAATTAATTGATATGATATACGTGTTGGTCGAGGCTGAAAAAAACCCTTTATTGGCACAACGAATCTACAAAATGAAATATCCTGAACGTCGAATACCTACTACTGTTGGCTTGGAAAATTTGATGGATAGATTTGATTCTAGCGGTAGTGTTAAATACTTCAAACGTAAAGTTGTTAATAAAAGGGCAGCTAATGAAGAAAAAGAACTTGAAATATTATTAAATATTCAAGAAAATCCCCAAGTGAGTTCTAGAACATTAGCGACGATATGTGATACCTCCAAATCAAACGTGAATCGAACAACGCTGAAGTATAAGTACCATCCCTATCACATTGATCTAAGGCGCAATGTTGAATAATTATTGAATTACTGTTTCTCATTAATAAAAACTGTTAATATTCTCGCTTAGGTGGTTTGTTTTATTTCGTCGCAATTGTTTTCCATGGCTACCACGATCCACAATAATGTTATAGTATTATATGTAACGTAGCTAGTGAGAAAAATCGAAATTCCTCGAAAACTATCAAAGATAGATATAGGATATATTTGACAAAAATAATAGATTTTTTAATCCCGAATAAAATGAAATAAAAATATATAGGGTGTGCAATTAAAAAAAACTGATTTTTTTTAATTTGAGAATTTTCAAATTTGAATGGTTATAACAAACACCCTGTTGAGAAAATTAGAAATACTACTCGGTCTAAACGTTAGTATAATATCACTCATTTTTCACACGAAATATCAATTTTTTATTGTGAAATAACGAAACAATTGCCCATTCATCAACCCCACGAAAATGACCATAATAATCTTTAAACGCGAATATCTCAAGAACTAAAACTTTCAGCCAATCTTTTGTATGACAAAATATGTTTGTATGGACACGTAGAATTAAAACTAAAATCAAATACGAGGTGTTCTATTTAAAAAATCATACTTTTTCACGTCCTGCTTTTCTGGCACACCCTGTATAACTTCCAATATTTTAAAAAATGCACACTTCTTACCTCTACCCCATGGTCCATACAATATTTACACAAATAATTCTAATTAAGCATAAACTTACTTTACTCTATCGTTGGGACACCCTGTACAACAAGTGGCAAGCAAATCTGAAATCAAGTGCTTACCTTTAGTTTGTCAGTTCACATTTTCTTTTCTTATTATTTACGTCGTTTAATAATTACTGTTAAATGCTTTATGAACTCATGCCAAAGTTTTATTATTCATATAGTTTGCGCTTAATAAGAATTCTGAGTTCATACAACTCACTATTAAATTATAATCAACCTTTATAATTAGCGGTATAACTTATGAATGATTTGTTCTGATTTTATTATTTAGACTCGAGCGGCGCAGGTTCAAACCTGGCCGAAGTAGCCGTTTTTCTTAAACGGAGAAAAACCAAAGCACTCCTTTTCGGATTGGAAAACTATAGGTCCAGTGGCAATACGATGATTGACACGTTAAAGATGCCTTACTAAAGGTGGAATTCCTTTAGTAGTTCAAAATTCTAGCGACGGGTAGTGCTAATAACCATTAGTAGTTGATGCGCAGATACCTGACATATCCGTTTATGTCTAGATCTCAGCCCACAATTACAAATACAAATTTATTATTTAGACATTTGACATTTAAGGCTTGTTCACACTGTCACTTTAAATATATCGTGTGTATTTAATTTTAAACCAAAACAAGATTATTAAGTATAAAGATTGGAAGCGTGACGACCGCTACAACAGCAGCGCCATCTATTGCTTTAGCTGTTTCCTGTATGCCATTCAAATGTCAATTAATCTATTTATCTGTCAATTACGTATTTACTAATACAGATAAAGCTATTCTCTCGAGTTTTGTTGTTGTTTTATGTTAAAACTGTTTTAAAATATTGTTCCGAGTTTGTTGTGCATTAGAAATTGTTTTCACAGTACATATTGCATTGTTTTACGATGTAACAACAATAAGAAGAACAACCCACATTTATCTACTAATATACTTTATTTGCATATTTAGAAAAATTTTGCAAAGTGTTTGCGTTTTACTATTTACATTTGCCTTCTTTATTTACACTCTTTGCAGTCTACTTTCTTTCCTTCACTTACACTAACTTCTTCTCTCTTTTCCCTTCTCCCATTAACTGTCTTCTTCTGTTCCACGTTTCTTGCATCTACTCCGCTCCTCTTCCTGCTTCTTCTAGTATCTCTTCCACCGTCCTCTCCTCCTTTAATTCCCCGCATTCTTGCAACATGTGCTTAATCAACTCTATTTCTTCTCCGCACAGCCTACATTTTCTCTCTTCGTCCCTTCTCCAGTATCTGTTTCCCCTCTCTTCGTTTCCACAGCTAAATCTCGCTATCATTTGTTTTCACGGCACATATTGTATTGTTTTATGATGTAACAACAATAAGAACAATCCACATTTATGTTTTTTCAACCTCCCAAAGAATATGGAAATATAAGTTGTTGCAAAGTGCACACAAGATTTTGTAGATAGAAAGTAATCATTCTTTCTAATTATGTATAGGGTTAAGAAATGGTTGGAGTTCTCTGGGCGGTCGGATTTATTTCCCAACCATTCCAAGAAAAGCTGTAGAGTTTATAGCGATCACTTTTCGCGCCAGTTCAATGTAAATGCGTTTCTCCAAGGAAGCTATTGATGTATATCCCTGTCCAAGTGTAAAACCAAATATATATGTTAGAATAACAGGTATGGGTACTGAACATACTTGTACCAGTTACTTAAATAGTTATTATTAACAACATTATAGACTATACAAAATCCGTGCAAGTCGAGATACCTGATCTCCACCAAGGTTCCGATGAACACAAAAATACTACGGATGGGGCTATGGTGCAGTCTGCTGTAACCAAAATGCGAGTGGATGAAAACCAAGGGAGTTCTGAAACATTTATCTCTCCACCAGGAACGTATGTGGGATTGGAAGGAACAAAAAAGTTTTGTAATCGTTAAGTACTATATTTACAGATTTGTTCGTACATTATTTTTGAAAAATTATTAGTCTATCCAGCATTTATTGTGAATATTGTAGACGGAAAATCTAAAAGGACTATCAACTGGAATCCTAGTGGCCCAACACCAAGGACATTAAAAAAAAATCACCTGAAGAAAACAATAAATACTTGTACAGGAGGCCCTTTATACGAAACTCTGATCCGCTAGTTAGACTGTTCAAAAATGGCTTAAGTGATGCATTTGGATTATAAAAATATTCTACAGTTAAATTAATCGACACCTAAGTGATCAGAAGTTGTTAAATTTTTAAATTCATCTCCTCGTGCCACACTCGCATCCCTTAATTAGAGAGTTCGAAAATGAATTAAAAAATTTATTTGAATTATAAAAATATTATTCTAGAGTTAAATTAGTCGCCATCTAATGTTTCGAAGTTATTAAGTTTTTTCTAATTCATCGCATTAAATCATACCCTCATCTCCTTGATGGACCATCAAAAATGTCTGAAAAGATGTATTTTAGTTATAGAAATATTATACACCTAAAGGTTTAGAAGTTATCAATTTTTCTCTAATTCATCTCCAAGATACACTGTTCGAACTAGCTTAAACGATGTATTTTAATTACAGGAATATTACTGTGGAGTTAAATTAATCGACACCTAGAGATTTGGAAGTTATCAATTTTTTTTACTTCACACCCAGAAATTCACTCTTACACTAGTTAAAGCAGCTGCAGATAGATTATTATTAAATGTGTACTATACTATAATTAGACTATTTGATTTATTTTTCGTTTTATAGATTATAGTGGCATAAAGTTAACAGCCACTATATTGAATCTGGCCCTATCCATATTTGTGTTTGTGAATCTGATCTGGTCATCGAACAATTTCCCCAGACTGGCACCAGTGCATTATTAGTTGTAGTTTTATGTTTCGTTTCACTAGCCACTTCACTACACTCCGTAATTAGTGTTTTTTGTTTTTTCCTAGTATAAAGTTTCATTTGTTTCCGTTACATTTTAACCTGCATTTTGTATTGAAAACAAGAATTTTTAAAATATTTTGTGATTAGTCTGTTTGAAACGTGTATGTATGTTGTGCATAACATAATCAAATTATCACTGTCTCTTGTAGTTAGCGGCCGAGAAAATTTTGTTATTGTAATAAACATTTTCAAATCGCAATTGTTACCGCGATAGAAAAGATAATTACTGGATTTAAATATCTTGGTAATAAGTCGTAATTTGATAATGTTTTCGGGATATTTTATTTTAAATGTTTTATGTAACTAAGGATTGAAAAGAAAATAAAACATGTTGGGGTAGAAAACAGGTGTCCGCTCGAAACTGCCTTTACCGAAGGAGCGTGACGAAACGTTGACAATTTCTATACGCCCATTCTTGACGTAACTTACCGCAAATCAAAAGACGTCTTTGTTTGGTACTTTCAAATTCGAGACCTAGATGTAGGGTTTGTTACATACGAGTGCATATTTAAAAAAGTAATACTTCTTTTAGTAATAAATGTGAAAACATTCCCACGTAACATTTCTTGTTTTTTTTAATAACTTTTAAAAACCGGGGTGGATTTGGGAAGTAAAAACGGGAGTGGCAGTTAAAAGAGTTCGATTCAGGTCGGATCGATCTCATTGTTTAGTTACAAACCCTCATTGTAAACCATTCCGTCTATAAATATTTTAGTGTGTACATTTTAGTAAAACTAAAAGCGCGAATTTGGTTTTTTTCTTTTCTGTGTTGGTTTTTCATGTAAGTATTTCACAAAATTAAAGTCGTCGTATAAATAAACGCATGACTAAATATTCGGGTTTTAATAAGCGAGCGTATCAACAATATATCTATAAATAATCGTTATCGTCTTGGGTTTAAACGGGTATCTTAACCCGTTAAATATTGGTGGATAAGTGATTAATTGAAGGATTACATTCAAACGTAAGTAGGTATGTTAATATAAATTAAACTCGCAGCAAACAATTCAACCAGCCTAAGTAACCTATTAAAAATCAATCATTACCTTGGAAGAAGTATCTATTTAATTACGAACGCAGGCTCATTAAGCTGAAATCTGTTAAAATAAAAGGAGTCCGCTTCAGACAGTACCGTGCCCCTACTCACGCTAGTATAATTTAGTATTGTTGGCAGTTTAATAATATTTGTGTAGTGGAAATAAAGCGTGGACAAACGTGTAGACCTCCGTTAATTCGTTATAAACGAGACCGGGGTTTACAGACACGGGTCAACATGACATTAAAAACACCTCACGTTCCATCTTTACGGTTAAACGAACCCGTTCTTATTGTTTTGTGTAGATGAAAGTGTAAGCTTAGAAAGGGATGCTGTATTTTCTAACGCAATCACTCAAACTTGTGGATAGGTTATTGGTCATTTTGTTATGATTTATTTCCTTACGTATTTTACCTGTTTAATTTTACTGTTTATCGTATTTTATATGTACGTTAACCTGCCTTATTATTTTTTATTTACTTAAAGACCAATGTGATTGGTTGTATAGTGCCACATGTTTGGTATTACAAATTTTATTCTTATTTATTTATGACAGTTGTGGGTGTGATTTCACCATTTATTATTGTTTGTGTAGCTAAACTGTTTTTAATTTTTTTGTTACTTAATTTTATAATTTCGTACGAACTTTAACCGGATTTAATGGTGTATTGTTATATATTGAACCCTTCCATTGTTTTTTTTTTGTTATTTTATTTGTTAATGTATCTGCTTATTTAATAATAAATTGAGTTTTTTCTTGGTGGTTCTTTCTCAACTTAGTAAATTAACGGGTTGAACCATCACTGCGCAAAGCTCGTTAATTCTAATTTGAGTAGTGTCCAACATGATGCAACACTTAACCTCATCAAATGAGATCTTATTCACATAACACAGCGTAGCTTACCACTAGACGGCCAATTATTTTGCTCAGACTTGAGGTTTGCGTGTAACTAAATATCAGACTTGTAAATAAATTCTAATGTTTTAATTATTGCCAGAAAAGTCAATGTAAGGCAAGCAATTAATTTGAGTAATAATAGCATTATTGTTAGTAAAGTAAAGCGATTGTTTTGATCTTAAATTTGCATTATTGCGAATAAGTTCAAAATAAACTTTTAAATATAGGGTACTCTTAAATTACAATTCTAAAGGACCCGGCACCATTTAAATGGTAAATGGCTTTCTGTGGATTTGGTTAAATTTTTGATATGTTGTAGATTGTAAGATTCTAACCAAAGACTACCATATGCAGAAAGTCGAAAAATCTAGTTTTTACGCTACAGCGACGTCTATCAATTTACCGCGATTTTCGCAAAAAGTCATAACAAGCATAGCATCACGTGCCTCAACCTAAAATAGTATTGTCATTAAAAACGTCACGTCTTTTAATTAGTTCGAAATTCAAATCGAAATTCGTTTGAGCTGTTTTGCCGTAAAAATTGTGATTTTTGAAGAGTCGCATAAATGACATTTAGAAATCGTTGACCCTGTTATGTCTGTAATACGCTAACACGGTCAGAGCTAATGAATAGAATTGATGGCGATAATAATACGGTTAAAAGGGAAATAGCTATTTTCAGAAGAAATGAGAATAGGAGGCTACCGCTAGAAGTCACAGATTTGACCAGAGCTTGTACTAATTGTTTTCGGTTGATCCTTAACGAAATAGCTCTTGTTGAAAATGACCCAGCTTGTTTAAGACTAAATGTTTTGAAACAAACATCAACCCATACTTGTTTGATTTGTAATGGTAATAATAATGCGCGTGGGATATCCGTATCGTGCAGAGTAAATATTTTTATTCTTTTAAACATTTATATACCAGAAAATGTACGATGTTGAGGTCAGCACTTGAATGGCAAGGGTTTTATTGGAGCATTTACTTCCAGGGTTGCAGTCTGTTAATAGGCCATATGTTTTAAAAGTCAACAATTACAGGCATTTTTTTCTATAAATCCGACTCGTTAGTCAAAAAAAGGACGAAGATAGTTTTAGCGAAGAAGATTTCAAATCCGTAGTCCCCGTTACGATAGAACAATTTTGGGAATTGTATACGTTTTGTGATTAAATACGTCGGCAAAGGGCAAAGGTATGTGACCAAAAAGGGTCTCTTGACGTTTTTATGCAAGATTCGGCAAGGTTTGTCGGACGTTTTATTGAAAATTATTTTTCACTACCCAAGTAGACAGGCTGCAAATATTCGTACCTGGTTATATTGGACTTGAAGCCATTACAAGGGAAGATTGCATTGCCAACCGTGTAACAAATTTTCCAACCAATTATATATTCCGCAACTCTATACACCGATAGCAATTGCATATATTGGCGGAATCTACTGCTATATATCAAAAAGTAATAAGACAATCTTACAACGTGCATAAGAGTCGTCACTTAGTAAAACCGACTCTTATTGTAGCTCGAGACGGATATATACTAGCAATTCAAGGTCCTTATTTTTCGGACTCTAAAAACAATGATGCCAAAATGCTGATTAATGAGTTTAATAGCGATGGCGATGCAATAAGAGCAAGGTTTCACCAAGGTGATATTTTTGTGCTGGATCGTGGACATCGAGATTCCATACCTCCAAACAAGATGAACGGGGTCAAAACCAATTGTCGACTGAAGAAGCAAATGAGTGGCGCATAATAACTAAAACAAGATGGATAGTTGAATCCAGAAACGGTCACCTTAAATCTATATTTAAGTTTCTTGGTCAAACAAACACAATACCACATATCGAAAACCTAGGCTGGAAAAAGTAAGCCAGGATAATATTATACAAGCCCGGGTGGAAGTAGAAAATCTTCGTAGACGGAACGCTCGTTGGGTTCAAATAAATGAGCATGATTTAGGTGACTTCCTTCATCTCACTTTGCATTATCTTCGAGAGCTCACGGTAGGGGTATACTAAGTTAACCTGTCTCCATCTTACATTCAAAATAAGTTGCAACGAGATGAAGAATTCCATATAGATTCTCTTAATAATGAACCTGGTTTTATAAGAATTAGACATTTTTCGCGCTTTCGTAATGCGACAAAGCATTAATTCTGGATTGCTTACCCCACCAAAAATCAAGAAGCCGATGAGAATGTGGAAGATCTAATTCTTGGTTTCTACTGTACGTGCAAATCAAGTGCAAGAACTGTTGGAACATGTGCGCACATTGCTAGTGTTTTGTGTTTTTGGGTTATTCGCGTTATGAAAATGATGTTCACTATCCAAAATCAACTTTGTTGGATAAAATATTGGACGCAGCTCAACATGATCCAAACATTGCAAATAATAACAATGCGATAGAAGTGGATACTGATTAGGTTTGAAAAAGTGCCCTATGGTCCATATTTTTGTAATTACTTGTTGTTTGGCGTTAATAAATAATTTCGCTAAACATCACATTTAAAAATAGCACTTTGATTTACACAACTTTGGCGAGCTGTAGCACAAAAATTGTCAATTTTTCGACTTCCTGCCTATGGTAGTCTTTAATTAAAACCTTACAATCTACAACATATCAAAAATTTAGCCAAATCCACAGAAAGCGATTTCCCATTTAAATGGTGCGAGGTCCTCTGAAGCAAGATATTTTATTTTTTATGCAATATTTCGCGTATCATGTTTAGAGGAAATCGTTTCCAATATGGGAACATCTTTGTATGTTTCAAGTGGAACAATTCCGTCATAATACAGTATTTTTTTGCAATTTGGATTGGATTTTCGAAGAACTGTTACCCTTGCATCGAATTATAAAGTTGGTATTTTTATTGCCCTGTTTATTTATAATAAAAGACAATTGTTCTTTACTTTGCACCAGAATCATACCTAAAACGTCATCACGTGATTTATCATTAGCGGCATTAGCCTCCGATTTTGTTTTTCTGTATATACAATCACTTTTTCTCCGCGTTAATTTCTTCGTGGCATCTATTCTATAGTGAGACGATTGAATGCGAACATTTGCTGCAGTTAGACCAAAATATGATTCTGACGTCACCAACTATAATACAAGCCAACCTGAAAATATCATTGTTGTTATTTTTACACGTGTTTGAATTTTTCGGTTGTTTTGTATTTAAATTTCACTGTCTTATTAGAATAATCAGTTTTTTTAAGGCTATAGCAGCTTATTTACTGTGCGACTGTAAGTAGAAATACCCAAATTTAACATTTATTTTACTGATTATTAAAACTGTTTGTAGGTTACAATCGAAATCGTGGACCTGTAGCTTTTTCTTTGTATAAGTAGTTCGCTATTTAATTAAAATTCTCAGCAGTATCTGTTGTACCTACAGTAAGTAAGAATAATACTCTACTATTCTAAATAATTAATTTAAGAATATTATGTCTAGCAATTTTACTAATTTAAGTTTATTTACAGAGGATCAATAATAATGAGCAACGCAAAAAGTACAATACACAGTCAAGGTCGTGAAATAATTTGTCTGGTAACCCAATTTCAACAGAAAGCTCTGACATTTTATATTGTAAACAGTTATTTATCACCATGTGTTAATGAACGTCTATTTAAATAATATTTGTATGATTCTTCAAAAATTATTTGTAGTTCATAAAGATCACATGCGTTTCTATGTTTCAATAAATGCATCATATTTATATATTTTACAATGAAAATATTTGTCTTATGTGCAATGTAAAATTACACACTTAACGCATAATCTATTTTAAACTTGGCGCCTGCATGCTAGCCTGATGTTTTTGAGTTGTGCTGAAAACACTATTTGGCGTCCTTTTCTATAGTGGTTCATGAGATTTGACAAGTACTCTACCAATACCTCTAACTAGCGAAGTAAATTGCTCTTCGGGATAATAATTCATTATAAATCAGTAATAAACCAAACTTAATCCTTCCAGACAATTTAAATTTTTACAATTTCTAGGTGCACAATATCCCAAATAACGCTATAATTCCGAAAACTTTTTATATTAACTCAAGTGTACTCAACCGAGTAGACATCATTTATAGCAACGTACTTTTTGTGGAAAAAGACATTCAATGTTTGACACTTACAGTCAATATTTGGAAACATGGGAGAGCAGGAATTCCAGCTTAAAGTAAGCCTGAGTTGTAAACAATAAAAATAAAATAAAATATAATTCAATATGTTATAAGTTAAGCTAAAAGGTTCTAGTTTAATAAGTATATTAAATTTTTGGTAAATTTTGATATTTATGGAGTATTAGGTCTTTGTTCTGTGAGTATCAACAGCCATCCTCAGGGAATGTTTATTCTGTACTTGGCAGCACTGCAATAAATAACAAACAGCTGATCTAGTGATTGAAATTGCTACAGAAGATATCTTTTTAAAAATAGTTTTACTGTAAAAGTGAGGTTATGTATTTCTCTAATGTTTTGGTATTATTGTTTTAATTTTAGTTTTATAATATAAGGAGAAATTCACGTAAAAGGTGTTACAAGATGTACTGTAACGGTTATTACAATTCAGCACAACCCTCAACCATTCAGTTTTTAGTATATTTATATTCATTTTAAGTAGAATTTGAATACATAGCCCTATTGAGAGTTTATTAACTTTGGTAATAACACCTAAAAAGTTAACAATGATACGTTGTTTAAATAAATAAAATTGAACACGATAACACCTTCAAATTTGGCCCTGCGAATGTCCTATTTGATAACATGTATTCCACAATCAGTCTTTCAACATACTTACAATGACTGTTAGGCCTATCAAATGACTTTACTTATCATTAAAGGATTAATTTGATTACTATTGCACCTCATAACGTTTTTTTTTTCAACGGAGAAAAATGACCGAATGGGACGCTATCGCGAAAAAACGAAGAGTGATGTTGTAAAGTGGCAGCAGCATTTGCAATAAGAGAGCGAGATAAAAAAGGAAGAGAAGATCTCCAAAAGAAATTAGAAGGAAGAATGCACTAAAAGAAAAACAACGCGAAAGGTTCCTAAGCAGAGTGAAAAATGTAGGGAGAAAAAGAAGAAAGCGCAACTATCATTGATGTCTCAGATTTCTCCTATTGGAAGTTATAAATGTAAGCAATCTTTCGAAAAGCAATTAATCGATTAAAAAAGATTCTCCCCGACAGTCCCTCAAAGAAAACTGCAGTTATAAAAGAACTTGCAGTTGATGTAGGATTAAATTTGAAGGAACCGAAGCCACAACAAAACGTCCAAGAGCTCTTCTAGATAATGCAATACAGGCTATCAAGGCATTTTATGGTAGTGATAACGACAATAGGCGAGGCCTATAAAGAGTTTATTGTGGGTAAATCCACATTCTTCTCTTTAAGGCCTCAGCATATTGTACCTGTATCTAAGATTCCACACAATGTATGCGTATGCCAATACCATAGTAATGTACATTTCCTTACTGAAAGTATTTCCAAGGTTGATTTTACGTTGCCCAAGAATCACAAAGGCTTTGTTGTGATGTGTGTAAAGAAGACTGCTTGTATGAACACTGTTTAGTTTGCCAAAAAGATAAGTTATTTGATATGATTAAACCTGATATTGATCTAAACAAAGCGATTACCTGGAAACAATGGATTGATGAAAAAAGTACAGCTAGTATTCAGTTAAGAATATGCAGTGGTACGGTTGAGGAAGCCGTAAAAGAGTTAGAATCTAAGATGCCCCATTTTAAAAAGCACTGTTTTGTAAAAAAAAAGGTCCAAGAACAGTTTTTATTGACAAAATTAAAGCACTTAAAGACAATACAGATGATACCTATGCCGTAATACAAATAGATTTTGTCGAAAATTACTCTATCATGCACCAAAATGAAATACAGGCTGCTCATTGGAGCCATCATCGAGTAGCTGTATTTACCCGTGGTATGTGGCTATCCACAAGTCATGTGTAGTCATCAGCAAGTACCGTTTGTTCACATTTTTAAGACAAATATTGAGAGATGTTAAGTATTGCTATCCAAACATTGATGTAGTATTAATTTTCAGCGACTGTGCTGGAAAATTCAAGACTATTTCCACTCTTTGCAAATTGCAAGATGAACATGAGCTAGAAGTTGAGTGGAATTTTTTTTCCAGTAGTCATGGAAAAGGAGAGGTCGGAGGCATTGGCGCCACTGTGAAACGCAATGTTTGGATGACAGTAAAAGGCAACAGAGACGTCCACATAGTAACAGCTAAAGACTTATGAACACGTAAACAAAAATGTGTCAGGGATTACCAGCTTCTATGTGGACAAGGTTACGGTAGCAGAACATCAACCGGTTCTCAATGAATTATAGGCATTCGAGAGTGTCACTACTTCAAGGTACATGATTCCACAAACATACTTATAAGTAGAACATCTCAGTCTTTAATGGAAAAATTATCAATATTTAAGCAACGTGAATCATCTCAAGAAGGTTTTGAGGGAGACTCCTTGATCATTCCCAGCTGCAAGACACGTCTGCACTATGAAGATATTTACTCTGAGGACGACCCTGAAAATGAGGACATACTGCCAAGTGAATCTGTTGATAGAAGTGACATTTATTCTGGTCTATTTGTCTTAGTAAATGTTCCAAGTCAACAACCTCGTGAAAGAAGGAAAAATGCATGGATACGCGTCAATTTGCCAAAGTGCTGTTGATAGTGTAGGGTTTGTATCAGTTATGTTTTTAAAGTCACAAGGTTATTCGTTCATTCCTAATAACAATGATATTACTGATGTTAAATTTAACAATATTGTTGGCAAATTACAATAACCTACAGTGAAGCCCAAAGGACTTTTCACAATTATTTATGAGTCTTCACCAGCAGTTGATGTTTTTGAAAAATGAATGCTTATGAAGTCCAAACTGTTCATTCTAGCCATTATTTTGTTTTTTATTTCAAGTTGCAGGCCTACTCTATTAATTTTTGATAGGGATATATAAGACTGATCTTTAATCAGTCTAATAAATTCATAATAGGCCCTAAGATATTGTAAAACAAGCACGATTGATATCATCAAACAAAAAAGAAAGTTGCTATAGAATATATTCCAAAATGGACAAAGACATGATATCAGTATGGGCTGTAGTAATGGTTATGCAGATAGAGAAAATGAAGGTAGGTCCTGGAGGAAAATTTCAACTCTGTCGATATATTTGAAAAGCTTTTTGATGGTAGTGTTATAGATCATCTGAGAGTAGAAACAATGAGATATGCTTCTCAAAAGAATGATCATACATTCTCCGCCACCAACAAAGACATAAAAATAGTTATTGGGTTTTTATTGTTCACTGGCTATCATCACCTACCAAGCGAAAAACTTTAGTGGCCTGTTGATGAAGCCTTGGGTACACCTATAGTGTCAAAACGTAATCGATACTACGAAATAAAAAAAAAATATTTCCACTTAACTAATAACGAGCAAATTGGCAAAAGTGACACGATGTTCAAGGTACGCCCTCTTATGGACATATTGAACAGGAAGTTCATGCAGTGGGTTGTATTGCACGAAAAACTATCTGTAAAAAAACCATGGTTAAATACTTCGGCCACCATTCCTCCAAACAGTTAATCAGAGGAAAACATGTGCGCTTCGGTTATAAAAATTGGATGCTTTGTAGTTCTACTGGGCACTGTCACAAATTCGATACGTATTGTTGCAATGATTGTAATTTATCGTTGTCTCTTCAATTTGAAATTGCTTCAATAGTATCACCGTTCATAAATACGTCTTCTTATATGTATATTTAAATTTAAGTCGTTCGAAGTAACATCAATTAACCCTTAAACCGAAACACCGGTCTCTCAGACATGCTTTGTTAGATTAGGTTTAAGTGTGGCAACCCTGCTTGATATGCGGCTCTCCCCACCCCTCCAACTGTTTGAGACAGAATATAAAATATATTATAGTATTTGTGTGGATGAATCAAAAGTGCTTTTTCTTTATTTTTGGAGCTTTATCATGGATATTCCTTCCACCAGCCGTGGAAATAATTAAAACGTCCACAAAAGGAAACTGTCCACTTTCGAAGGAAAAATTTTGAAAAAAGGATTATGGAGTGGTATTTGGAGAGCGACGAGGAAGATGATGACAACCAAGAGATGGACGACTCAGATATAGATCAAGACTTCTTCTAGGTGACGAGGAACAGCAATTGACACAAGAAGAAGTGGAAATAAGTGAAGAAAGTGAAAGTAGTGAAACAGAAGATGATATTCTAAGCATCTAATTACTGGTGAAGACAACGACAATTAACATGTCAGAGGAAGTAATGGAAAAACACAGTTTTTTATTGGAAAGAAAAATAAGAAGGCATATAAATGGCTAAACAATGCACCGTCTACCGTTAGAAAAACACTAAAACATAACATTATTCGACAATTACCCGGACTTGCTCGAAAAGCAACCCGATTGACCAACCCCCTGGCAAATTCGAAATTTGGAAATGTTTATTTGACAAGCAAATGATTGATAAAATTGTCCTTTACACAAATTCTAAATTAATTTCAACCAGAAACAAACTAAAACCTGAAAGCAATAAGTCAAATTATAGAAATACCAATTCTGTAAAAATACATGCATTTATTGGTTTGCTTATGCTCACTTTAATTTTTAAATTTGGTCATGAAAATATGAAGTCACTGTTCGCAAAATGTTTAACCGGAAGACCTATTTTCAGAGCTATGACCGTTAAACTCTTTGAAATATTAGGAACTGCTCTTAGGTTTGACGACTCCAAAACTCGCTAGGATAAAAAAAAACTGATCTCCAAAATATTCAAGGCTTTTATTCAAAACTCGCAAGAAATGTACTGTCTTAGTGATAACGCAACAGTGGACGAAATGCTTGTCCCCTTTAGAGAAAAATATGGATTCCGCACGTACATGTCGAAAAAACCAGCGAAATATGATACTAAAATTCAATGCTTGGCCGACTCCTACAGTACTTATCTTTTTAATGCTTGGATTTACACGGGAAAAGACAGCGACGGAGTTGGACTTTTCAATGAAGAACGTAAACTTTTAAAACCCGCTCAATCGGTTTTACGCTGATGCAAACCGCTTCAAGCAAGGAACCGAAACATCACGGCCGACAATTGGTTTACTTCATTAGAGCTAGTAGCAGAACTTACAAAAAGATCTATAATCTACGTAGGCACAATGAAACTAAACAAATCCATTACATTCCCAGAGTTCACTGCAAATAAATCCAGGCTCATAGGATCAACACTTTATGGATACGCTGATGACATGCCTGTTACCATTTTGTCCATTGTTCGGAAAATAAATAAATCAGTTGTACTCATATCATCCATGGATGGTAGGAACCAAACAGATCCTGATAAAAATAAACCGGAAATTATCTGTTGCTATAATAAAACAAAAATAGTGTCGACCTTCTGGATATGAAAAGTGCATTATATTCATTTAACAAAAGAACCAGGAGATGGCCGGTATTAATATTTTTCAATCTAATAAAAGCACATATTATACTTGTGTTATCATAAAATCCAATAATAAAGAGAAAATTTTATTGAAAGTCTGGCCATGTTATTGATAGAACCGCATCTAAGAAGACGCATAGCAATTCCAAATCTTCCTAGAGATATAGTCACCTTGTAAGTAGAGAAAAACGTCCTATAAAAGCATAAAATGTGGCAACGCAATTTGTTTGGAATGCAGTAGAAAGGTCTGTACCAAGTGTAACTATATTTTTAATCGTTTTATCGATATTTAATTCCAACTTGTCTAATAAATTTTAAACAAATTAACAAAAGTACGTTTTTAGTATCAAAAATATAAAAGGTTCCCCTGTAAATAAAGAAAATTCTATAAAAATATTCTAACGCCCGGTTCCGGTCCAGTAGACCGGATCTTTCCTGTTATGTACTATCGACCGATGTTTCGGTTTAAAGGTTAGCCTCTAAGCTGTCCAAATGAATATTTAAAACTCAGTTTCTAAAAATGGATGTTTATTTAAAGAAAGAAAAAAAAATATATTAAAATATTAAAAGTATTTGGTTTTAAATAGTATATAATTTACTAGAAGGGGCAAAGTTTACAAAATACATTTTAGGATTAAGTATGTAAATTCGCATTCAATCTGAATAACTCTCATCACATGGAAAGGCAACACTACATCCTGTTTTTAAATTAACGACGGTACTTACGGTTTTATAGTTAAAAGAAAATTTGACACTGGGCTAAAAGTAAATGTCCACTACTTTTAGGCTTCTTAAGAAAATACTGCTTTCCTCCGTCGGGTATACAACTGTGTTTTCAGAAGAGTTACAGAATATTGTTTATTCTGTGGCAGAATTTTGTTAATAATTGAAACAAGTTTTGAATTTTTTTAATATTAGACTCGGGCTTAATCCAGAGGGATCCAACATACTCATTTTATACGCCTGTGAAGGTAGCACCTCATTTAGAAAAAAGTCAAAACTTTAGTGGAGTTCTTACTGCACCCCTAATAGTTCTAGAGTTCTATCATAGTGGTAGAAATAGTTCTGCTAGATTAATCCAAATAATCAGGATGCAAAGTCAGGGGTGCCAAATTCACGAAGTGCGAACCCAACATTGGCGAGAGCTACTTTACTATCACAATTGCATCGTTTTAACCCTATCATTATCGATAGAACTCTTGCGGTGCTACTCAGAACTCCCAAGAAAAGTTGCATTTTCACCAATTTTTCTCAACCCCCTTATTGACTTGGACAAACGTTGATAGAGGAAAACGAAATTTCGATACAACTCTGATAATAATGGTTTTAGAGCCATGTTTATTAAGAGGTATTATTAGAACTCTTGTAGTGCTACTCAGAACTCAAAAGAAAAGTTGCATTTTCAATAATTTTTCTCAACCTCTTATTGACGGACAAACGTTGATAGAGGAAAACGAAATTTCGATACAACTCTGATACTAATGGTTTGAGAGCCATGTTTATTAAAAGGTATTATTAGAACTCTTGTGGTGCTACTCAGAACTCAAAAGAAAAGTTGCATTTTCAACAATTTTTCTCAACCCCTTATTGACGAACAAATGTTGACAGAGGAAAACTAAATTTCAATAGAACTCTGATAATAATGGTTTGAGAGTCATGCTTATTAAGAGTTATTATTAGAACTCTTGTGGTACTATTCAGAACTCAAAAGAAAAGTTGCATTTTCAATAATTTTTCTCAACCCCTTATTGACGGACAAACGTTGATAGTGGAAAACGAAATTTCGATACAACTCTGATACTAATGGTTTGAGAGCCATGTTTATTAAAAGGTATTATTAGAACTCTTGTGGTGCTACTCAGAACTCAAAAGAAAAGTTGCATTTTCAACAATTTTTCTCAACCCCTTATTGACGGACAAACGTTGATAGAGGAAAACGAAATTTCGATACAACTCTGATACTAATGGTTTGAGAGCCATGTTTATTAAAAGGTATTATTAGAACTCTTGTGGTGCTACTCAGAACTCAAAAGAAAAGTTGCATTTTCAACAATTTTTCTCAACCCCTTATTGACGGACAAACGTTGATAGAGGAAAACGAAATTTCGATACAACTCTGATACTAATGGTTTGAGAGCCATGTTTATTAAGAGGGATTATTAGAACTCTTGTGGTGCTACTCAGAACTCAAAAGAAAAGTTGCATTTTCAACAATTTTTCTCTACCCCTTATTGACGAACAAATGTTGACAGAGGAAAACTAAATTTCAATAGAACTCTGATAATAATGGTTTGAGAGCCATGCTTATTAAGAGTTATTATTAGAACTCTTGTGGTACTATTCAGAACTCAAAAGAAAAGTTGCATTTTCAATAATTTTTCTCAACCCCTTATTGACGGACAAACGTTGATAGAGGAAAACGAAATTTCGATACAACTCTGATAATAATTTCAAAATACACCAATCTTAGATAATCACGTATGTATATGAAACACATGTGCAGTGTGTGTTTGTGTGGATGTATGTTAGTATCCACGATAACCCAAGAACGAATATACGTGCATACGTACTTAAAAATTTTATATTCAAGCTTGTTTACATTTGCTTACAACTCTGATAATAATGGTTTGAGAGCCATGTTTATTAAGAGGTATTATTAGAACTCTTGTAGTGCTACTCAGAATTCAAAAGAAAAGTTGCATTTTCAACAATTTTTCGCACCCTTGTATAGACAGAAAAATTTTGACGAACGTAGGTCAATGAAATTTCGATAGAACTCTGATAATAATGGTTTGATAGCCATGTTTATTAAGAGTATTGATTAGAACTCTTGTGGAGCTACTCAGAACTCACAAGAAAAGTTGCGTTTTCATTATGGGTGGATGGATTTCTCCTAAAATATAAGCAAATGTAAACAAGCTTGAATATAAAATTTTTAAGTACGTATGCACGTATATTCGTTCTTGGGTTATCGTGGATACTAACATACATCCACACAGACACACACTGCACATGTGTTTCATATACATACATGATTATCTAAGATTGGTGTATTTTGAAATTATTATCAGAGTTGTATCGAAATTTCGTTTTTCTCTGTCAACGTTTGTCCGTCAATAAGGGGCTGAGAAAAATTATTGAAAATGCAACTTTTCTTTTGAGTTCTGAGTAGCTCCACAAGAGTTCTAATAATACCTCTTAATAAACATGGCTATCAAACCATTATTATCAGAGTTCTATCGAAATTTCGTGGTCCTACGTACGTCAAAATTTTTCTGTCTACACAGGGGTGTGAAAAATTGTTGTAAATGCAACTTTTCTTTTGAGTTCTGAGTAGCACCACAAGAGTTCTAACCATAACTCTTAATAAACATGGCTCTCAAACCATTATTATCAGAGTTCTATCAAAATTTCGTTGACCTACGTACGTCAAAATTTTTCTGTCTATACAATGGTGTGAAAAATGGTTGAAAATGCAACTTTTCTTTTGAGTTCTGAGTAGCACTACGAGAGTTCTAATAATAACTCTTAATAAACATGGCTCTCAAGCTATTATTATCAGTTCTATTGAAATTTAGTTTTCCTCTATCAACGTTTGTCCAAGTCACTAAGGGGGTTGAGAAAAATTGTTGAAAATGCAACTTTTCTTGTGAGTTCTGAGTAGCACCACAAGAGTTCTAATCATAACTCTTAATAAACATGGCTATCAAACCATTATTATCAGAGTTCTATCGAAATTTCGTGGTCCTGCGTACGTCAAAATTTTTCTGTCTATACAGGGATGTGAAAAATTGTTGAAAATGCAACTTTTCTTTTGAGTTCTGAGTAGCACTACAAGAGTTCTAATATTAACTCTTAATAAAAATGGCTCTCAAACCATTATTATCGGAGTTGTATCGAAATTTCGTTTTCTCTGTCAACGTTTGTCCGTCAATAAGGGGTTGAGAAAAATTGTTGAAAATGCAACTTTTCTTTGAGTTCTGAGTAGCTCTACAAGAGTTCTAATAATGATTCTTAATAAACATGGCTCTCAAGCCATTATTATCAGAGTTCTATTAAAATTTAGTTTTCCTCTATCAACATTTGTTCGTCAATAAGGGGTTGAGAAAAATTGTTGAAAATGCAACTTTTCTTTTGAGTTCTGAGTAGCTCTACAAGAGTTCTAATAATGATTCTTAATAAACATGGCTCTCAAGCCATTATTATCAGAGTTCTATTAAATTTTAGTTTTCCTCTATCAACATTTGTTCGTCAATACGGGGTTGAGAAAAATTGTTGAAAATGCAACTTTTCTTTTGAGTTCTGAGTAGCTCTACAAGAGTTCTAATAATGATTCTTAATAAACATGGCTCTCAAGCCATTATTATCAGAGTTCTATTAAAATTTAGTTTTCCTCTATCAACATTTGTTCGTCAATAAGGGGTTGAGAAAAATTGTTGAAAATGAAACTTTTCTTTTGAGTTCTGAGTAGCTCTACAAGAGTTCTAATAATGATTCTTAATAAACATTGCTCTCAAGCCATTATTATCAGAGTTCTATTAAAATTTAGTTTTCCTCTATCAACATTTGTTCGTCAATAAGGGGTTGAGAAAAATTGTTGAAAATGCAACTTTTCTTTTGAGTTCTGAATAGCACCACAAGAGTTCTAATAATACCTCTTAATAAACATGGCTCTCAAACCATTATTATCAGAGTTGTATCGAAATTTCGTTTTCCTCTATCAACGTTTGTCCAAGTCAATAAGGAGGTTGAGAAAAATTGGTGAAAATGCAACTTTTCTTGGGAGTTCTGAGTAGCACCACAAGAGTTCCATCGATAATGATAAGGGTAAAACGATGCAATTGTGATAGTAAAGTAGCTCTCGCCAATGTTGGGTTCGCACTTCGTGAATTTGGCACCCCTGACTTTGCATCCTGATTATTTGGATTAATCTAGCAGAACTATTTCTACCACTATGATAGAACTCTAGAACTATTAGGGGTGCAGTAAGAACTCCACTAAAGTTTTGACTTTTTTCTCAATGAGGTGCTACCTTCACAGGCGTTCATTTTATCCTTTTTTCTAGTTATATTATCGGCTTTATCTCGTGCTGAATTACTTTTAATTTAGGATTATTCAATAATTTTTGTGGTAAATCATAGGTATACCCATAATAATTAAAAAATCTAATGCAGCCAGCACATATCTTTATTATGGTTGTGTAATAATAAGTTGATTGTTCAAAATACCATACAAGTTGGTGTACAACAAATTCCTGTAACTTTAACAAATACTAATATAAATATAATTGTACAGGGTGGCCAAACGGGGAGGGGGTGGAAGATAAAAAAGTTATAGAAAGGATTTTTGGACCACGGGTAGATATCAATAGCATTTTAAAAATATTTTTGATCATACAGGGTTTCATGTTGGAGAAAACTAAACGGAGAAAACTAGACTTAATTTTTTTTTTATGAAACATCCTGTATATTATTTCATTTTCGTAAAGCCCATAAAATACGCTTTCATCTGATTGTATGGGTCTATCTCCTTTGGTTTTAGAGATATTCTTTTGTTTTTCGAAAAAAATGATCCCACTTGCGGTCGCCGCCACTGATTTGTAAGGCGACTTTTGTTTATTTTAAAATGACAAAAAAATTTTGGTGGTCCTGTAGTAATTTAACACAAACAATTTTCAGCCATTTTAAAATAAACAAAAGTCGCCTAACAAATCAGTGGCGGCGGTCGCAAGTAGCATATTTTTTTTAAACAATTGAATATCTCTTAAACCAAAGGAGATAGACCCGTGCAATTTGGTATTAAATGAAAGCGTATTTATGGGTTTTCCAAAAATGTAATAATATATAAGGTGTTCCATTTAAAAAAGTATAAATTTAGTTTGCAAAAATATTTTTATGGATATCCACCCCCTCCTCGCTGGCCACCCTGTATATACAAAGCATATGTAAAAGAACGGGTAGACATAATAATTCAAATAGAAAGTTGTGAATAGTTTTACTAAAATGTGATCGGTTTAGAACTTTTAACTTTCTGGCAGTTTGTTATACAACTTTGTCCCTACAGTCGGATTCCCTTCGTAAACATTAGTATGACGTAGGGGTATTGAATAATTAATTTTGTTTCTGGTACCATATTTTTTATAAACAAACTTTTATTACAATGAACAAAGAGTAATATTTTTTTGATATATACATAGTCCGTCACAGAAAACAGTACACCCCGATATTTGGCAGTATTCCTTAGACTTTAAGGAAATGGTGAAACACGTCAATTTTGTTCCAAGGGGGACAGATTTTCACGATATAGATATCTGTCATTTGTTAAATCCCCTCACTTCCACTTCCCCAACCGTTTAATTTAAAATACGGAATGTACCATGTGTGGCACATCATTGGAAAGGCATTTAGATGGAATATTCCGGTATATGATCATCCATGATTTTTTTTTCGATATTTATATGGTCTTTGCAAAAAAGTCTTAATTAATTTAAAGTGCAACACCTCTTAGAAATGAAACGCAACGTCTATGTTTTGATAATGTGTAAATTTTATCTGTCACATGAAAAGTAAATTAAAACGAATTTTGTAAAAAAATTAGTAATTTGATACTAAGACAGTTTGTTTAACATTGCTGTTAGTAAATCAATTTAGGTACTTTGTGAATACTTTCAAAATCGTATATTCAATTGCAGAACGAGTTGAGATTATTTCCATATTTTGTGAAAACGGGAAGTGTGCGAATTTATTTAATCAGCTTCATGAAGACAAGTAACTTTATCACTCATATGTATTAGAGTTAGAAAATTTCGTCAAACAGGGTCAGTAGTGTAAGGTTATTTTGATGCAACGTGTATGTGTAGTATTTTAATAAAGTATGTGACGTGTTTTGAGTGTAGCTGAAGTGAGTGTATGAAAAGAAATTTTTTGGGGTATGCGTAATGTTGGTGTAATTGATACGCCACTGGAATTTAGTGAGGCATCGGTTATCGTGTGAAGGAATATTTTAATGATGTGGAAAGATTTTCGTGTTGAAAGCGTTAAATTTGGTTGAGAAATAATGTTTTGAGTAAATTTTTATTGATACGGTACTGGTAAAACTACTGGTCTTTTTGCTACTGTGTATGGAGGAATTTGAACTAAATATATATTTTTGTTTTGAGAATTTTTGTAATATTGTGCAATAGGAAAATTTAATGCTTGTTCAAGAATGAAGTTGATAGAAGGTGAGAGAATTCGCTAAAGTGTGCGGAAATAAGATTCTCCTACATGTACAAGTAATTCAAGATGCTAACGTTTATTTTGCATCGTTAGCGTCTTCTTCCACGTTGGAACCTTCGACGCGGCAAAGAAACGCGCGAAATACTCAGTTGTGATAGGTGAATTTTGATCTTAGAGCGAATTTATTGAGACGTATTGGCAATATGGCGGGCAGAAGATATATAAGCGAGTGCCCAAATTTGAGGGGTTAATTGTTGGTGGTTAGTTGATTAGATGTTTTACTCTTAGTTTACTTGTGAAAATTATAGTTTTAGCAGGGCATGTATAGCGACTGCCTTAACATTGATTGTATACAAGCGAATAAGAAATTTAATGTGTATATGGAAGTAACCATTTATCATTGTGGTAAACGATGTGAAGGGCAAACATCACAGTATAAGGTGATGTGATGTAGGCTAAAGAGCCCCTATACCAGATACACAAGTGAACAAACCATAGACACTGCGTTAGTGAATACTACAGCCGAGTGGGTAGGGCGAATAACGGCTACCCCTTGTGTTTTGTGCATAGTGCATCTAAGAATTAAAAAAAAAAAGGGATTACCGAAGCTGATCATATGGACTACAACTACCTCACCGAAATAGGATTAATTAAAGTAATACGTAAGAATTAGATTTAAATTTTATTGAACCAAAACAAGTACGATTATCTTTTAAGTACATTTTTTTGTCGTTGCATTAATTACGATTTATTGAAAAGAAAAAAAAAAGGTAATCGAACTTTAGTTATTTTATTATTTTTAGGTTTAGGAGTAATTTTAGTCTTAGCGTATTTATGTGTTTGGTGGTCTTTTTTTAAACCAGGCCGTTGTATCTATTTACATGCGGAATTTGTCAATATATATAGACCGTTTAATTTCTTTTGTCGTTTATTTGTGTCAATTGTGTGCCTGGTTACACCTTCTGATAAGTATAATTAGTCTTTGCATATTTTCGAATTGAAATGAAGATGATTCACACAGGCGAATACTGTTTTGTGAGATTATGACTAACAAAATAAATACTAATGCTAATGTTTTTCGGATGAATGTTCCTTTTTTCTAAATGGTACCGTAAATCGACACAATTGCCGTTACTGAAAATCCTAGAGTATTTCGCGAAACACATACCCAGCATACTCTTAAATTAAATGTGTGGGCAGAAATTTATGGGAATCGTATTGTTGGGACATTTTTTTAGGCCCCAAAATTTGAACGGAGAAACATATCTCAAATTATTACAGGACACTATTGATCCCGCTCTCACAGATATAATGATAATAGATACTCAGAAGATCTCTTTTTCCAACAAGACGACGCACCTCCGCATTATAGTAGAGCTGTAAGGCAACATCTTAATGAACGATTTCCTAGGCAATGGATTGGAAGAAGAGGCTTCATTGAATGGCCTGCAAGATCCCCCGATTTAACGCCCCTGGATTTCTCTTTGTGGGGTTATTTAAAGAGCAGACCGAATCGGCTTTGTTGGACTAACATGAATCCAGTCTAATAACCTCTGAAATGCTTCAAAACGTTCGACGTAATTTCGAACAGCGTTTTGTATACCATAACGTATAATTTAGTTACTTCAATCATATTACATTTTTGCGTTGCGTTTCATTTTTAAGAGGTGTTGCACTTTAAATTAATTAAAACTTATTTTGCAAAGACGGTGTAAATATAAAAAGAAATTAAAATTATGGATGATCGTATGCCTAAATACTCCATCTAATTGGCTTTCTAATGATGTGCCACATATGGTACATTCCCTATGGCCCACTGTGTATATTGAAGGTGCTGTTAAAATTTTATATGTTTTAAACAAAGTCTTAACAAGAAGTTCAGGGAGTTACACCAGCCATACATCGAAGAGCTTTTTTTTAATCTACCATTTACAAATACATTTCTATTTTCTATTTCTAACTCATTCATACTTGTGAAAAAGAATAAATATTATACCTATAAACTAACCTGACAAGATATTCTCTCTTTTATAACATAATTTAATAATTTTTTAGTAATACAATATTAAACTATTAAACAAAATGACGTATACATTAAACACGTTAATGCAAATGACACTGTTTTGTTAAAGATGAAAATCATGGTTATTACATTAATTAACCTTTTCATATCCAAACATCACATTTTTCAATTAATTACACTAATTTTTAAAGCGTATTTAGTTTCGCAGAAAAAACTTATAAGACAAATTTATCTAAAAATTAATTATTTTTAAAAAAGTTATTTATACTTTTGTTATAAGGCTCTTGGTTTAGATATTCTTAAGAAGTGCATTGGTTTTTTAGGGATTATGTATTATTCTACGGAAAACTCATTAACAGAATTTAAAAAATTATATTGTGTTTAATAAATGTTTTGCCAATGCTTTTTATAAAGTGAAACGCTTTCTAGATGTCCACGAAGAGTACTTTAACGCTCTCTATAAAGTATTTGATAAAACAAATATTGAAATAGTAACTCTAAATATACATTTCCATTAAAATCGGTTACATATTTTTGAAGTTATCTGGGCTGCACACACAACCACGCACGCACGACCTACTCTAATCGTACTTTCGTAAAAAAAAATGAAACTACTGTAGTCTTATTTTGTGTATTTTGTGATAGCTTTTCTTAATATAAAAAAACTGTATTGTATTTCAAATGAATTTAATTGGAAGCCTATTAATTAGTAGTGAATAAGAAGAGAGTTAGTAATTTTAATAATTATGTATAAATTTAAGTTTGACTGATAGAGCGAAACGATGTTAATAAGAGGTATATATTTGTACTACTGTTTGAAAATATATTTTGGAATCAAGGAGGGTGAAAATTACCAAAGTGAGAGAGGCGAGTTATGATTGGTTAAATTTTAAAAATTTGAATAAGAATAGATTTCAGAGAAATGAGTTATGGGAAATACCTTACATTAGTTTCCCGATTATAGAGGTTGTATTTGTTATGAAGATTTGAAGACAAAAACGATGAGGTTCAATACCTAAAGGTTTAACATTCTTTGTGAGCAAAACAATTTATGACATTCAACAAACAAGCAGTATGAAAAAGACGAGTTTATAATAAAAGGTTTTACATTTTACAAACCAAAAAGGACAACTGATTCGTGAACAATAGAAACCCATTAAGTTTGCTGCTTCGGGCTACAAATAAACATAAAAGTATTAAATATTAAATTACTGAGAATGTGAAGTCCTTTGAAAATGGTCCAATAAAATAAAAATATAGTACTAACTATGGGGAGGAGGGATGAATTTTGCATATATAAATGGTATGTAATTTAATTACTTGACCGAGCTAGTAGCGTAGCGGTGACTCGACCTGATTAGCGTTCGGGAGGTAATGGGTTCGATTCCCGTTACCGTCTACCTTGTACGAGTTTTTTCAGGGGTTTTTCCTCATATATATGTAGCGGCATGGTCACTGCGTATATGCATACCATGTGCGGCTACTTCGGCGAATGCTGGGGTATTTTCTCCCTCAGAAACCTAACTCCGTTCCTTCCGATTCTATCCTAACCACACCCATCTTTAGTCCCATCATGCATATATACGTAATGTATATTCCCCTTAGGGAGGGAATGAAATACGTGGCCTTTTCCTTTTTTCCTTAATTCCTTTATACGCGATTTCGTACAATCGTGATAAACTCAGCGTCTACTCTAAATCCGGAACAAAACGATACTACTATACTACTAATAATAATGATATTTCCAAAATATTCTCATATGTACAATATTAACATTGCAAACACCAAATACCAGAATTTACCTGCCATCCTTAAACTAGTACTCAAATTAAACTATAATCGGCCACAACTACAAACAAAAACACATCGCAACTGTTTACTACGATTCTTATCATGGGTCCTTTGACACTGTTAAAAGTTCAAACATTTTTGGGTCTTCCACTCAGCCAGAGGCGATGACTAAACGAGCGTAAACGAGAACTTTTGAATTTTTTTAACGTTACAAGAAAAATTAGGTACATCGCAATTTTTTGTTATTATATACAATTCTTATTACGTGTACTTTCAAATTATATGGGAGTGGGGTCACACTTTTATGTATACTTCCATGGATAGTAAATAGATAACGCTGCCAGTCTGTTTCTTAATTCTAACGACAGAGCTCTGGGGTTAAAATCAACTCTTTTCACCTCTCAATAGGAGGTGGCGCCACGGTAACTTTTTTGACGGTCAATTAGTGTTTATAATTTTTAGTAAGTAATTTAGTTTCGATTAGTTTAGCATAGGTCAGTGTTGTTTACTTCTTTAGTTTATAGTGGACAAGTGTTTTTTGGTACTTTATATAGTGTTTGGATTCGTCGCCAGGAAAGGTACGTATACAGATCATTAAATCCACATTATTGATTAAAGTAGGAAATTATAATTATAACTTGTGTAGGTCATTTGATACAAAATTACGGAATAATGTAATTAGGTAGATGTGTACATTTATCAAGTAGAAATTCATCTTCGTTTTCAATTGATGTCTATTCGCTGATTCGCGGATTTCATATATAATTTAAAAAGAATGGCTTCAATTGTCTACGATTTTTGTAGGTCAAAGTATAATTCTGAATTTTCTGTAACATGAATGTAGAAAATTCTAGTGGTGCATTAGCGGCGATTGATTATTTACTTTTCTGTTCTATTACTAAGTATTTACAGACAACCATACAGGTCGGGCAGACTACAAAGAGAATTTCATGTTACTTATACAAGTTACAAGAAATGTTTTTGCTGTATTTGCGGACATGTGATAATTTCATTATATTGATCTTGAAACAAAAAACCGCAAAATTGCCAGTGATGAGTAAGTGCACTTAAGGTATCTATTTTGTGTATCTAATCAGGCGTTTTTAAACAGATTTATTTTGTAAGACTGGTAGACATATAAGAACTTGGTGTAAATAAAGAGTTTATTATTTATAAATGGTACCTACTCAAACCTATTCAGAACATTTTTTGTTCATAATCCTACAGTTTTTTATATCTACGAGGGTCATCCGGAAAGTAGTACCCGTTTGCGCCGTGAGGAGCGCCGGACAAGTACTAACACGTTCAGTTGTATTTCAGCTGTTTGTCTGCAACGTTACATCTCGCTGGTATTGACTGTGCTATTTCTGTGAGTGTTTATAATATTCAAGAAAATTGAGAACGCCACCAGTTGTGAAGTTAGAGCTGTGATTAAATTTCTCAGCGCAAGAAATGTGCGACCTTGCGATATTCGTAGGCAATTGAAGGAGGTGTCTAGAGACAATGTTATGGATGAGTCGTCTGTTCGGCGCTGACGTTTTTGGAACCTTATTCTGATGAAGGATACTCTTTCTTGACTCTCATAGTCACTGGTGACGAAAGATGGGTTACCTGAGAGTAAAAGACAATCAATAGAGTGGCACCATGCTCATTCATCGAACAAACCCAAAAACTTGAAAACGGTAATGTCTACCCGGAAAGTCCATTGTCTGGGATCGGCGAGGTGTACTGTTCATTGACTTCATGACTCGTGGAGACACTATCAATACCAATGCATATTGTACGACATTGAAGAAATTACGGCGGGCGATTCAAAATCGACGGCGAGGTCTGTTATCTAGTGGAGTCATTCTCCTTCACGATAATGCCAGACCTCATACGGCTGGCATAACACAACAACTTGTGCAATAATTCAAATGGGAAAACTTCAACCATCCACCCTATAGTCCAGACTTGGCTGCTTCAGATTTCCATCTGTCTACAAAACTCAAGGACTTTTTGGCAGGATAGAAATTTTAAAGTGACGAAGAGCTGAAAGCAGCTATGACTACCTATCTCACGGGCGGCGGAGGAATATGAAGCTGTGATACAAAAACTCGCCACACGTTACCACTAATGCTTAAATTTGCTAGGTGACTATATAGAGAAGTAGTTTAAGTATGTTCTTTATAAATAAAACGTTAATATTTGATTATATATACTAGATTTTTGTTATATTCCCAAACGGGTACTACTTTCCGAATGACCCTCGTACAATTAGTAGAAATATTCTGGTTATCATACTATTATGTGTAGGGGATCCTGGGGTATGCTTGAGACGGGGTAGATTTGAACATTGAATATTTAGCCCATGCTGTTTAAAATTTTGATTTAATAATTTTACTAGAGTTGGCAACACTGCTAAAGATCATATGTCAAGGATCAGCGGTAACTTAAGACATAATTCGACGTCGTCAGAACAGCTGACTCATATAAGCTAATAAAAGTGAAATATTTGGAAGCCTTACTTTTGGCTGTAAGTTTTGTTTGATGATTTTTGAATAAATAGCTTTAATATCATTAAAAAAAAGGTAAGTTTTAGCTAAATATTAATGTACTATTATTTATGTTTTTGATTTTTGGTCACGTCGATAATGTTAAATTAATGAAATATGTAACCCTGGGGCACATTTGAACATGCCATTGTTGTAATTATAAAAATTAATTTACTACACACTGTAATAAAATGTATGCCAATTAAATTGCTTTTTTTCTTTCAGATTCAACATGGACACAAATGTTAAAAAAAAAGGAGAACCAGTGTACAATGAAGAAGACGCGGAAGCTGCAATTAGAGCTGTGCGAGAGCAAAAAATAACTTTACGGGAAGCGGCATCACATTATGTCATGTCTCATACCGCCCTGGTGGATG
Organism: Vesta saturnalis; assembly: GCA_036346205.1. Taxonomy (NCBI): domain Eukaryota; kingdom Metazoa; phylum Arthropoda; class Insecta; order Coleoptera; family Lampyridae; genus Vesta; species Vesta saturnalis. The sequence continues at coordinate 644,923 of JARFJB010001603.1, forward strand.
ATAATGGCATTGTGTCTTCTTCTCTAAGGCATACTTTTCATTCAAAATACTCAAGCCAACAAATGTTTTCAAAAAAAACAAGAATCAGTCTTAGTTGAATATGCTATCAATTCATCAAAAATGTGCTACGGTCTTACCTACAAACATTTGAGAACTCTTGCAAATAATTATGCTAAAAATTTAAAATTAAAAATGCCTGACAGTTAGACCAATAAGAAATCAGCTGGAGAAGATTGGCTTTACAGTTTCATCCGAAGACACAGAAATCTTACCATTCGTAAGCCTGAAAATACTTCACTATCGTGGTTGACTTCATTTAACAAAACTAATGTGGAAGCATTTTTTGACAACTACGAGCGAGCCCTAAATTCTAAATCGTTTACAACAGCTCAGATTTTTAATCTCGATGAGACTGGGGTTGCGACAGTTTTGCAAGCTCCCAATGTTATAGTTGTAGCTTCACGAGGTACTAAGCAAGTTGCCCAAGCAGTCTCTACCGAAAGGGGATCATCTATTACTTTGTGTATGATTATTAATGCTGCTGGAAACGCACTGTCTCCTGTATTTGTATATCCTAGTGTCAAAGCCAATGACACGTTGATTGAAAATGGTCCATCAGGAAGTCTGGCTTTGGCCAACAGACCTGGGAATCAGTGGATGACCCAAGTCCTATTCAGAATGTTCTAAAGCATATCGTTCGTCACACCAAATGCAGCTTAAATGATCCTATCCTTATGTTTATGGATAATCATGAAAGTCACTGTTCTCTTGAAGCTGTCATGTATGCTCATTCTCATTGCCTCATTACTCTCACAAAATGCAGTCCCTTGATGTTGGCGTCTTAGGACCATTTAAATCTAAGATGAAAATAGCGCAAAATAACTAGTTAACAAGCAATCCTGGTAAAACCATTTCCATACATAACTTGCCAGCCTTAGTGAATATTGCATTTAACTCGGCATTTACAAGGTTAAACATTATTTCGGCATTTAATAAGCCAGCTCTATGGCCCTAAACCGATTAGCTTTCAGCGATGAGAACTTTATGGGCGCAAGTGTAACTGATACACCAGTTTCAATCTCATTTACAGAGAATGAGTCAGATGTATCATTGATATCTACTGTTTTCGAAAATCCTATCCCTACACCTGGATGCAGCAAAGACAGTAATAAAAATATGTCCATATCCAAAGGCTGGCCCTAGATCTCGCTCAGCGAAAGGTAGGAAGAAAGGGAAATCGTGCATTTTAACCGAAATCCCTGAAAAAGCAAGGCTTAAAGAAGAAATAATGGAGAGAGAAGCTAAGAAAATAAAATCTGACACACTTAAAAGACAAAAAATTGACAGAGTTAAAAAAAACATAAATAAGATGTAATTAAAAATGATTATTAATTTTATTAAATACATAAATAAAAAGTTTACCGCGAGTAGGATTTGAACCTACGACCTGTACTTTGCTAGAGTACCGCGCTAACCAACTGCGCCATTAAGGTTCAAGCACCAATCGATGTAAATTTTGTCTTTATGTATGTAGAACTGATGTAAATAAATAAGATGGATTGCGAAGATAAAGAGACTGTTGAAACAAGAACTAATTCTGATAGCATGTCTGTTCATGATGAATCATCAGATCAAATTGAAACTTTTAGCGAGAATTGCGATTTGGAAACAGGTGATTTTAAAATAAATGATTTTATTCTGGTGTCATTTACTACCAAGAAATCTCGAGTTTTATTTGTGGGCGAGATTGAAGAAATATTGGAAGATGGCTTTAAAGTAAAATTTATGAGGAATTTTTACTTCCCAGAAAAAGATGATATCAGTGTGATAGAAAAAGAAGATATCATACTAAAGCTTCCTACGCCTGACATATCTGGGGGAACTGAGAGGGCCGCCTCTGTTTTATCGCTTAGTTTGAACGTATTTACTATTAAAGACAAAATCAAGTAAATTGATTAAACTACCCTTAAATCACCATATCTGACAGTTTTCAATAAAAACATAGTTGAATTAAACCATTTTTTTACTTTGTTTAAAGCTACGCCACAGCCGTTCAAATCTATCCCGCCATGGGGACACATTTGAACAAATGTAACAGATTAAAAAAATAAATAAATAGTTTATGGAGCACTTTAATTTTTCAAAACAGACTGTAAAGTCTCAGTCCTTATCGATCTCTTAACATATTAAAAAAATAAAAACCAAAATTAAATTAAACTAAACATTGTATTTTTGATACTAACTAGATTTTGTTCAAATGAACCCCAGTCTCCCCTATTTTCTTTAGGGAGAATATCCATTCAAATTGGTGCAATAAAACGTATGAAGCACATTATTTTAATAAACGAGTACCTGGTGCACCGTCTTCTGACGAATATGAAAGGTTGGTTTTAGTTATAATATTACGATATTTCAAAAAACAAATTATTTCTGTCAGAACGTATAAGTAATATTAATTCTTAACTTAACTGACCGTATATTTTCACTAAGTTTACTTTGTTTTATCTTTCGTAGAATTAATAATTCCCAGTAGTACACAGAAGTTTGTGAAGAAGAGCCTTCTCCAATCACTGGTAATCGAATTGTTGAATTGGGTTACGTTTTGAAGAAAGTTTTCAAAAACCCAATTTGAATACATGCATATAGGTACTTTGGGAAAAATAACCGTAAAAAAAGAAGTACGTAAAGGATTGGGACTTGTAAGTAAAATAATGCTGCAGTGTGTACCATGTTCTAAATGGTTTGAAATACCAACTGAAAATCCCAATCATAATGTTTCCTGCATTAATACAGGAGCAGTTTTGGAACTTTCGCAGCAGGGAGTTCCTATTCCCATATGGAAGACCTGTTTCGCTGCATGGATATTCCTTCAATGTCTGCTCAAATGTTTTACCAAGTGGAAACAGATGTAGATAATGAGTGGAAAAGATCGTTATTACGATCTATGGAACGGGCTGGACAAAAAGAGAAGGAACTTGCATTAATTAATAATTAATTCCCTACAGATCAAACTCCTTGGGTAAGAGTTCATATTTACGGATCTTGGAGTAAACATTCTTATGGCAAAAATTTCAATTCTCTGTCGGGAATGGTTGTCATTATTGGACGTCATACTGGTGAAGTACCTTATATTGCCACACGTAACAAATTTTGTTCAGATTGTGCGAGGGCAGAAAGTAAAGGTAGAGTACTCGAAAGAACATATATGTTACAAGAACTAAACAGCATCTGCACCAGTCATGGAAGCCGATATGGTTGTAGAAAGGTTTAATTGCAGCATAGAAATGTACGGTGTTAAATATGGCAGGTTTATAGCTGATGGGAAATCCAGCGTGTTTGCGAATATTAAGCAAAAAGGACAGTATGGAGGTGAGGTAAAAAAAAATGTACCAATCATGCACTGAAGAACTATGGAAAACATTTACGAGCCACTAAAAAACATATGCACGTTAATATTACTTAATGTACGAGAATAATTAACTATCAAAAAATTTATTTATTGACAAAACGGGCCAAAGCCCAGGACAACATATCAAAAAATTTATGTCTAAATGTATTGCTGCGAGGTAAGTAGTAAAATAAAGCGACGACTATTTGGTGAAAAAAGCAGCAAACGCAAACATGTAGAGGAACCATCAAACAAAGACTACGGCTAAATGCTAAACAGCCCCCAGAAGACCCAGACTTGTTTATGATGTAAGTTAAATGTTTTTTAAGTTACCGAACCAGAAAGGAACCAAATCGAAAAATTAACGCGACAATTTGGGAATGATTATTTTGAATCCGAAAGAAGTTATTTGGTAGGATTATAAACACAAAACTGTATACATCTTGCCATAACATTGTCCTGTTTATACAGCAACAGTATCCACACCGAAGCTGTAGAATACGGATCAGCAAAAGAAGACGTTGCTATAAATCTTTTCAAAGATATAGTAACCCTTGAGGTTGAAAATTCCGGTTTATGGGTGGACTTAGAGAATGGGTTTATTGCTGCACATCGCCCGACGGTACAAATTCTAACTACAACTACTAATTATTCTGTGGTCTTACTTGACATGGATCTTTAATTGAGGTCAAATGTGTATTTTTAGCCGAGGAGGTTACAGACAAAATTGCCAACATAAAAGACGTAATTCTGATTAAAAAAAGAAAACTTTTTTTCTTGAAGTGAGCGGTAAAATGTCTTAAGGGAAATCACACCTACTACTATCAGGTACCGATTCAAATTTCCAGGTAAATAAGTATCTAAAAAACTATTTTTCATTGTAGATTTAAGGACAGTGGAACATTGCGAAAGAATCAACATATTTCGTAGTGTACGTCAACGGCAATGTACCCCTATTCATTGAAGAGATCTATAGAGACGAACCACTGTGGATTACAAAAATGCTGTGTCAATTCTACAAGAAGTGCATAGCATCGGAAATTATAAGGGAAAATATAAAAAAGGGTTTTGATCCATCTACCCTCCATCACAGAAGCCACTAAAACTCAAAACAAGAAAAAACAAAATCAATCTAAACCTACAGTACCGATCACTGAAAGTACTGAAAATATGCATTTAAGTACTTTGTTTTACGTAGTCCCTAACATTAGTTTTCTGGTAGTTGAGTAGTTCAATCTAACAATCACCGTTGTTGGACATATATTTGTGTGCTATAAACAGTATCCTCTTATTAATCAACAGCTTCGGGTAGAAGAGTTACTAAGAATCAGGACACCTTCTTGTCCGTGGGATAAGAAATTCTCCCTAAAGGTGGATGAATCAATATCTGGTCAATAGCATAAGGGTGCAGTGTTTCTGTACTTTGGTTGCAGTTTCCTTAGAATCAACGAAATACTTTTTTAATGAAAACTAGTATATTTGGTGTGAACTTTCTTCTATGAAACTAACCGACCTATAGTTAGGCCGATGATAAAATCTAAATATATTATTACACATTCATATAAGAAAGAGTTCTTTTACGTTATTGGTTGTTCAAATATTTAACCTCAATTAATTAGGCTGTTCCGTGTCATTTATAAATTATCGAAATTTTGTAACCACTCTATAGTTTTTCATTTTTTCAGTTAGTATATAGAATTTTTTACCTACGCCTTTTAAATAATAGGTTTTGTGGTTTTGGTTTCAACTAACTTTGGTTCATATTTTACAATAAATTTATAAAATAATGATGCATTTATTAAATATGAAAAATAAAAAAAAAAAACCAACTAAATATTTACATATAGCGCAACACAATGCCTTTTAGAAATTATTCGTATATCGACAGTATGGGATGTAAGATAACTACGTTTTTCGAGACTTATCCCACAATTGCCCACAGTATAAAAGAATATTTATGAAAAAAGAAGAGTTCAAGTAATCAATGCAGAATATGACAATACGAAGCGGTTCCATTAACTGTAGGAGACAATAATCTGTAAACCCGAACGTTGGGAAAATGAATAAACTATTGGCAACATTGAAATTCCAGGTTGATATAATGGAGATTCTTACATTTTATAAATTTAACTTTTACAAGTGGCGTCGTCTGTCAGGTAGTGTAGCAATTAAATAATTAGCCTGTATCATATCCGATTGTAATATTTCCGCCATTTTATAACTAAAACCTAGGAAAACATACAATTTGCAACACTGCCTATGAATTACAAACTTTAGAGGGTGTCTAAAATTTTTTTTTTTTGCTGCTATAACAAATACAAAATTAGGGGAGTGTGACTGGAAGACTATAAAAAAGGTAAGTTTGCACCACGGTCTAGCACAGCAAGGTACGATACTTACGAAACTTACTATAGTAAGGTGTGAGGGATGCAGAGATATGTCCATAGATATAATCAGTAAAGCATTTGTTTTTTCTTGTTGGACGCCACTCAATTTTATAGGTTTAATAATTAAAATACAACAAAAATTAAGAAAGTTGTACATTAATACCACAGGTAATCTGAATAACACTAAACAGCTGTATATATATATATATATATATATATATATATATTTAATAAAACAAAATGTCTCATTAATTTCAGCATAAAAACACTAAAAAGGTATTTCTCGTAAAGCTTTACGATATTAATTACTTCTAAATTTAACACAACTATACAAGCATATAATCTATCTTTATTAAACATTCAAAATGGAATATGATCAACACTGTATTTAATAATAATACGTATACTTGACCTATGTCAACGAATATTACAGATACTAGGTTATGCACTCAAGGGTTTTTATCTTAGTAACCGAACACAGCTGTTTCTATGCATTATAACCGTATCAAAACAACACTATGCTGATTTGTTATTTCCTTGAACGTAATTTACATTAAAAGGATACGTATTTACACCTTCCTGCACTCAAAATAATATTATAAACATACGGTAAGGTAAGATAATTTTCATTTGTCTTCAACGTACAAATAAACGAAATGTAGACCATATAGTAAGATATGGTAATTTTCATTTGTCTTCCACATACAAATAAAGGAAATGTAGATCAGACAACAAAAACAGGCTTCGGACAACGAAAGCGGCATTAGACGACGAAAGCAGATATATAAACAGCATGCGTTATTAATGCAAAACAAACAGTTATAATTTTGGAAGAGGAAATTGCATTATACTGCACGCCATTTTATGCATGTTAACTTCGAGACGTCACATCCACCACGCTTTTGCAACGATACGAGATTCATTAACATAAGCGTTTTTTCTTAACACAAGCGGTTTTCCTTAATGTAGGGGCTTATCTTTGTTCCCTATTAAATACAAAAATGTAATTAAGAGCCATTACATACGTTATACAAGGGAACAAACTGAAGATACGACGTGCATTCAAACGCACAATAAACGGAAATGTTCAGTTCGCGTTTGCACAAAGAAGAACAAAAATTGATGTGGCTAAAATAGCCCTTAAGACAGTAACGGAGTACAGAGGTACTCGTAATTATGTACACTAAAGAGAAAATATCAACATACATTAAAAATTTAATTAAAAGAAAAAAGATACCAAAATAATGTAAATATATTTATCAATAATAACACAAATTCAAAACTTAAATGAAGGTAGCGATAGCCAAGAATTGGCACGTTACACTAAGTACCTCGTTTTTTTATCTGGTTACACAATATTTTGAAAAATGTTTGATAACTTCCGATTTATATATTTACGAGCTATAAAAAAGTATTAAGCGAAAAGCTTATTCTTTTAACTTTCAGCTAAGATAGGTTTTTCGCTAAACCTTGTGTGTTTAGAGCGTGGTCTATATTTTCCATATTCTCACCACTTCGATGTGGCGCCACCTATTATGTAAATCGGCAGAACTGCCCGTCTTAAAAGAGAATTTGAAAAATATTTGGGTTTTAGAGTCAGTCCCGGGTGATCGCTGAAACGTTAACTTTGTAAATTTGTCTTGAAGTTATAAAAAATACTTAACATCCCAATTTTAAGATATCACGATTGTTTTTGCGTCGTTTAAAATAGTTACAGATAATAAAAAAAAAATTGTCGGGTCTTCCGACTCGCCCACGGGCGATCACTACGCGAGCGCAAAGGTGAACTTTGTGAATTTTTCTTGACGTTATAAAAAATAATTACATAGAAATATTTAGTTCTTAGGATTCTTATTATGTATCCTTTGAAATAGTCGAAGAAAATTTGAAACAGTTTCGGATCTTCGACTTAGCCACGGGCGATCACCGAGCTCGAACGTGAACTTTGTGAAATTTTCTTGACGTTATAAAAAATACTTACATCATAATTTTTAAGTATTACGATTCTTATTACAACTCGTTTAAAATACTTAAAGAAAATTATTGGGTCTTCGACTCGTACACGAGCGATCACAATTTTTATTTATTACCATTCTTTTCATATTTCCTTTAAAATAGTTAAATAATATTTGAAAAATTGTTGTCGAGTCAGTCACGGGTGATCACTGCGCGAGCTCGAACGTAAACTTTGTAAATTTTTCTTGACATAATAAAAAATAATTACATGGCAATTTTTAGTTCTTACGATTCTTTTATGAATCCGTTAAAATAGTTGAAGAAAATTTGAGAAATTTTTGTATCTTCGACTCTTAACTGTAGCTATCTAAGCGACTCTTAACTGTAGCTATCTTAAGCGACTCTTAACTGTAGCTATCTAAGATAGTTGGGACTTCAACTCATCCACGGGCGCAAACGTGACCTTGACAAATTCTTCTTAGCGTATTATCGCAATTTTTTTATTGTTCTTTTTACGTTTGCTTTAAAATAGTTAAATAAGATTCGAGTCAGCCACGCGCGATCTCTGGGCGAGCTCGAAGGTAAACTGTGAATTCTTGATGTTATAAAAAATTGTTACATCGCAACGATTGTAATATATTCAGACTCTTTTTGTGCCCTTTGAAATATTTAGAGAAAATTCCAAAAAATTTTAAGTTTTCGACCCATCCACGGGCGATCACTGCACTAGTTGGAACATGAACTTTGTGAATTTTTCTTGACGTTATAAACAATACTTACATCGTGATTTTTAGATATTACGATTTTTATTACTATTCTTTTTATGTTCATCAATCCCTGCGCAGGCGTAAACGTGAACTTCTACGAATTTTTTTTGAAATTATAAAAAATACATCGCAATTTTTTGTTATTATTCTTTTTGTTTCATTTAAAATAGTTAAATAAAATTTGAAAATTTATTGAATCTTCGAGTCAGTCTCGGGCAATCACTGCCCGAGTTCGAACGTAAACTTGGTAAATTTTTCTTGATCGTTGAAGAAAATTTGAGAAATTTTTGGATCGTCGACTCTGCCACGGAAGATCACTGCGTGACTCTGAACGTGAACTTTTTCTTGATGTTAAAAAAATACATTGTTATACAGGGTGTTACAAAAAGGTTGGGCTGGCTATACGTTTTCGAATTTTATAGACAATTTTGAAAAAAAAATCAAGAATAACTTTTTTTTCGACCGCCATTTTGTATTTTTTCTAAATAAAATTATATCTGTGTTGTTTTTTAAGACATTTTCATAAAAATTGGTACACGGATGTATCTTACAAAGACACAACATAGGAAAAATATTCATTTACGTAATTTAATTTTTTTCAAAATGGTTGGCATGTCAATTCTTTAACGTGGAATTACGAAAAAACCGTAGCCCAAACGAAAATTTTAAAAGAGACTAAATAATTTCGAAATTAATTTATCTTTCTAGTGACACCTTGTTTGTTGAAATCGGTTAAGAAATAAGGAAGATTGTAGTTTTCACGTTACGCGTTACTAGTTAATCGCGGTGCGCGAGTAATTCAAACAACAATTAGGCGGCAGGCTTTGTCCGCACAAGAAAGGACGTGGTCGCCAAATAAATAAATACAATAGCATAAATAATAATAAATAGCATAAATAAATAAATAAACACAACAATTCTCATAAAGCAAATCCAATAAATATTTTGGTCAACAAATTGCTCATATTAAGTGTTCAAAGTGACCACCGTTGCTAAAAACACATTGCCGCAGTCGACGTAACATGGATTCCCTAACTCGTTGTAACAGTCCTGGCGTATCCCTGATTCGTCTCATTCCATGCTCAATCCGCTGTCTCAGCTCTCCAACATTGGCAACCGGAGTTGCGTAGACCAGGGATTTTAAATGTCCCTAAAGATAAAAGTCAACACGGGAACTGTCACTGGTAGTAATGCGTTTGTTTCGTTTACATTTAACAGCTGTTCGTTAATTATTATCAGATGTTTTCATTGTTGCGGCATTGTATTGAAAATGTAGCAGGTTGGATAACAGTATACCGGAATTTTAATAAAGTGACATTGAATGTGTTTATACTAAATGCCTTACTAACCTTACTTAGATAAATTTCAAATAAATCAGTAATACCGACCTAGCTGAGTCCCCGCGATCGCGAACATTGTTGTGAAAGTTTTTATAGTTGTTTTTTTAATTAGTAAAACATAAATTTAGCCTGAAAAGGTAATTTTATTTTCCTTTGTAAATAAATTGATTGTTGCAGTGACAGTTGTATTTATTTATTTATGCTATTTATTATTATTTACGCTATTGTATTTATTTATTTGTCGACCACGTCCTTTCTTGTGCGAACAAAGCCTGCCGTTGTTTGAATTACTCCCGCACCGCGATTAACTAGTAACGCGTAACGTGAAAACTACTATCTTCCTTATTTCTTAACCGATTGCAACAAACAAGGTGTCATTAGGAAGATAAATTAATTTACAAATTATTTAGTCTCTTGTAACATTTTCATTTGGGCTACGGTTTTTTCGTAATTCCACGTTAAAAAATTGACATGGCCGCCATTTTGAAAAAAATTAAATTACGTAAATGAATATTTTTCCTATGTTGCGTCTTTGTAAGATACATCCGTGTATCAATTTTTATGAAAATATCTTAAAAAACAACACAGATATAATTGTATTTAAAAAAATACAGAATGGCGGTTAGCGGCTAAATGAAGCCGAAATCGAAAAAAAGTTATTCTTGATTTTTTTTTCAAAATTGTCCATAAAATCCAAAAACGTATAGCCAGCCCAACCTTTTTGTAACACCCTGTATATACATTATTATATTTCCGATTGTGTTGATTTAAGAAATAAAATATATCACTGTGTTCCAAATTCGATCCCATTGCGATCGCAGTTATTATTAGAGTTAGAATGTTGGTTAAATGGGGAAAGTTTTAGAGAATTTTGGTCTCAAATAAAATCGGTTTATAAACATTTTTGATGCATACTTTTTTAGATATTTGAAAAAATTTGAAAATCGGCCATTTTGTTTTTCGTTAATGACTCATTAACCAATGATCTGAAAGCTTTTTAGATTTGAGATTATTACGACACTTTTTACCAAGGAATGTTTTTATCGTAATTAGAACCGCCGATCGTCTTTTGTTTTTTTTTTTTTTTTTTTGATAATGCTAAAAAAGAGCTTTTCAACCATGTGTCGCATGCCACAAAAATAATTCATTTACAAGGTGTTTTTGAATTTTCTTACTTCTAGTGAAGAAACTTAAAATTGGCACCGTCGCATTTAATAATTTTTATTACCATTAAAAGAAAGAATAACATAAATGAAGAAAATGAGGCGCAAATAATATGTTTGAAAATGAAATTGACTTTTATTATTAACGAATAACAACTAATTACTCAACCAGTTAAATTGTTTCATTAAAGTTTGCTAAGATCCTCAATGTTTTATAATAAATTTACCGTATATTCTTCTTCTTGGGACACAGGGTTATAAATCGTAGGGTCTTCGGTTCAGTATGAGTGCTTGAGCATCTGTTTAAGAGGTTCTTACTCGATTAATATTTAATTGTTAATAATAAAATCATACTGTTTTTTAAACCGTTATTACTTGGGCTTATATTTACAATTTTCCATAAATTTTTAAGCTGATTTTATATATAAAAAAAAACGTGGATAACTTCACTCGGAGTTGTGTGCACTACAGATCGGCCAAACGCTTTGCGGTAAATTTACTAAGCAATACACTCAAATACAAACGGAATTTTTAGTCTAGTTGATCAGGTTTACTTACGTACGTTACTAGAAGATGGAGTGTTAGATATTTACTTCTCTTATAACTACAACCTACATATTTGCGCCTTTAATTTTAAACACCACGCTTCGTATTCACCCTGCATGGATCTTGATGTTCGTCTTCCCCAAAAACTATTATCGCTTATTAAAACTGAAAATATGTCTAATAATAGCCAATTACCCACCAGATTATATAGGTTTAAAAAAAACGTACAATATAAATGGATTGTATTCGAGAACTTCTTAATAACGTGTAAATCCGCAACCAGCTATCGCAAGATTATAAATTGTTCCATGTTTATAATTACACACACCGCAGAGATTAGCATATTATTGCCACGATTGTTTACGTTTTTTAATAGTTACCTTTTATGAACGCAAAAAAGTACGTAACGCTATAATTCAGATTAAAAATCTATGCTTAAACAATCTGTCGACCAAAGACGCTTGTGATTGAAATTGATAGATAAAACGTAAGGTGAAAACCACTGAAGTAACGTTCTTGACAGAATTTATGGAATGTATTATTTATATTTATAATTATATATGTAATTTATAGTGGTTTTTCCATAATGACGTCCAGTGGCGCCGACTTGAAGTAATTTTAAGGTGCGACCAATGCAATAATTAGTCTGTTCATGCATCTATTCATAGTTAAAAAGGCTAATACTAAATGTGTGATCAGCGCAATGTATCAAATAAAAAATAAACCGATTATAAAACATTTTAAAGCTATTCCATCTTTAATTCCACATACACATACCTTACAATAAAAATCTAAATGATTAATTTCCTAAATTGAATTTACCAGAAAAAATAACTTTTTTTTAATTTTGGAACAATTCGTCTCGCCGCAATAAATAAATATTCCATGTTAATAATCTAGAAAGTTTAGGATGGGCCCTGTTCCATGATTCCAGGGTGGACCTAAGCCCCGAAGCCCACCTGTAGTGTGCGCCCCTGATGGTATCTGTTACAAGCAAATGTATACCCATGTGTGTTTAAATTGAGAGTCTTCAACATGAAAAACTAATACTTGTAACCTCTAATAACAATTACCATTATAGAAGCTTAAAGTGAAGCCAGTCGCTTAAAAAGAAGGCGAATTGACCAATATCAAGTGAGTGAAGGAATAAAATACATAGCATAAAATGGTTTAACGGGCGAAATAAAATATAGAAACGCCAAGTGCAGTGTCCCATTCCTTGTTTCAGTACCATACGAGCAACACCAAATTTAGCTCAAAGCTAATTAATAGAGTATAAATAAAATAGAACATATCAGTGGACGTCATTATTACGATGCCGCACAGATGCGATGAGATAGTGGCACAACGCAGCCGTTGGAGTATTCAACAAACCAGATCCCGTCGTTGGTTGGCCTACCGTAGAGTCTACAAACACCAGCAATTCACCGAAAAAAAACGGACACGCCGGAGCCATCCTCAGGCGTCGTCCCACTAGCAGTTCCGTAGACGTCCGCCGTAAACCAATTCGAGGAGCCTAGTCATGCATCCAGCAGTCCCAACAGAGAATTCAAGATACATAGAATGCGTAAGAAGCCACCGGAAACCGCCTCTGATGCAATAGAGACCGTTACGAACGAGAAAATGCCTCCGCTAATCTTGCACCGGAAAGAAAACCGTATCACTACTACCAAGAATTTGAGTGGAAATGCATTCACCCGATCCAAGACCATCAGTGAGGAAATCCGGATCCAGCCTGCCTCATCCCAATACCGAGATAGGTATGTACCTCACCTATCCAGTGTCGAGCTGGTACAGCTACAATTCAAAAAGTAAGTTAAGATGCTCCTAGAGTCTTAGGATCACTGCCGAGGACTTGTGACGGAAATTTGGTTTCGGACAGTATGACAGTTATCTGGGTTTCCGTCATGCACATTGCCGTTGCAGGTCGCAGCATCCGCTGTCAGGTGCGCCGGCATTACCTCAGGAGTCAAATATGTTACCTATGGTGGTGACTACCGTGCGAACTACAGGGGTTGTCTAAGGTTCACTCTACCTCCACAGCAACACCCTCAGATTCCAACAGCGTAAGTTACGCCCAAACACCGGCTGGTATTTGGTACCATGTCGATTCAATCCGACTTGGGGTTCTACTGTATTGGGCATTTCGCATGTTTCAATATAAAAAGGATCCTACATATCATCGCCAAGGTGACTGCGGCACTCGCGGAGGTGAAAACTGCGACTGTTATGCTCCAACACGGTCAGAAGGTGTTTGCCCTCCGGACCAGTCGAAAGCAAATGGGTATCACAAGCTACTGAAACCACGAATAACAATTCTGAAGAAATACCTGAAACTTCTACGTATCATACAAAGGATTCCTCCCAACTTCTAGCCCACCAAATGTGAAGAGCGGCTTCATCTTAACAGGATTGTTTCCGATAGACCATTCTGTTTCCAGAAGAGTTAATTGACCCAGTAGATTTACAGCAGTTTAAAGCAAAGAAAATGTATAAATAACAATCCTGAAGAAATATCTGAAACTTCTATATCATAAGGATTCATTCCAACTTCTACCCCACACAAAAGGGCGCCACTTGCGTTAGACTGCATACAAGCTGTAACCAAGGACTTGAATGTAAAGGCAACCCTTTCCTAAAGAAGCTACTGTAAACAGTGTGATTGGCCTTTTCTCACGTTATTAAAGAAACAACTGAAGAACGAGTAGATCCACCTCAAACTTCTGCGAATGTAAAAAAAGTAACGGTTCCTCGTTTGAAACAGTCAAGTTATGGCGAAGTGTTAACAATTACCGAAGTGTTAGATAGTCTCAAAAAAACCGAAGAAAAGAAAAAAACAAAACAGTAAAGAAAAATATTAGGTTGTTGCAAATGAAATGGCCGATTTCTTAGTAAACATTTAAATAACGATATTTTTGTTTAAATAAGCTTCATTAGAGTCAATACACTTTTCCCAACACGTTAAAGTGAATTTATCCCTATACGGTAAAAGTCTCAATTTCTGGAGGCGATGAATTGTATAGTCATTTTTTGATACCCGCTCCATTGGTGAATATTTTTTCTGAAAAATGGTGGTCCAAATGTTTAAAGAAGTGGTAATCCGTAGGTGACAGGTCTGAAGAATAAGGATGAACGAGAGTCTCATATTCCAGCTGGTTCAATTTTTGAACCGTTGTTCGTGAAATATGCGGTCTGTTTCTGCCGCAATTTTTCATGCATTTCCTGCAGTTGATTGCAGTATCTGTTTTCATTGATTCTATCACCTGGTTCCAGGAAAGAGTAGTGAATAATTGCTGGCGCGAACCACCAAACTATAACCAAAATCTTCTTTGGGTGAAGGCCGGGCTTGGGCATGTTTCGGTGCTTCATCTGCGTCTAACCACTGAACAGATCGGCGGCGATTATATCATACAGAATCCACTTTTCATCACACGTTATGCTCTATGCAAAAAAGGAACCCTTTCGTTTCTTGAGACTTTTCACTTTACGGGAAACAGTAGAATAATTGACTCCTAGGGGGTCTGCAATCCCACGAATAGTTGGGCATGTATGGATCTCAATTAAGTCCTTAATTCTTCATCATTAATAGAGTCCTAGGTCGACCACGTGGATGATTTTCAAGGTCCATAATCTCCTTTTCGAAATTTCTCGAACCAAAGCCGTACTGTTCTTTCTCTAGCAGTATCTTTTCAAATGCCGAATTAATATTGCGAGTTGTTTCCGCTGCGTTACGTCCAAGTTTAAACTCATAAGAACGGATTTGGCTCATTTCCGTGGTTCATTATAATTAATCGCTTTATCGATATTGTATTATTTCACTGTCAAAATAACACTGGATCTAAATGGCCTGATTTTCAAGCTTTAATTTGGTATATCACACAAGCCTGCTAGCGGATATTTTAATAAAAATTAGTGTAGATAACTTGGTGACAAAAGATTTTGGTAATTTGATGTACAACGACCCAATAAATATAAAAAGATCAACTTAAAGGAAAATTTACAATCTGATAACAACTAGAGAAGACACAATATTAGAAACGAACTTCATCAAAGACAATAATGGTGAAGAAAATATAGAAAACTTGAGAACTCAAATCAAAAAAGAGATTACTTTAGAAATTGGATACGAAAATCCACAAATAGATAGTATTATTCCAAGCATTTACGTGTTAGTTGATCTTGTGGGAGGCAAGAGAAGTGTAACACATTTTACTTACGTTGATGTAGTTAATTCTGTACAGGGAAATGAATATGCTATTATAGTGTTTAAAAGAATTGACGCTAAAAAAACTACTTTAATTTGCAAAGAAAACGATAAATTTTGTAATACATTTTATGTCCATCAAGACTTACTATCAAGTCCTTCAGTAACTATTCAAGATTGAAAACTGGTCTTCATCTTTCCAAGGACAATCAGTATAAATGAACAATAATTTAGTTTGAGTTCAAATATTTACTATGTGAAGCATTTTTTAAATAAAGCTTTTGCATTTCAAAAGATATAAACTTTAATATGGGGTAAATGTAAACGGGGTAATTGTAAACAATAAAGTAGACATCTCGGGGTTCCACTGAGTGATAGAAAATCATTTGTTTAGATTTCCCCCTGTTAGAACAGGTACCTACCTTAGATAGTTTCAAAATGATATGTTTACAATTACCCCCTATACATGGGGTAAGCATGAACACTACGGGGTAATTGTAAACTTGATTTTTTACAAAAAAAAACTTTTTTCGGAATAAAAAACTAACCCATAATGGACCTATAAAAAGAAAGCCCTGAATCTTTACCATTAACCCCAGTTGACCTTACCAAAAAATGGACACAAATACAGTGAAGAATGATCACGGTGACAAGAAAACAAAGTGTCAATATTATGGAAATAAGGAGAGGAAAAAAAAGGAAGGGTCCACGTACTTCATTCCCTCCCCAAAGGAGAGGGCGGGCTGCTCGAGCTTTCCGATCTCCTTCAGCCACAATCATGGATTCCCAGCATACACGCATACATACATTACGTATATATGCATGGTGGGATTAACGATAGGTGTGATCAGGATAGGATTGGAAGGAACGGAGTTAGGGTTCCGAGGGGGAAAATACTACCCCAGAATTCGCCTAAGTAGCCGTACATGGTGTGCATAATTAGTATAAAAACTTAAAAACGATAAATTATTTTCACAAAATCCAGAGACAAGAAGTTATTATTAATTAATAATAAACATAAAATTAATTTATATACGGATATACCAGGTTAAAACTTAGGTCCTTATCTCGGACATTAGCAAGAATAAAGAATGGACGTAAAAATAATTTATTATACATTTAATTGTGAATATTATTGCACGTATTAAAATTTTTGAATTATTTAACTGTCGAATTTAAAGTTACTGAAATCATCAAATGTATTGGAAAGATTATGTTATGCATAAAAATTAACGCAAAGAAAAATCAAAACACTAACCTAACTGCGAATCAAGTTAATTGCCATTGTAAACCGCAAATAAAAAAAGGAAATCCATTCCTATGGTAGAAAACATGACACAAGTGACAAGAGTACTACTCGTAGATAAATAAATTATAAATTAAATAGTATAACCGTTCTTTTTATGTGTTCATTTTTATTTTAACAAATCTGATAGTAATCTGCTAACAATAAACACGCATGTTAAGATATAAATACGGCCTATTAAAATATAAGATTTAAATGAGTCAAGTACTACATAAGATATGCCCACCTACAACATCCCTTTACTTTCCCTCCTGTACAATTTGAAGAAGCGTATTTTCACTTAGAGACTGTTTCAGAAATACAGGTTATACCGTTAAGTAGAAGCATAAAAGAAAGAATTGAATACAAAAAATGCGAGGTTCGTACAATATTTCTAAAAAGAATTATAAGAGTAGTGCGTTTTCCACAGATGGGCGGGCAGAAAAACCTCAAGCAGTAGTTTTATCTCCTTATATAAGTTGTTTGCAAATGGGAACCACGACCGTTCACACTTGAAGAAAAACCACAAATAATTTTAGAAGTAAATGTAACGCTATTTTCCGAAACATCAAGGACTGGGCGTATGCTCCTACTTGTGGGTCAATACTACCAAAGTGGACGTAAATAATAGTTCTACATAACGTTAATGAGTTAATTTCATGATAGAACGTAATTCATGTTGTAAATTTTGAACGAATGACACATGTCAGCCATATGTACTAATCTAGCTACTTAGTTCATAGCAGCTTCCAATTATGATAGAACTAACCGTACCCGTCGCGCGTTGCTGCAATCACAGAATTTACAATTTAGTGATACACGTCTCATAATTAAAAAAAAAAAAAAGCTTCACAAAAAAAATCAACCCTCCCATTTGACCCTCTTAGGAGTGGAATTTCGAAAAGCCCTTTCTTAGAGGATACCTACACTTCACAAAAACCACACCCTCTCCAAATTTCAAGTCTCTAGGACCAGCGGTTTAAGCAGTGCGTTGATATATCAGTCAGTCAGGACTTGGAATTTTTTTTACATAGATGTCTGCTTCGCTTAAAACTCGTTTTGTTTAAATGTTTACTTGTGATGAGTGATGAGTTGAAACCAGTTTGAACAACAAATATTCAAAAGCCAATTACATATATATGCCTTAAAATGTTAAATGTATTATTATACTAACAAGATACAAAAAAAAAGTAACCTGCCGCTATTTCTATAAGCGCAACATTTGTACTCTTTCACATTTATTCTTTCGGTGAAAGAAATCGTTTAGTCTGCTGCAAAATGACTTAGATTCGCGCTCTTCTGTAGTTGTTTCTGAATTTTAACATGACTTGTAAAAAAACATATAAAGAAAAATATAATATTTAGAAAGAATTCCTTCGTCCTCTTAATAAATCTTACTCTTTTCTTGCTTGGTGAATAGGTCAACCCTGCACCGTTATACAGTGATTCAAGATCTTTTTCGATGTAACGATCTAATGGTTTAGGTAACCTTAGTATTTTATTAAAAAAAAAAAACACATTCCAATTCATGGTGTAAAGGAGAGAATTTCTGTAAACCCCTTAAAGCCGTTACAATACCGTAGAACAATTGTAATTTGCAGGCTTTAGCCCAGTACAATCTAGTAAGCATAACCCAGCAGCTAGGGAAAGTAATTAGAGCATTTTGGATGCGTGGTCTGAAGATTTATTATTTCTACTAGACTCGTATAAATGTTGTTAAGCATAAGCCTTTGTACTAGCAATAGTACGAGCCATGAACGTTCTGAAATACAACCCTAAAAGTTCAAAAAGGGAATAAATAAATTTTAATTAGCACATAATAATAACAAATGATAATAATTATATACAGGGACCGCCATAAAGTTGGACACATGGGAAAAATTTATATTATTGAAATTTCTGAAAAACTCTATTGGCGGTTCGTTTCTGCATGTCTGACAACTAAAAAATTCATTGTGACATTTGTCACGTGACCATAGATTTGGCGGGAATTTTGAAAAATGTTAACTGTGATGCCGAAAAATGGGCCAAATTGACAAGATATCGAAAAATTGAAGTAAGAAAATGTTTTTAGAATGCAACAAAGACCCCATATACCAATTTTCAACCAAATCAGAAAAAATAAATCCCATTTATTCCCCTCTGCTTTTATTACGAAACATAAAATCTTGTTTTACCTAGAAATAGTTTTAATAACACAAATTACATAATTTTAGGTATCTTAAACGATGAGCTGCACTTTAAAGAGCAATAATTTTCATCCTTATAAGCCGAAATATTTGATTCTTCCAAAGCCAACTTATTAAATTCAAAAATATCGCTAATTTCAAATGTAATAACCAATATTAAATTTAATAAGGATAAATAACGTGTTGTTAAGTTTTAATTACAAATATTAGTTCGTTTACATTTTATTTACCGGTTAAAAATATTAGATCAGCTCATGCGCTTCAATGTACAGGGCATGAACACAACCAGTGACGAGGCTAAATCGTATTTTTTAAATTTTCCTCTTACAAATTGTCTATTTTACAAATATTTGATTAATTTTGACCTAAAATCATTTAATTTATGTTATTAAAACTAT
Source organism: Vesta saturnalis (assembly GCA_036346205.1). Lineage (NCBI taxonomy): Eukaryota > Metazoa > Arthropoda > Insecta > Coleoptera > Lampyridae > Vesta > Vesta saturnalis. The sequence continues at coordinate 664,546 of JARFJB010001603.1, forward strand.
TTCCAGGTAAAACAAGATTTTATGATGTTTCGTAATAAAAGCAGAGGGAATAATATGTGTATTATTATTTCTGATTTGGTTGAATAGTATATGAGTCATTTGTTGCATTCTAAATACATTTTCTTAACATAACTTTTCGATATCTTGTCAATTTGATAATTAGATAAGGATGGTGAACACTCGTAGTGCATTTGACCAAATCGACATAAGCTATTGAATAAGCAAATGTAGTAAAAAGAGTAAACCTACAATTTATTTTATTATGCATATCAATTCAATTCTCATTTGAGTGATACTATGTAACCTCCATTTTTTTTGTTCATCCTTTGACTGTTTCCTCATTTCCTACATTTACTTTTAATCATCATTTATTACACACTTTAAAGAAAATGGGTGTCCCTTGATATCAGTATCTGCTGTCAACAAGTAAGTATGACATTAAGCGTTTATATCTTAATTAATTACAATCACAAAATTACAGCGTGTACCGCATTGGATATAACCGTGAGAAATATCAAGTCTTGAACTGCATCCTTAACCCTGTTTTAACAAGTCCGGGTAAAAAAAAAACCACGCAACAAAACAAAATCTGACGATCTATCTGAAACATCCACACTGGGCATAAGGAATACGTTACACAGGTATATATGCACAAAGTGAGTAATATTACATCACAATCTTTTACGCATGTTTGACATACTAATTTAATTACAGCAAAACATGTCACAGTTGCAAATTCAAAAAAGACTCCAACTATAGAGCTTTATTGAAAAAAGTTACATCGCAGAAATGCGAATTAAATTTCTTAAATCATACATTAAAGAGATCAATTCACCTAATCGTCGGCAAGTAAACTCTTTTAATTAAAATCATTATGGGCTAATTGTGTGCGACATACTGAGGAAACAATAAAGCGAAGGGTTAAATGGGAACAAACGTTGGACATCACAGTTGACAAACTGATTAATATCGGAAACTATTCTGAAAGCTCGGATGTAGATAGTGACTCCGATTAGAAGTTTTACACTTTGACAACCATGTTTCTACAACCTATGATTAGTAATACATATATAATAAAATTTCTATTAGTAATGCATTTCAATTATGTAAGTACAAATTATTTTGTGGTAAAATGCTTTTCAAGATTTATTAAATGTTTACATTTTGTTGAAAATTGCATTGTCTATAACAAGGGCAGCAATGTGTTATAACTTTAGAATAATATTGTAAGGTTATAAACCTACATAGCACGCAGGCTGCAAAAATGACGTATCCAACATCTGTTAAGATTTCAAACATATTGTTTTTCAACAGTTATCATTACGATAATCAGCGTTCTCTAATTTTTACAAAATAAATCACAGTAAATAAGTAATGGTATTTTTAATTCTGCAGCTTTAAATGCTGCCATCTCGGGTATATTTTCTAATCAGAATGGTGGACCGATTCTCTCTACAATATGCCGATTCTCTCTAAAATTTTTGAGCTGATACTAAACCAACAAATTTCTCTACACGTAGAAACCCATCATGTATAACAAAAACATTAGTAATGCTATCATTCACATATTGCAATTTGTGGTCGATAAAATGGAAAAAAATAAATTTCTAAATTTAACTTGTTGCGACCTCCGCAAGACGTTCGATTGCGTTTGTCATCATAAACTTATACCTAACTGTATTACTATAATTTTGATTTAAGTAGTTGCAAACTGATAAATTTCTATCTCCTTAATAGAAATCAATATACTATCGTAAAGAACAGTTTTAATAAACAAAGGCGTACCGCAAGGCTCGATGTTAGCTCCAACCTTATTCTAATTGTATATGAATGACTTAGATGCAAGTGTGAAAAACGCTGAAGCTGTGCTTTTTGCAGATGACACATCCTTATTAACGTCAGGTAACAATGTAGAGGAAATATTAAGTAATAAAAAAAAGGGCATAGTGAAGCAAAGTTTTGGTTCTCTGCAAATAGGTTGAGTTTAAATAAAGACAAAACTGACTTTCACTCACCGATCCTCCGATTCGGATGTAAATAAGAGAAACCACCTGAAACACCTTGGTATTTATTTTGATGGTAAGTTCAATTGGCATCAACAGATTGAGTATTCTAACGTTCCCATGCATCTATATCTATCATTGTCTAGTATATATAAAAACACACTGCAATGATTTTATCTTAAATGAGAGCATCCATGGTAACAACACTAGAACTCAAAATGAAATTAAGTTAGACTACCTCAGATTCAAGTAGTAGATTTAGCTTAAATTATTATGGACCAAAGTTTTTTAATCAATTGCCATCTTTAATCTAAAAGTTAGATATTAAGAAATTTATGGCTTGGATTAAAGCTTATCTAACTGATAAATGTTATTACACTGTAGGTGAGTTTTTAAATGATGTATGAGCAACAGTTTAAATATTTGTATGTGTGCATGTTGCAGTGTTCTGTTACATTTGATATTTGACGACTGTAATGGCCTTATGGTTTTTTTAAACAGACTAAACTAAACAGAATTTATTATGACGAAAATAATTTTGAGTCATGTTTTTCGTATAACACCATATGATTGTATGTGATGACGTAGACTCCTAGCGAGGTTAGTACAGTTTAAGTTTGAAGGGATTGTGACTTGCCTCCTCGATAGCTCAGTTGGAAGAGCTCGACTCTAGCAAAGTGGAGGTCGTGGGTTCAAGTCCCACTTGTTAATCTTTTACTGTATGTACTGTAAAAGTTAATTTTAAATAAAGACAGTTAATATATATATATATATATATATATATATATATATACTACGAAGAATTCGGATACCTATTTTTTGCACAATTTAAATGTAAAAGTAACAGCTGCTTAGGTCTTAAAATTATCATAAAACAAAACTTTTAATAATAATTTTCATTAACACAACATAGCACAAAAATGGACATAAAATAACGAAGTGACAAACAAAAATGGTTAGTTGTTCAAAATGAGATCCACCAACCTCCACACATAATGCCACACGCCTTCGCAGCTCTCTTTTCCATTCGATATTTGCGAAATTGCCACGAATGTTGGTAAATGGATCAAAAATTCTTCTCTTGAAGATGGTTTACTCAGCCCGTACACTAACAACTTAACATGGTCGCACAGATAAAAGTCTAAAGGTGTGAGATCTGGTGATCTGAGCGGCCAGTGAACAGGTCCGTTTCTACCAATCGATCGGTTGGGAAATTTTCTGTGCAAAAACTCCGTTACAACATGCCCGTAGTGTGCAGGAGACCCATCTTGCAAATACCACATGGTTTGACGTACAATTAAGAGAGCACCTTCAAGCAATGCTGACAATTCTTCTTCCAAGAATTGTTTGTACATTTCGGAGTTTAAGTGCCCATTAAAAATGTGGGGTCCAATGATACTGTTTCCGATAATCCCGGCCCAAACATTTACCGTGAAGCGATATTGAAATCCGGTAATAGTAATTTCATGAAGATTTTAATCTGACCAAACGTGCTCATTCTGACTATTGTTCATTCCATCCCGAGAAAAAGTTTTGCCTCATCACAAATAAGTGTAACAGGAATGTTATGTGTGATCATCCATTCACAAAACCGAACTCTTGAAGCCAAATCGCTGGGAAGAAGGTGTTGAACGGGTTGTAGGTGATACGGATGCATTCAATTTTCGCGAAGAGTTTTCGAAATCGTGGTCCTGCTTTTATGCGACTAATGCTCGTTCAGCTATCGATTTCAACTTCTCTCAGCACCTCTTCTGCAAATGCATGTCGTGGAGACGCTCTTTTCAACGCGCCAAAGTTTGTTAAAATCGGATTAGCCGTTTCGAAGATACGGGAGGGGTGATTTAAGTAAACCTTTGAATACCCCCACCACTTTATTTTTATAGATACGTCAAAAGTGCCACACAAAAAGTTCAAATTATCCTCGACTTCAAAGTTTTTCTATTAGGTTAATATAGCAGAATTCACAGAAACATCACTTTTTAGATTCAAGATTGCAGTTACGTCTAGCGGCCATTTCAGAAACATGGAAATATTTTCCAGGTTTTTGTATTGGCCGTTTTAGTAATAACTTTTTTTTCCGCAAGCCTCTACGATGTATAGTTTCCCAGATACAGTACCTCGCATCCTTAGTTGGCCACCCCGTACATATGACAAAACGCGTAAATACGAATTTTAGGGTGGGTTCCATAATATACCGTTTATATGTGCAGTGGTTCTTGTCATCACGCTGCAGAGATCGCTTTTGTATACTGTGTGTCTAAATATTCTAACGTGACCTTGTGTGGCCAAGTAGTGGCAGCTATGTTCGGGCTCTTTAAGAGCTACTTCGCATATACCAAATGAGTCCGAATTTGAAACATCGAATTATTTGCAAATTATTATGTTAAGAAACGCCCACAGAATGCAGTAAACAAAAATAAATATAAAATTTTTTTAAGAAAGAAATGTCCAAAAATTAACTATTGAAATGTAAATTGTTAATTGTTAGTTTAAACTATTCTTTTGTAATTGTGACATGCAATGAGATTTAGTTTGAAACCAGTTAGTATAGAAATAATATAAGAATATTGAGAATTCCACACAATCAATTTAAAGATATGTGTCTCCCTGCGTAAGACGATTACACAAAAGACTTATGTCTAATGCTTAAATTATTTCGATTGTATAGGATTGGGGGAATATTTAATTATTCACAAAACTAATATACAAAATCGGAAACTAGTATCAGATTTTTAGGATTATTTTTTTTTCAGTTTGAAGTGTACAGAAATACAAACAATATTAAAGATTAAACTAATTCTTACTTTGTATCTTCACTTACACGTAAATGCTACATTTTTAGGTTTTATGTTAAAATTAACTTAACTTAACCTTCACGCCATTCCCTTGCGGGGTAGGCAAAACAATCCCTGCCTCTTATTTATTTTTCATTCACAATCTTTCTCCGTGCATTTCTATCTCCGCATACCTCCCTAGCTTCGGCAAGCTTCATACATTGTCTCTGACATGCCCTTTTATTTTTAAAACTCCTTATCTTTCTTTCCTTTATCAGAGATTCTACTATATTCAGCCAAGTTTTAGGTGGCCTCCTAATCTCGCCCACATATATTTGTTTCGTTAATCTTGCGTTGTTCATTCTCTCAATGTGACCAAACCAACGTAATGTACTACTTTTATATCTATCCATCATCGTCTTTTCCTCACCACACTCCGTCATTACGAATTCATTTTTTATCTTGTCCCTTCTCGCATTACCAAATGCTCTTCTCAGGAATCTCATACCCATGGCATTTATTTTTCTTTCGTGCTCTTTTTGACATACCCATGTCTCACTTCCATACAGTACTGATGGGACGAATACGCCATTATAGATTGCTCGTTTCGCAGCTAGGCTCATGCTTTCATTTCTCATTATCGTCCACATACTTCCAATTACTTTCCTTTCAGCATTGACCCTTCGTCCAATCTCGCCCTCCATTGTACCATCTGCAGTAAACATTCTACCGAGATATACAAGCTCGTCCACTTGGTCCACAATTTCATCTTGTAGAGTAAATACTCCACTCTCCTTTCCACCTTCCCGATTGAACACCACAATCTTAGTTTTGTTCACGTTTACCTTTAGGTCCATGCTCTCACACTGTATCATACTTCCTCAGAGTGGTTTGCAGCTCATCCGCACTGTCACTTAATAATACTGTGTCATCTGCATACACCAGAAGTCGTACATTTACGTCACCAACAATTACACCATTTGTATCGGTACATGCTTGTCTAATACATCCATGTATACATTGAACAACCACGGTGACATCACATAGCCTTGTCGCACTCCTTGCTTAATATTAAAGTATTCACCCACACCTCCTCTCACCCTAACACATGCCCGACTACCGTTGTATATTGCCCTTATTCCATTTATTAGACCTTTATTTGCGCCATATTCATTTAATATTTCTCACAGCTTTTCCCTATTCACTGTCATATGCTTTCTCCAGATTTACAAACGCACAGTACAACTTCCTTTTACCTTTAAACACTTTTCGATCACCTGCTGGAGAGCAACCATCTGATCGACACATCCTCTCCCTGGCATGAAGCCACCTTGCACATCCCAAATCTTAGTTTGTGTAGTTTCTCGTACTCTATCAATCAGTATTCTTCCAAATACTTTACCAGACACGCTGGGCAAACGTATTCCTCTGTAGTTCTTACAATCACTCTTGTTCCCCTTACCCTTATACAGTGTTAAAATAATGTGTGATTTATGTTCAATTAGCTTTAACAATCAAGACAACACATAAATGGTTACTATTGGCTTAATTTTAATAAAAAATCTCTTATTCACGAACATTACATATTATTGTAACACATGTGTAGGTATAACATGTAAAACTATCTACTACAGATTACTATTTTTGTTGTTGAAGGTTACAAATTTTGAAGTATTTTCACTACTTTCAACACTACATTTACAATTAATGTTATCCGGGGATTCGTCAACTACTTGGCCTGGTTAACGCAGTTTATTTAACATTGTATTAAATAGTATTACAACTTAAACATACACATTTATCCAATTTACAGTGTCTAAAAATTGCCCTTTTAATTTAAATGTGAAACATTTTTTTCTCGGCCGTAATGACTAAAGTCGGCATATTCTTGTTACGGTTCTACACGAGTACTTGTAAATTCATATTTTGTAACAATTCCTTGATATATTCTAAAAAGCTTTATAAATTTTTATAAAACATTTAAGTAATTTCTAAAAGAAATTTGGAGCTCGTATGGTTAAAAACGGCAGATGCGTTCCATTACCCTCCACTTCCCTTTAAGCCTTAATTTCACCCCCTACAAAAAATTTCAAAAACCGCCCTGTGGTATCCACTCTTATTCAATAAGGAACTTATCATCCAAATTTTAATGTCCTAACGGAGTTAACCAGGAAAATCATATCGACTTTCAACTCCATGTTTCACCCTCTTAAGGAGAGCAATTTGTTAAATTGTTTCTTGTTTTACACCCCCACCATGTAGGCTCTCATACGTTAAATAGTTTGGACTGTGGGTTGATGTGTGGATCAGTCAGTCAGTCAACTTTGTGATTCATACAGGGTTTTCAAAGTTAAGTCTGCACTATTGCTAACTTTCTTATTAATGGAGCTACGAAGTCGGTTAAATTAGCAAAGTAGTGTGTATTTTTACGCTGATTACGAAGGTCTATTAACCTGGCACCCCACCATGTCAAAAATTTTTGGGCTCTTTTCATTCCCGAGGAAAAAGATATTTAAGTGTGGGGGTGCTGATTTGCCGTTAAGCTAGCGCCAACTTTTTTCCTGGGATACTTAAAAATTTCCCGTTTGTCTCAGATTTATGGGCTTTTTATGGGCTTTTCGAATATCCAACTCCCGATTTACTTGAATCAACCCTAACAAAGATATCAACCCTTAAAAATTAAAAGAACAAAAATATTTTTCAAAATAAATATTCTTGTCAGATAATTACGGGCTATTTATGGGCTCTTCGAGAATGCAACTCTCGATTTTCCCGGATTAACCTCAATAACAGTATCAACCCTTAAAGAAAGAAAAGATTGAAATATTTTAAAAAATAAAAATTCTTTTCATATCGCATCAATTATTCAAACTGCAGAAAAAGGTCGTAAAAGTGTCAAATAATTTGATAAAATGATGTATTATTGCTATCCTGCTGAGCTTTGCGTTACAGGAAGCATCGGTCCCTAATCTTGCTAATAAAATATTGGCGCCTGCAAGACGCATCATACGTACGCATAATGCGTGGGCGTGTGAATTCGCAAAGTAATCAGTAATATAGTACCTTTATATTTTGTTTAGACTAGTCGACTACTTTTATTTATTGTTTTAACTTTAAACTGATATGTATTTTAGTTTGTAGCCGACTATCGTTGAGTAGGTAATCCGTGTCGCAATAATTTTTGAGTGTATACAAATTTGAAATTTGTAGTTATATTTTAGCAGCCTACTGCCGCCTATATCCGTTTGAGTGTGTCCTATAAAAGTGATTACCGTGTGTACGTATTAATTAGTTACTATTATAAAATAAAACTGATAAAAGTATTTCAAGTAGCGAAGCATAGCAGCGCTTTAAAATCGCAAATGTTATCAGAAAATTATTATTTATTTATGGGCTCAACATTTCTGCCGTTAATGATTTTTGGGCTGCCCTCCCCCGTCAAAAAAATTACCCGTATATTGGTTATAAGCGATATCTGGATGATCAACGTCTCACAGTCATGTAAACTGTCTTAAAATTAATATTCATTTATGGGCTTAACACTTCTGTTACTCATGAGTTTTGGGCTGCCCTCCAGGTTAAAAAAAACTACCACTGAATGAAGTTTCAACCAAGTAAACGAAAGTACAACGTATTATTATAAAAATATGATAAAATCTTTATTTCTTTATAGATCTAACCTGTGTTGTGGCCCGTGATTTTGCGCTGGACGAAAAATCTACTCTCAAATCCATTATATATCAATACCTGAGGAAGCAACACCCAACGATCACATAAACTAATAAATTTATTATTTATTTATGAACTCAATCTTTCTATAGTCTACCAGTTCTGAGTTGCTATCAAAACATTGTTTTTAAGTGGTGATATCTTGGATAGATTTGATCCAGACACATCGGCGATAATATATACGGAGAGCCCGCAAATAACCCATAAATACCCACGCGAACTTTTATTTTTGAACATATTTTTATTTTTATCAACCTTTAAGTGTTGATATTTTTATTAGGCTTAAACTGGTATATAATCAGGAGTTACATATTTGAAGAGCTCATAAATAACCCATGATTATCTGATAGGAATTTTTTTATCTTTAAGGGTTGATACCTTTGTAAGGATTGATCCAGGAAAATCGAGTTACATATTCGAAGAGCCAATAAACAGCCCATATTTATATGAAAAGAATTTTTATTTTTTAAAATATTTCAATCTTTTCTTTCTTTAAGGGTTTGATACTGTTATTGAGGTTAATCCGGGTCAATCAAGAGTTGCATTCTCGAAGAGCCCATAAATAGCCCGTAATTATCTGATAAGAATATTTATTTTAAAAAATATTTTTGTTCTTTTAATTTTTAAGGGTTGATATCTTTGTTAGGGTTGATCCAAGTAAATCGGGAGTTGCATATTCGAAAAGCCCATAAATCTGAGACAAACAGGAAATTTTGAAGTATCCCAGGAAAAAAGTTGGCGCTAGCTTAACGGCAAATCAGCACCCCCACACTTAAATATCGATTTCCTCGGAATGAAAAGAGCCCAAAAATTTCATTGACAAAATTTGAAAGCACATTAAAAGCCTGTAAGAATATTTATTTTAAAAAATATTTTATGTTCTTTTAATTTTAAGGGTTGATATCTTTGTTAGGGTTGATCCAAGTAAATCGGGAGTTGCATATTCGAAAAGCCCATAAAAGCCCATAAATCTGAGACAAACGACAAATTTTAAGTATCCTAGGAAAAAGTTGGCGCTAGCTTAACGGCAAATCAGCACCCCACACTTAAATATCGATTTCCTCGGGAATGAAAAGAGCCCAAAAATTTAATTGACAAAGTTTGAAAGCCCATAAAAGCCTGTAATTTCTATACAAAGCCCAAAAATTTTGACATGGTGGGGTGCCAGGTTAATAGACCTTGATTACGATGGTGGAAAGAGAAAACAATTGAAAATCGCATTCTCGAAAAATCGACTAAAACATACTTTTTCTACTGGAACACCCTGTTTACAACATTCTCAGTCGATAGAGAATTAAATTCTGAGACAAAGTTGTCATATGCATTTCTATCCTACAGTAAAAATTATGGGAGATTTTGCCGATTTTGAATTTCATCAAATACGCTTGATTCAAAATTGATTGTTTATTTTCATTCAGAAATTTTTGGTAATAGATGCTTAGCTACGAATGGTCCTGTTCGCTGGCCTCCTCGGTATCCGTACATAACCCTTTGGGCTTTTACTTGTAGGGATATTTCAAAATGAATTGTATAAAAGACGTTATACAAATATCGAACTCCAACAAACGATTATTCATATTATTAACAGTATTGATGCTAGAACTATTTTGAAGGCCACAAGACGCGTTTATAAGCACGTAGTAAAATGTATGGAACAAAGAGGAGATCTTTTCCGCATTTAATTTAAGACCTGCTAATTATTCATTATTTAGAGCGTGTTTAAATTCATAAAATAAAGGGTTACTTTCGAATCATAGCCTACATGATGAAATCAAAAAATCGCCAAAATCTCCCTTAATTTTTACTGTAAGGTAGAAATGCATATGACCACTTTTGCTCAGAATTTAATTCTCTATCGACTGGGAATATTGTATACAAGGTGTTCCATTAGAAAAAAAGTATGTTTTCGTTGATTTTTCGAGAATACGACTTTCAATTGTTTTTCTTTTTCTACCATCGTAATCAGCGTAAAAAAACACACTACTTTGCTAATTTAACCGACTTCGTAGCTCCATTAACAAGAAAGTTAGCAATAGTGCAGACTTAACTTTGAAAACCCTGTATATAAACATTATTAAAATCATGAAAACCTTAGTTTTCATAATAGTATTGAGAAATTGTTAAAAACAAGACGAATACTTACTTTTCGGTTACTGTTCTAAAAATATAATTAATCCATCCAAACAACTTTTAAAATATTAAAAGTATAAGACAACGCATAAGTCTTATAAGGGCTAAAACGGCGAGCTAAACTTTCGGGTCACTAGTGACTGCTTTGTATCGAGTATCAATATATGTATAAAATAATTGCCTTTATATACAATATTTATAATGTTGAAATAGGCCAATTCATCGTAAAAGCAAGTACCAGTGATTTCTAGTACCAGCGCAGCATACGAAACCCCAAATAAATAACTAAAAGCAAGAATATTAAGTTAAATTGCTACCCTTGACGTCAGAGTTTTTTTGTCTTCTTGGTTTTTTTTGTCTTCAAACCCTTGAAATTAATTTTTATACTATATTTCAAACTTCTCTGGAACAAACCTAAAATCAGCTTTCTTGGCATCCACTAAATTTACCATTTTGCTATAAATTTTCAAATAAATCAACTAATGCCTAAATTTCATAAATTTTTATTGTTTTGCTAGAAATGAATGATAGCAGAGGGTTGGATAAAAACTTTAAACTATGCGTGAGTTATTATATATAATTCACTTATAAAAATTAGCCTGTTTATTCAAAATGTTCACAGGCTAAATTTTTTCGTAAAATATTTGTAACATTGCTCACTTACATAATAAACTATTATTATTTTTTACTTTATCAATTTCTAAAAAAAAAACTGAATTGGTATTCAATTGGTCCATTTTATGTGCAATCACCATTACTATTAAAAATATAACTTTATATTGTTGTTCTATTCAGTGGTATTAATCCAAAAATGAAATATAAAGTTATTAACACCGCATATGGAAAGGTTAAATAATCGAATTTAATATAGCTTCTTGTCCTCGTTTACTATGTAGAAAAAATTAACTATCGCAAATGTTCCTGTTTATTTTTAAATTACCATTATTTTATACCCAATTAGCGTAAAATAACAAAAACGTCGGATACATAGTACATGTAACATTTAATACTTCTTAATTTTAACGACTGAATGATATACCATTTAAAAACTTTACGGTAATGATAATGCGTTTTATTTATTACAATGAATAATGGGTTTAAGTTTAAAAAATGAATGGAACCTTTGTGTTAAAACAAAGTATTAATAGCAAACAGTCTGTACTTGTAACAAGAACTAAGCTTTAGAGATGACAACGATTTATGTATAGTACCTTTAGAAAATTGCTTATAACATAACGAACAAGCATCCAGTAAGTGTATTGTTTCAAGTACATCATGGATAAATTTATGATTGTTAGAAGTACTAATAAAAATTGTAAAATATTGAAAATATTAAAATAATAGAATCAAAGTATTATTTTAATTTTACAAATATTTAAAACTCTCAAATTTATGTCAGCGTAGTTAGCCATTTTCGTGTATGTCATCTTACATAGTTGGTCTTTGTAGTCCTGCTACAGTTTGCTTTTACGGCGGCAACGTTGTCGGGACTCCCAAGTACCTAAGAGTACATACTTTGTATAAAAAAACGAGTTGTGTAAGCAACCCTTACCTCGAGATTCATAGCGATCTGATAACATATCGGGCTCAACAGAGTACACTTGGTACCTATATACAGGGTGTCCCAACTATTTGGGGGTGGAAGATTACACCTATACTGTTGATTTAATAAATAATCTTGTATCAGATTATTGTAGTCAACAACGAGGAGCATCTTGTAAAAACATTTTTGTATATACAGGGTGTCTCATTTTCGAGTCCTCACTAAACTTGTGTTTTTTTAATGGCTCACCCTATATATTTGAATTCTCCGTTAAATGCTGAGCAAAATGATATAAGGTAATATGGGTCTACGACTAACGGTTCCTAAGTTATTGACATTTCTATGTAAAAAAATTAGTCAATTAAGTAGGCTCCTGTTCCGCCATTTTGAAAGATATCGGAGTGAAATTTTGGGATTTGTTTACCTATGGGTTTAGAAGTTGTACATTTTATTTCTAACTCATGCCCTTATACGACACTCTTCGGAAACGACTTAAACCGTGAATTTTAATTATTATTGCCAGGAAAGAATTGCCCTTCGTTTATGAAGCTATCTATCCTAATTATATATCCTGCCAATCTCATATCAGTATCTTTAAAAAAAGGATAGTAACATACTTGAAGTGAATACATTTGTTTTCCAAACAAGCACTATTTTACTAAAATTGAATAAGTGGTTTAGAACTTACAGCGAGCGATTTTAATGATTACACTTTCAATAGTTTCCCCACTCTTATTATGGTCAGTACGCCAATGAACCTTAAACAAAAATTATGTAGAATTGTCTAGACTCTCTGACGATGTAAGCAAAGGCATATTTTTATAAAGTAATTTTTGAGAGAAATTTAATAATAATCATACACCATCTTCAGGGTATCTAACACAAAAACCAAGAAAACTGTATCAAAATTTTAATTTTAAAAAACATCTCACCATGTACTCTTACTAAAAATTTTTTCAAAAAATTAACAAAATGAGTCAACAATTAAAATAGCTACTTACCATTTCAATACTATTACATAAAAAATGAAATAACCACTAACTATACAAATAATTTTCAACATCTAGCAGCCATAATACGAAGCTTTATAACAATTGTTACAAGCAAGTTCATAATATTAACACAAGTATATGTGTGTTCCAAGAAACAAGATAACTGTAAGAACAGCTGATAATAAAATTTTACAAATATAGTATAATGTCTCCATCTAACGACAATTAGAAGAATGTAAACATTCTGTTATGAAAGGTTTGTGCATTGCATATTCATTACACACCTTAAAGTTAGAATCATCCGCATGTTTACCTATTTGATACTGTTCCAATAAGCAAAGTGATTTAAAGTTCGAATTATTATGTAAAACACTAACATTACCCAGTATATCACAATCATGACCCTCTCTCACTATATCGTCTGCAAAAGCACTTTTAAAATACAGTGAACGATCAATATTATTTTTCCTCATAAGACTTGGGTGTTCTTTAATTCTAATATTTATACTCCTATTGGTCATCCCTACATAAACCGTATTACATTCTTTAGTAGCACATTCTAGGCGGTATATACCTGACTTATATTTTTATCGATGTAATCTTTGTTTTTACAAAATGTACTTTTTAAGGAATTACTCGTACTAAATGAAATTCTCAATTGTTTTTTAAATATTTTAGTAATACGTGTGGAAATCACTCCTATGTAGGCAGAGTTCGATACTTTAAATTATTATCGTCTCGTTTAAAAGATATATTAAGAGTTGTATGGTCTCTAAGTTCCTTGTATTCCAATTTATCTTTGACCATTTTGTTAATTATGCCTTCTGGGTAATTATTGACCCTCACAATATATCTAATGGTATTTATCTCTTTTTCAAAATTATCTTTATTTAGGTATCGAAATTAAACGATGGAGAAGAAAATGAAAAGAAGACATTATGTTATGTGGGGTTATTTGCGATGTATGGAATTGTATTGCTGGTATGAGTTGATTTTCTAAAAATACTAAAATCTAGTTTATTATTAATGATCGTAATACTGAGATCCCAAAAGGGAAAATACCACTCACAGAAGCTTCATAGGTATATTTCGGTGGAGATTATTTATATAAGCAAAGAAATTATCAAAATCTAATTTCGTACCCTTGAAAAGACAAGTAACATCGTCCACATATCTCCACCAAAATATGCAGTGTGATTTAAACTGTGTACTATTGGCTAAGTGTTCCACTTCTAAATAATTCAAAAAAATTTCATTTAAAATGGGGGAAAGACTACTATAGTCTGTAAAAATAAAGATTTTCTATTTCGGCTTAGCGCTTTATTACTCTGAGACATTGGGAATATACAGCCGTTTCTTTCTAACGTTTGGGTTTCAATAGAAACGTACGCGACTTAAGTGAAAGCGTGAATTACCTGCTCAATGACTTAAGACCGCTCGCGAGAGGTAAACACAATGGAATTTTAATTCTATTCCAAAAGTTATAAAACGTTTTGAACGATTTTTTATTTTAACTATGTTGCAAAGTTTTTTTGTGTGTGGATGCAGAGGTTTATTACTTAATATAATTCATTTATTTTGAAATCATTAATTGGTAGGTAATTAAAAAGGAATTGATATGCATAAACCAGTTTTATTGTTTACTAATAGTGACATTAATTGTACATGCAGAACATAACGTACATTCAAATATATAGGAATGCACTTATACCTAATGGGATAATTAGTAGAAAGTGATGAAAGTGGTAATCAAATCCTCATTATTTACTCTATTATAATAGCTGGCTATTTGCGTATTTAGACCCCAAAATAATACATTGCCTCAAAATCTTTTAAAAAACGAACTTCGAATACCGCCGTAACGAAAGTATAAAAAATCTGGCCTTATCAAAAAGATAAAATTTGATAATTTCGAAATTTAATATCTGGAAAAGTATTTGAGATACCGGAATATTGAATTCAGTACCGAACTGAGTTCGTTGAAAACGTTTGGTAACTTCTGGAATAGGATTACATTTCCATTGTCTCAGAGTAATAAAGCGCTAAGCCGAAATAGAAAATCTTTATTTTTACAGACTATACCCATTTTCAAACCATGCTTCTAGCTGTAAAATTTATTGTCAAATTTAAAGTAATTTTGATCAATGCATACATTGAACATATCCACAAAACATTTAGACTATTTGTTGTCTAAATTACATTGGCTTAAAATATTTTTAACCAGACGTTTACATTGTTGAGGAGGAATACTTGGAAATAAATTCTGTATGTTAAAACTAACTAAATGAGCATCAGAAGGAACAATAACATCTTTGATTTTATCAATCACTTCATAGTTTTTTTTAATGCTAAATTTAGGTTTCCAATTTGAATGTTTCTTAAACCATATATTTAACACGCGTGTGAAGTTCGATCCCGGAAGTCAAAACCAGAAAGTTCTGTCAACTGTGCTGGGTTCTGTAAGTACTTTCAAGAAGTGCTCTGTAAGTTTGAGCTATTGTGCTGATTATTAAAGCATTAAAAATCAAATTTCACTTGTGGGTCCAAACTTCACGTTTTTCCGAACTTCAAAAAATCGAAGTTCTGTTGCGCCAAATGGAAGTATTCGAGGTTAAAAC
This sequence comes from Vesta saturnalis, assembly GCA_036346205.1. Classification (NCBI taxonomy): domain Eukaryota; kingdom Metazoa; phylum Arthropoda; class Insecta; order Coleoptera; family Lampyridae; genus Vesta; species Vesta saturnalis. The sequence continues at coordinate 680,335 of JARFJB010001603.1, forward strand.
GAAGTGCTATACCCATATATGAATGTGCTTCGCTAGTGTTACCAGAATAAAATATTTTCGGCAAAAAAGTTATAAAAGCAAAAGAAAAATTGAAAGTGCTGGAAGTTCTGGCAACTGTGTTGGGTTGTGCTCGTCGAGTACAGTCGAAAAGCTCTTTACAACTTTTCAACATAATGAATAATAAAAAAGTTATGAACAATATCATTAGCACAGATCGACCATAGAGTAATGGAAAGCGCTCGGGTGTTTTGGCAACTGTGCTGGATTGTACTCGTTGAGGACTATCGAAAATCTCTTAACAAGTTTTTGATAAAGTGAACAACAAAAAATTTATTAACTACAACATTAACATAAGGAAAACCGAAAATAAAAAATGGAAAGTGCTGGAAGTTCTGATGACTGCTGGGTTGTGCTCGTCGAGTACTATGAAAAACCTCGTTGCTATTTTTCTCATTTTTCTTTCACGCACGCACGCACAGTAAAAACACTTAAAAGCTGCAAAGAATTAAATATACTTGCATGCACACATTTCGCCTGAGATATTACAATGCATCAGGTTTCAATCGATGTAAATTTTGTCTTTATGTATGTAGAACTGATGTAAATTTGATTGTAATCTAATTATATTTAGAATTTACATCAGTTCTACATACATAAAGACAAAATTTACATCGATTGGGGCTTGAACCTTGATGGCGCAGTTGGTTAGCACGGTACTCTAGCAAAGTACAGGTCGTTCAAATCCTACTCGAGGTAAACTTTTTATTTATGTATTTAATAAAATTAATAATAATTTTAAATTACATATTTACCTTTGAACTTATTCGTTCATAACAAAAACTTATAATAATTTCGTCTGGGGTTTAAATAATTTTGTTTGTGGTTTTATATACATTTGTAACATCGACATGGAATTTGAATACTCCAAATCTGATCATTATTACGGTAATAACTTTCATTCACCTACGATGAATGTTTTTGTACCAAAAAAAAAAAGAATAGCCAAGCAATATTTGGTTGATTAAGTAAAATTATTGGTATTTTATTACTAAATAGCGCTACTTACGAACCTATAACAAATTTGATGTCTCCTGTAAACGTATTTATAGACATAATGAAGTTCTAGAAAAACCCCAATCCAGCACAGTTGCCAGAACACCGAGCACTTTCCATTTTTGAACTTTGATTACTCTATGGTCGATCTGTGTTAATGATATTGCTCGTAACTTTTTTATTATTCATTATGTTGAAAAGTTGTAAAGAGCTTTTCGACTGTGCTCGTCGAGCACAACCCAGCACAGTTGTCAGAACTTCCAGCACTTTCGATTTTTTTTTGCTTTTATAACTGCTTTGCTGAAAATATTTTATTCTGGTAATACTAGCGAAGCACATTCATTTATATGGGTATAGCACTTCGTTTTAATCTCGAATACTTCCATTTGGCGCAACAGAACTTCGATTTTTTCGTTCGGGAAATTTGAACCCAAAAATGAGATTTGATTTATAAAGCTTTAATGATCAGCACAATAGCTCAAACTTAGAGCGCACTTCTTGAAAGTAATTACAGAACCCAGCACAGTTGACAGAACTTTCTGGTTTTAACTTCCGGGATCGAACTTCACACCATTTAGCTAATTTATTAGTAGGAGTATTAATTTATGATAATACTGGTTTCATAGGGATGTTAAAGAAATGTTGACTATCTGATTTATGTAGGTAGACAATATAAAAGAGGGGGTTGTGGATTCCTATTGATAAGAAATCTAGGATTAATGTATTTGGAGATAATCTCTTTAGATTCTTTTATAATATCTTTCACTTGCTTCTGAAACTAATCATAGAGTCATTTCTTAACTTTAAATAACTTTGCTCTTTGATGAAGTTGTTAACATTTTTAGTTACCTTTATCAGCTTTAAGTAACACTAAGTCATTGTCCTTAAATTTTTTTGTTAATTTTTTAGTGATATTTTGATTATAACCTTGTTTTTTATCATTCTTGTTAAATTTAAATTTATTAAAAATATTAACAATATCCGTTTTTAATTTAATCTTAGTATTGTTCTCCAAATCTAAATCATTGATAATTTTCTCAGATTCTACCGCTAACAAGATATCATTTTTTGTGGGTTTAAAATCTAAATTAGTTTTTTGGTTGTATTCTAAAATTAGACTGAATTTCTGTCATATCAACAAAATTATTATGAAATGCAAAATTATCTAGATCAATATTATTATCACAACGGCCGATTTTGTAATTTAAATTCGAAAGTTTTCTACATAAACGAAAATGTATCTTAGATCCAATTTCAAAAACGTAATTGCGTACCTTACAATATAAGTTATCAAACAAGATGGGACGTATGAAAGTTCCAAGGTCCACATGTAACTGCCTTTCTGAGCATTTCTTATTTATTTCATTTTTTAATCTTATTTTCTCTGTGATTTTCTTAGCTCTATTGGCTGTTGCACTATTTATGTTAAGAGTTTACAATTTTATTATTTAATTTTAATTGCGCCCCCTAGCGGTGAATGCCACATTTATAATAAAAATATGTTTTCCCATTGTTGTCAGATTTACAGGTTCTGAGGTACAGCCGCTTACCTCACTTATTTGCCCACCCGTTGCATTTGTATAAATGCAATATTTAGTAAGAGATATTATGTACAATTCCACGGACATATTCTAACACATTGTTAGTTGATAATAGTTGGACACTAGTTGTTTTAGGCGTTCTGCACTACCTCGATATTTCTTTTTTCCACGAGGTGGTACTGTTCAAACCTTACATGCTTTGTTCTTTTTTTATGGCAAAAACAAATCTTCATATACGAGGGCTGCATATTCAGTAACAGCCGACGCGTTAGATTTCCGAAATGCTTTCGGCGGCGACAGTAATAGCAGACGGTCTAGATCTAGAACGTCTGCTGTATCTTACATTGAGGTAATTTCCAAATAGATAATACTGGTGGCAAAAACTATATTGATCTAATAGAGCAAGAAAAAAAGAGATTGCACTGCTTTCTCATCTTAAACATAGGTAGTTTAGTAATTTATTTATTCATAAAAAATATTTAAAAACACAACACATAACATTAATCAATCACTGATTAATAAGTGATTAAAAAAACAAAGCAACACAAAATAAAAATCATTTCTTAAACTTATTTGCACCTACGCCTATATTCCTATAAACACATTCTTGTGAGTTGTTCCATGATATTTAAATGAATTATGTAATCCTGATATGAGTAAATTAGTACTTTTAGTGTACTTTTGCCTGTTTTTAAGAAAGTGGAAATTGCTGGATAAAAGGCTATTGGATCATTATCAAGATGTGTCAATATTTCATCAGAAAATGATTTCCAATCTTCCGGTAACGCATTAAGTTCTTTATTCGTAGGAACATTGGCATTTGTCATACATGCGGAACTACCACTCGCTTCACCTATTGAACTGGATGAATTATCAGTACTGGGCAATATTTGTGTAAGCTGGCTTGTAGTTAAAATGTTGACGCCGTCTCCTTGAAGTGGGAGAAATATTTCAGGATTTGGATTTTCACCACATGCTACTTCATAAAGCCTATATTTCATATCAAGGGATAAAGTGTTCATACAAAAAATAATATTTCCTTTTTTCGCTAAAGCACCCTGATGCTTGCAGCGTTTTCCATTATATCCCACATAACAAGTGCACTTGCAAGACAGTATATCAACTACGTATGTAACATTTTTATCCTTGGAAGGAAAATTATAATTATCTGGTAACAAATCCATTTTTAATCATTATAGGTAGGCATCAAAAGCAAAACTATGCAACAAAATATATCAGCTCTTAGACTTGACAAAACATAACTGATTACGTAGTACGTCAGCTGTGAAAAGTCGAACAATCGCAGAGTGTCTGCCTTTACTAAAAATCCGATTCGCTGCCGGAAGTCTAGCGCGTCGGCTGTTACTGAATATGTGGCCGGGCTAGCGCCGCCATCTTAGCGTCAGTGTTCCTACACTCAGTACGCAACCAGCCGTGGTAGCCTGCACATCGTGCCTATCGTACTTTGTTTACAGTGGAGTGTTGAAATGAGTGCGGCAATTGAAAATACCGCCAGTTGTGAAGTGCGGGCTGTGATAAGGTTTTGTTGGCGAACAATCACAAACCAATTGAAAACCAAGACGCGCAATACAAAACAAGCGTCGGGGAAAACTCAGTAACAAAGTTTTGTTTTTCCACGGCAATGCTCGCTCACACACGGCCAATCGTGCCCAAGAGCTCTTGGGTGGTTTTGGATGGGAAGTTTTCAATCATCCGCCGTACAGGCCGGATTTGGCGCCAAGCGACTACCACCTGTTCCCAGCGATGAAGACGTGGGTCGCCAGGCAACGCTTTGACACTGACGCTGAACTGCATGCCGGTGTAAACCAGTGGTTGAACTAGCTGGCGGCAGATTTCAACAAAGAGGGTATTGAAAAGCTTGTACCACGTTATGATAAACGCCTTAATTTAAATGGCGATTATGTAGAAAATTAGCCCAAGAGTTTACCTTCAAAATTTATATAATAAATATTGTTTTTTTCGCATTGTTATTTAAAAACGTCTGTTACTTTCTGGACAGCCCTCGTATTAGAATGATTACTTAAAACACTCGGTGCCTTCTCTCAAGAGCGTTGTTAGTTTTAGATAAATCTAAAACAGTATAACAATTCCACACTTTATGTGAAAATCGAGGTGGACGACGGCGGTGGGGTCTCTCTGGCCTACCAAAACATGTATCTTCAAAATAATCCAGTATTGATTGCGCCTCTGGTGGAAATATGTCGCTATCAAACGCGTTAATTACAAAGTTAACAGGAACAAATGCCAGTGCCGGAAGATGAGACATTAATAGCACCTTTGATTATATATGTCTATAAACACTTTGACCAAAGTGAAAAGGCATCCCTGAATGTCGAGTTCAGGAAAGTGGTTTCCAATAGCACTATCATCGCCACTTCGTAGCCTAATAACAATGTTTCTGGATTAATTGTTGGTTGTGGCTGTTTAATTTAAGCAAGAAGTCGAATGTAGGTTTCCCAAGTTTTATTAGGCAATGGTACAGTATTGGCGTCCGTTAATCAGTGGATTAACGGACTGAGAAAAAAGTAGTGCAGCAGGCTTAAACGTTCCAATGTCTCGATCTACCCAAAAGTTGTATCTCGCATCGTAGAAAAACAGTCAATCATCTTGAGGTCCAGAATCAAATATCAGAAATTATTTGTGATTTTTCTAAAAGTGTTAATTTCGAGAAAAATGATGTCTTGCAGATGTAAGGGAATAGCAGCCCCTAGGTTTTGTTTCATGCAAACGTTTCTGATCGTTTTTTCATACAATTTATTGTCGGCAGTCTTCCAGTATCGGCAAGCCTCACACGACTAAAATAGTGTGCGGTGTTTCACGAGTATAGAGTGCAACATGCTTTAATTTTCACATTTCCAATATACTTTGTTATCTACCACTTTATCCATATAATAAAAATGAGAGTTAACAAACAACTTTCGCCTCTCTTTTTCACTATTCACAAATTGAAGAAACATTACTATCGATACGCTGCTGTGCAATAAGGGACCCTGGCTCACAGTTGTCAGTATTTATAGAAATTTTTAGACATTTAATTCTCATTAGATAGAACATAATGAGTTTGAGCATTATGTAAATTATAGCTATTATTGTGAAAAACACAACCACCCTAATAATAAATTAAGTAAAAGATTGATTAAGCTCCCTAGATTTATCTACTTTTAATGGGATGATGCCTTTTCATGAATGTTTAACATTTACTTAAACATTCTAACAATTTTATATTCATTGTCGTACGCTGATATCTAATGATTTTATAAGCATGATTCAAATTGCAGTTATTATTGTGAACGAAATACAACTACTCCTAATGATAATTCAGAAGAGATTAATCTTCCTGCATTTATGTATTTTTAATGTGACATAATTAGCGAATGCTTTTCGTTAATGCTTAACATTTAATTAAGCATTGTAACAATTTTATATTCCCACATTTATAGAAGAATTTTACTGTCGAAGGATTGGTATGATGAAGAACTAAGTTTTCGAAGAAATATCATCGAAGAATTGAGTAGACACCTTTGTTTAACTGTTACAACCAACGGTCCTTCAACACTTCAAATAATAAAATGATTAGTACAGTAAATATGTCGTAAACATGCATTGAACATGTGCAGAAGGGTACTAAAAACCACACACAAAAACAACGTAAAAAGTTCAACCTCAAGCATCTTTTTCGCTAGCAACATATAAAATATGAAATCTGCTATTGTCAGATGACTAATGGAGATTAGCTAAAGAACTGATTGTATGTTGAAACTAATCACATTTATATGACTCTGAAAAAAAGGTGCACATGTAAATTATTAAAAAAATGATCTTTGTTCAAAAATGTAAATGTACTTATTAAAATTAGTAACTACTGCGCCATAAGTATTTTCTTTCATACCACTCTAGTTATAAAATTCATTTATATTTTCAGTAGTCAATAAAACTAACACCTAATTTTCGTGTAGATATACATTGTGTAATAAATATTAAGATATCGGAATTGCTCACCATTGTACTAAACACTACTAAGTGCAACAAATTAAGACAGTCTTCGTAATTATGACATAAAAAATCCAAATGCAAACTCACATGATTTTACAATTATAGACACACATGTCATTTTACATTAGGTTAATTTTAACTTCCTCAATTACGTTTAATACTAATAGATACCGATTTATAGCGATTTCTAATAGATTTATACCTACAATTGTGCGAATAGTTTTAAATAAATTGGCCGCAATAAATTTAATTTCTTTCAGAAAATCTGAATTGATTAAGATTTGAAACATTTTGGTCCATTAAAAATAATCAGTTTAATAACAATATGTGGATATTAATATGTTAAACTGTTGATAGCTATGTATAAATTGTCTATAATTAAACATCTTTGTGCAATTGAGCTTGTTTATTTAACAGCTATTCTCTATGTTTACATTGATATAATTTCCATTTAGTGATATAGATTATGCAATAAAATTTTGGAATAAAGCTGTAATATATTTGCCAAAGAGAATGACATTCAATTTGTTACTATATAATTTAATGCAAGGTTAAATATCAACAATTCAAAAAAAAATAATCACCTGCTAACCGTTGCAATGATGAAAAAAGTTTCAAACTAACACCAATATTATACTCGACACCATTGATATTTTGTTTATCCTCATTGTTATTAGAGCGTGTTACAAAATTATCAAACTTGAAGTTAACATTTTCGATGTAAGTCGAAGTTTGTGCATTAAGAGAGTCAACACTTGCGGATGCCATTAGGTCTAATCCACTGTGGAAAGATGGTGATTTAGGTATACCCATTGGAGATGTATCACGACACCCCATAACATAACTTTGGGCAAATGTAGAATGTACCATATTTGTAATTGTTTATTAAGTATTATTGTAAAGCAAACACTTAAACGTTAAATTAAAACAAATGCGGATTATTATCATAGCACCAGTATTATTTTTAAGCCACAAACAAAAAATAAACTGAAAAGTATCACGAAAATTTATGGATTAATCTATGAATATTGAAAAGAGCGCGAACGCATGCGCCACCTGTTAGAGACCTTTTTAAAGTCTGTTTTACACAGGGTGCTCACCTTTTAGTAGGGGTAACATTTCCAATTCACGATTTTTAGTGATGTTGAAACGTGAACTTGAATGCCTTTTATCCTTTTTGATGAGGGGACCTTGAACGGTACCTGTCGTAAGTTTTGTTTTGTTGAGAAGCGTGGGCGGTGGAGGACCCCCCAATGAATTACTCTTATGCTGAAAATCATTTAAAAAATTAAACATTTGCGAATTTTCAAAAATAAAATTGATACCGATTCATTACGTTTACGTCGACGAAAAAAACCACCTAATGCCATTACCCTCAGCTTACATAATTTTTTTTAAACAAAAATTTCCTTGACCTTACAAATTTGTAAAACACTTTTAATTAATAAATATTGCTCGCTACAAATTAACCTTAATTAAAATTCTTATGTTTGAGTTTTTTTACACAATTGCGCTTTCTCAATAAAATATAAACTGACTTGATCAAGGCGCAAAATATAGTATGCTGAGTATATATAAACCAAATAAAACCACCACCAGTGGCGGCGATATCCAATTATAACTTAATACACAAGTGGGCGTTTGCATACATTTGAAATGTGATAAATAAGGAAAAAGCTACGAAATTAAAACAACCGTTTTTAAAAACAAAAAAGAAAACAAACATTAAGTCATAACAAAACACTGCTTAAAACAATGCAGAAGTCCAACACTGCGTTACGCATATAGTTGGCTGGGTGACAAGCGCCTTTGCTTTAGTAATAAAAATAGTTTTTGGAATAAATCACGTTATCTAATTCTGTTTTAAATCTAAAAGTAGAGCATACGTTTGGATAATATCAAGAGAATAATAAACAAAAAAAAAACATACCTCAACATCATTATCACCAGCACCGTTGCGATTCTTTTCGTTTTTGTTTTTAGTATCCTGTAAAAAAATGAATATCTTCAATGTAGTTGCGCGAGCACACTAACCTAATTGACAAGAAATTCATAGAATCTTAACATTTCGATAAAATACTAACCATTCTTTTATATTAATTATTCACACAAATCTACCGGAATGTTTAAATAATGACTAACTCCGAACTTCGTATCAACAAATTAAGAAAACATGAATAGCCACGGCGTCAAGATGTTGACATACCGAGTAGTTAATACATTGACCGTATTTTATTGACAGGAAACTTAAACCTATACATAAATAAATAAGTTTTATTTACGGGCACCTATTATTATTTAATATAAATAATATTATTTAACTTAATTATATTATTAGATATAATATTAGGGGTTAAAATACACATTCACACAGACAGGCACCAACTAACATTTAATTGGATAAATTTAGTCACGTGTTAGGGTTATGCAACACTGTAATGCTCGGTTTACACGTATCGAAACGATTGAAAAATAACTGTTAATATATATAGTGTTTATTTATTGTTTCAAATGAAAGCACACTTGGGCCTATTAGTGCCCTTTTCAAGATTTTTTTTGCACACTAAAATAACGTCAAATGAAAAATAGTTACAGTAATTTAAAATGAATAATATGTTTATATTATAGTTGCAGACGTTTAAAGCACAGACACAATCACATATTTTTTCTTTAAGTCGAATTTTGTATTATGCTTTATTCATTATCAGTAACGAAAGTTTTAAAATTCAAATTATTTATATCCTAAAACTTACGCATGTATACTTTTTTTAATGACGTTTTTGAATTAGGGTCTATAAAATAACATAGCCGGAACATAGGCAACTTAAACTATAACTGGGTATATAAAAATACATATATACACGTTTACATGATTTATTATTTTTATCAACTATAGTAGATACAAAAGCTAAAACAATAGACGTCATTAAATGAATATCTTCCCAAACATTTTATTACCAACAACGAATTAAAACGTAAACATAGAAACTTTCTCATTTTAAATGTTGGTAGCCCTGTGCGGTGTTGGCTAGTGTTTTTTTGTATAGTACCACACGCTATTATAACCACCTAATTTATATTTTATATTCGTGTTCTTCTTATTTCATTTTTATAATTTATACTCTGTTCCAAATTATTAAAAAATAAAAGAAACTGGTTATTTAGCTTAGAACTATAAATAACACAGAAAACATACAGTACATTGCAGTATAAAGAATATCTATAGACTTATGTGCAGGGTGTGCAAATAGTATTCCACCAAATGGGATTATGTAGAAACGGTTTGACATTTAGATTTGACCTTTGGGGTTAAGTAATACATAAATACCCATATTTTTATATGAGTTTCATTTGTTTTGTGCGACTGGTGTTTATCAGAGGCAGCCATCTTGAATTTTTTTAAATGGCAACCTAGGTTGAGTTTGGTGTCATTTGGCAGGTAATTGATTTAGAAATACAGCACGGTATATCACACGCTTGTTTACTCTAAAATAACGAATAAAACTAAAATATTAAACAAATAGTTCAAGTTAATAAAACAAAAGAATTGAACAAGGAAATTGAGTTACTTAATTGATGAAAATCACAATAACTGCTCAAATTGTGGTCCATTTACTTCTTGACAATATCTAAGTCTATCAACAAGAGCACCCAATGCATTCTGCAAATATGCCGGTGGAATGTTTGTGATCGCAATTCTAATTCGAGCTTCTAATTCATCTAATGTTATTGGCCTATAAAATAAATAAATAAATGAACACACTTATTTCCACAGAAACCAAACCGTATTTTACATGCGACTCTATATGAGCAAAACAAGCTTATGATAATATCGTATTGTAGTATTTACTATCAGTTCGAATTTGAAAAGCGATAGAGTATTAGAAATTGATAAAATTGATAACAATCAGCAGAGAACACAGAAATGCTACATTTGGATTAAATTTTTGTATAAGTTGTATTTATTTACACCCCTTTGTCCAGAAAATGTTCCCTCTACAAACTTAATTTGGCTTTTTAGTTTTCCTCGTTATTTTAGAATAAATAAGCTTATGAAATACCGTAGTGTATTTCTAAATAAATTACCTGTCAAATGACACCAAACTCAACCTAGGTTGCAATTTAAAATATTCAAGATGGCTGCCTCTGACAAAAACCAGTCGCACAAAACAAAAGAGACTCATCAAAATATGGGTATTTATGTATGTTTTAACCCCACCAAATGTCAAATCTAAATGTCAAACCGTTTCTACATAATCCAATTTGTTGCAATACTATTTGCACACCCTTCTAGACACACTGCCCAAATAAAAGCCTTTACATTGTCTCGTATAATGGTCATGTACCTCTGATATTTGTGTAGTTTTACTAAGAAGATAGTTCGGAATTCCTGTTTTACTTTTAAATATGAATATGGGAACTTGTAGTTTCAATAATTCTCTCACATTGAGCCATTTTAAGCATTCAATCATATAATTAATACTGTTGTATCTACTACATCTCAGTATTATTCTCATGCACCGATTTTTCAGTCTGTTTAGATCTTCCGAGCAACGTAAATATAAAATGGTTGGACAATAGAGAAAATGAGGCTAATTAGCCTCATTTTCTCTATTGTCCAACCATTTTATATTTACTAATACTTATAATAATACAAGAGCATTATTATAAGTATTTGTTATGAACGAATAAGTTAAAGGTAAATATGTAATTAAAAATTATTATTAATTTTATTAAATACATAAATAAAAAGTTTACCTCGAGTAGGATTTGAACCTACGACCTGTACTTTGCTAGAGTACCGCGCTAACCAACTACGTCATCAAGACCCAATCGATATAAATTTTTAAATACTCATATATTTGTACCTAATACTGTCATTTTAGTGACATTGGTATTTGCTTTGCGTAGAACACCAATCTTTAAAGAGAATAATTTAATTTCCCGTTATTTATTTTATTATCTGTCCATCTTTACAAAAGCGTTTAGTTTTAGGGACACAAAATGAATATTTATATATAAAAATTTGAATATTGAAAACTTATGTAATTGTAGAAAAACGTTGCAATTAGGAGAAGTTCGCAAAAAAATTCACGTTCTTACAAAATAAAAAAGGAAAAAACTAAACTTCTTAAAAAAATAATGGGTTCACATCCCTTTTAAAACTTCGTTGCAAGTCTGTAAAAATTGGCTACTGTGTAAAAATAAACGCCATTAAGCAGATTACAGGAAAGCGATATAAAACGGTGATGATTCACCTTTTTGCGAATTTTAACAAAAGGATTTCAATATAGTACCTATAGTTAAATAATAAGCAGTGCAATGTTATATCATTGACTTTAGTGGTTATACCTACACATTTAACTTTACCCCATTGGTCAGATTTCATTCAACTGATTGATGATTCAACCAATCACAGGAATATATACTGTGATGTAATTTACTTTAAAACGTTTTTGGGAAGTTGACGCACAGATTCTTTACTAATTTAGGTGAGTAAAGGAGTAATTATTTATTATTTTAAGAATACGGAGGCCATCTGTCTTGTTAACGTAACAATGGAAGAGAAAATTTTTTTACCGTGGGTGAATTTATCAAACTATTTTTATATTCCTGAAAAGGACGTTTCGTTTAATTAAGGACTTATTTTTAAAATATAATACAGCTGTTCCATCTAGCGCAGCTGTCGAAAGATTATTTACTACTAGTGGCCTGATTCTTAGTAAGAAAAGAGGCAAATTATCAGATACAAATTTAGAGAATTGCATTTTGTTGAAAGGATCCTTAAATATATCAATTAAAAAAAAAATGTAGTTTTTTAGTAGGTATCTTCATAGTATCTTCGATACTTTACATTGGGATTTAGTATCTTACTGAGGTATTGTTTTAGAATAGGTATCTTACCTTCAAAAAGATACTTATTGCAGTCTAATATCTTATCTTATCTTAAGATGCTTTTGTAGAAGTATCTTCCCACCACTGATTATTTTTGATGTCAGAATCGTGTGCGCAACGATGGATATTAGAACCATTTTCATAAATTCTTGCTATTGCAGACATTTTCTCTAAAACTTAATTTTCGCTATAACGACGTGCTCATTCCACTTCATATTTTCTGCCCATTGACACGCATGTGTTTGTAACTCATGGATTTCAAAATTCTAAATAATATACTTTGGCCCCATCAAAATCAAAACCTGTTTTAACGTGATAATACAATTTGTCCAAAGCAAAATAATCATTTTTCGACTTAAATTGCCAAATTATTTGTTGTAAGCCTTTCCGAAAGGTGAAATCCTAAGACTCAGATTTTCCGCGTTTACCACAATTTGTCGACGTTAAATTTTAAGGTCTTCCCGTTACGATGTGAAATCTAAAACCAAGTACATACTTCATATGGGCACGAAAAAAGTGATTTAAGTTCTTACGTTCTTTGCACACTTTGCGATGACTTTTGGCATTTTCTGAACAACATGATATGCGTTACTTAAGTGGGCACGATTACTTACTTTTGACAGGACAGAGTCAAATTAACTTCTTGTGATTTTGACAAATGGGAATAGCACTGCAGCCTGCTCTAATGCAAAATAAGATGTGGCAGAGTGTACGTTTGCGTTATATATTACAACATTGTATAATCGTGTACGAAATCAGTAAGTAAAGGATTTGATCATGATGGGAATTGATTTACAACGTAATTCAAGGTTAACCGGTTAGATTTCATCGATAGAGGCAACATAACTTTGAGATTACTCTTTTTAACGGTAGTAAAATGTCATTGTGGACTGCATTAAAAGAATTTTTTTTAATGCTAGAAAGAGTAATCATCGGAGTTTAATAAAGGTCACTATAACAATGTGTATATTTAGTTGCAATTCAGATATTTAAACATCCTATATGCTATGCTAGACCATTCCTACCAAGATGATAATAAAAGTAGTGTACGAACTAAAAAAACTGATAACAAAGGATTTGCTAATTAATAGTGTGATCCACTATGCTTCCTGGAGATGAACTTGCATTCGCCCCTAAAATTTACTGGAGATTAACAGGCCTAAAATCTCCCCTAATGAAGTAGAAAACTGTGTTTGCGTCTCCAAAAAGGACGAGGAAAATCTTATCCAATGAGAAAAGTAAAAAAAAAAAATGTTGCCGCGTTAATCATTTCATTTAAAATAGGAAAATACCTGTGTGAATTTTTTTTCCGAACGTACAGATTTCTTTTCTAAAACATATTTACGTCATAATTCTTAAAGTAGCTTGTAACAAAATTCCAATTACGTAAGAAATGTATTAAATAGTCCGAAAATCCTTCTTCCACATCATATTTATAAATAATGGACGATGCCGTACCAATAGGAATTATCAGCAACGTGGCGGAAACATTAAAAAACTAAATTAAATTAGAGAATTGTTATTTTTTATACATTATTGTTAGTTTTCCATTTTTGACCTATAATGAAGAGTAAAGACGAACCCATAGGGTTAATTTCTACTTCATTTAATATTTCTGTCCTACAAAACCACAAACAGGAAATGGTGGGAAACTAACCTAAAATATTTGGTGTAGAACACGACACGACCTTCCACCCTGCAACATGGAAATTAAAAGAAATCAAATAATTTTAATAACATTTTTTTAAGGATAATTATGTAACCTCTTTCATAAGAAGTTCATTACGAAACTAGGCAACGTTGTAAACGCAAAAACAATAATCTATGTAAAACAGAGGTTTAAAACTTCATGACAGACAGAGGTTAATAAACATCTAGATGCTAACTTAAAAGAAATGAAATAACGTTAATTTCAATTTTTTTAGGATAACTATGCAACCTCTTTTTTAAACGTTCATAACGAAAACAGGCAATATCGTAAAAACAAAATCAATAATCTATGTCAGAATGACGTTTAAAACTTCATATCAGATAGAGATTCATAGACATAAATACATGTTACCGTAAAAAAATTTCAAAGCCGCCCGCTTCTATAAAAATATCGATAATACAGTTTTAGCATTATCAATCATATTTATTTAAGTTTTACATTTATGCCGCTTTACATATAAACACTGTATAAAGAAGATTTATGTAAAATGTAAAATGTAAATTCTACCTTAGGATTTTTTTGCCGCTAAATTACGCGTCATATCAAAAAATTGCCTACAACATAATTAATCGATATGTTTAAGGTTATGTTTTAGAAATATTTGATAAAAACCAAAAACTGCCACTAATAAACCCCCCTGTCCGCCGCTGGATATCTCCCAAAATCTAATCAGCTCTAAGCTAAATGAAAACAAGGTTAAATACAAAATTTAACACACACACACACACACACACACACACCCACGCATGCACGCACGCACGCACGCACACACACACACGCACACACACACACACATACGCAAGCACTCACCCACCCACCCGCCCTCCGAAATATCAAATATTTCTAAATATAAAAATACCCAGGTGGAGACATATCGATTAATTATGTATGTTCTATGCAATTTTTGATTTGACGCGTAATTTAGCGGAAAGTGTGAGTGAAGTGAAGTGTGAGTGTGTGTGTGTGAGTGTGAGTGCGTGCGAGCGTGCGTGTGTGTGTGTGTGTGTGTGTGTGTGTGTGTGTGTGTGTGTGTGTGTGTGTTGTGTTGTGTGTGTGTGTCGTATGTATATATATATATATATATATATATATATATATATATATATATATATATGCTGGTATCCACGATAACTCCATAACGAAAATACCTACGTACTTAAAATATTGTATTTAAACTTGTTTTCATTTGGCTTAGAGCTGATTAGATTTTGGGAGAAATCCAGCGGCTGGGAGGGGGGATTTATTAGGGTCAGTGTTTGGTTTTTATCAAATATTTCTAAAACAGCTGCGTATTTCAAAGATATAAAAATACCCAGACAAAGACCTTAAACATATGGATTAATTGTGCTCAATGCAATTTTTTAATACGACGCATAATTTAGCGGTAAAAAATTCCTAATGTACAATTTAAGTGTTAGTTAAAATTTTTTCAATATCTGAATAACGATTCATTTTATAAGAAAAAGCGCAGACATATTTGTTAAAGAAAATGTAATTTTACATAACTTTCCTTTATAAAGTTTCTTAATATAATTCGTTCATAACAAAAACTTATAATAATGCAAGGTAAGTTTAAAAAATAATTAAATATGAATGAAAATGGTTAAAATGTATCATTGATATTTTAGAGAAGCGGGTGGTTTGGAATTTTTTTTTAAGTTAACGTATTATTTATGTCTATCTCCAATGAAGTTTTAAACGTCATTCTGACATAGATTACTGGTTTTGTTTTTACAATGTTGCCAGTTTTCGTTATGAACGTATGAAAGAGGTTACATAGTTATGCTAAAATAAATTATAATTAAAATTATTTCATTTCTTTAATTTTTAAGTTAGTATCTAGATGTCTACTAATCTCTGTCTATCCAGAAGTTTTAAACTTCTGTGTGACATAGATTAATGTTTTTGCTTTTAAAATGTTGCATATTTACGTGATGAGCTTATTATAAAAGTATATAAAGACATAATTATTCTAAAAGATGTTATTAAAATGATTTCATTTCTTTTAATTTCCATTTTGTAGGTTGGAAGGTCGTGTGGTGTTCCACACCAGATGTTTTTTTTGCGTTAATATGTATTTATGTCTATGAATCTCTATCTGACATGAAGTTTTAAACGTCATTCTGACATACATTACTGTTTATGTTTTTACAGTGTTGCCTGTTTTCGTTATGGACGTATAAAAAGAGGTTGCTAGTCATCCTAAAAAAATTGAAATTAAAATTATTTCATTTCTTTTAATTTAAGTTAGCATCTAGATGTCTATTAACTGTTTGACATGGATTATTGTTTTTGCGTTTACAATGTTGCCTATTTTTATAATGGACTTCTTATAAAATATGTTGCATAGTTATCCTAAAAAAATGTTATTAAAATTATTTCATTTCTTTTAATCTCCATTTTGTATTTTGGAAGGTCGTGTGGTGTTCCACAGCATATACTATCTGTTGTGAATTGACCCACGTCAAATCTAGTAACAGATGGGTTAATATGAAAAATATTAGTCAACTTATATCCATAACAATAAATGATTAAAAATCAAACTTAATAAATGTTCTCTTAGATTGCGGTAATGTAGTAATGTAGTAATACTTCGTAGAAAAAACTAAAAAAATTAAATAGTTTGAAGCTATTGAATTATAATTTTGTTAAAACCGATTAGAAAGGATTTTATCGTAAAGTAAAAATTAAAGGCGATGTGTGTTAGACGTTACTATACATGCAAAGGTATTTAATCTAAATTATAATTACAAGTGATAACATGAAATATTCTTTGAAAAATAGCACCTTGGCCCACAGGTGGATGAAAATTAAAAATGAGGTTAACGTAAAATGCTGATTTTTACAAAGGTATATGTCAAAACATTTACACGTGATTAGTAATTATTATAACATTTGTAGGTTATGTACCGGGTGATTTTTTAATACTTATGACAGTTTGAATTTCGCGCGTACGATTCTAGTTTTTTTACGGTGTTGGATTGACGGTTAAATATTTTATATTTTTAGTTACTTTATTCGTTCTTTTTTGACATCAGTGCCACTGGTGATGCTGTCAAAGAATATTAACGTTAATATTCTTTGATGCTGTCGTTAATTTGTTTTTGATTTTCATTATGCATTATCAACGTTCCTTAAAACAGTTTTTTTCAGAGATACTCCGTAATTTATTAAAGTAAGTGATTAGATAATGTTTACATCACATTCATTTGTATTTGTAAGTAAAAAACCTTTTTGAAGATAACAAAATAGGAATTGCATTTGTGAGGTGAATCTTACAAGTCATTCATTACTACGAAATGATGAAGTGGTAGAAGTCGTAAAGCAAGGAATAGAAGCAAGCCCCAAAAAATCAATCCGTCAGTGATCAAGCTGGTAAGTTGTCAACGGATAAATTTGTGATAGCCACTAACCTTATTCTCAAATTACAGGGTTGTCTTATTCAACATGCCAACGGATTTTGTACAAAAATCATAGTAAAAATTTAAATAACGATATTTTAAATGTAACTTTCTAGATTTCGTAAAGTTATTCTGTAACTGGACTTTCAGTCTGTTGAATAAATAAACATTATTATTATTATAACCAATGAAGTATGGTTTCATTTATCTGACTATATTAATAGTCAAAATTATTGAACGTGGGCAACTGAAAATCCACATAATTTTGAAGAGGAAGTTGAAAAAATTACAGCTGCGACATCTGTCAAAAAACTTTTTGACAATATGGAACGTAGAGTGGAATTGTGTCATGAACATAACGGTGGACATCTTTAGCAATTTTTATAGTTTATTTAATAAAATGTTAATAATGTAACTCTGCTTAGTATAAATATAAAATTTGTTGTAAAACGGGAGATTTATTTGCAATTTAAAAATAAGTTATTAATTTAGAGACATACTACATACACCACTGGAATGAAATAAATGACAATGTATAATTACCAACCTTTAAAATTTTTTGTTTTGAGGGAAATTCAAACTGTCATCGGTATTAAAGAATCACCCGGTAATTACGAGCCTTGAAGACCTTCGAATATGTACAGTTGGGGCAACAAAAAATGGGACACTATGGTTTTACAAGTTTAATGGGCATATCTACTTTCAGTAGTACTTGACCTTCGTACATAACAAGTGCAGTTCAGTCAAACTTGAATGCAATGCATCGATGACATAAGTAGAATGCTCTGATCAATTTTGATCTTATTATATTATGCTTTAGAATACACAACAAAAAAATCTTTGGTCTGATATTTCAAAGTAACTAAAATCTAAACAGAAAAAAAAAAACAAAATTTGAAAAACTATATTTAAAAAATCTAATTGTAATACTTTGGTGATTAGGTCAGAAATTGTTAAAACAAAAATTAACAAAGAAATACTTTTAGAGTAATTTAGTGATTAATGCAGTAACATGAAATTAATAATGTGTATGACCGCCCTCGTTGTCAATGCACTCCTGCAATCGTCTAGGCATTGACGCTACTAAATGCTGCAGATAATCGATTCCAACAGCCTCCCATGCATTTTCAATCGCCGCAATTAACTGGTCACGGTTTTGGGCAACGAAATGTAGTCCTTGTTGGTCTTGAATTGTCTTTGTGACCAAAGCCCAAACGTTTTCAATGATATTGAGATCTGGGCTTTTTGCTGGCCACGGTAACAAACGAACGTTGTTTTCCTGAAGCCAATTTCAGACTCTCCGTGACGTGTGTATAGGTGCATTATCCTTGTAACAATAAATTCATTATAACCACAGTAAAAATTCAAAAGTTAAATAAGATAATATTCATATCTTACCTTACTTGTTGGAAAATGTAGTCTTCTTCACCATATAAAACTTGAACAGAAGGAGTCATGATAGTTTCCAGTATGTCTAAATATGCTTCGGAATTCATGCGCCCGTCAATTATCCAGCATACTCCTGGCCCGCGATGGCTTACCCAACCCCAAACATTTACAGAAAAACGACCACTACGTTTTTTAAAATTAACATATTCTGTTTTGCATCGGGTTCTAGCCGGTCGAAATACTTTTAGAGGTCGATTGTTAGAGCTACTGAAAGTTTTTTCATCGCTGAAAATAACTCGACTCCAAAACTCCAGGGGCTCGTTGATATATCGCCTGGCAAATTCTAAACGACATCCTTTGTTATCATTTGTTAATAGTTCTTTAGTGGCCGCTTCGTATTGTTTTATTCCAACTTCTCTTAATCTAGCCCGAACCGTTGCACGACATCCAGGAAGTACTGTTTCATTTTTAGCAGCCCTGTAGCTCGTAAAAGGATGATCTCTTACATAAGCAACTAATTCTTCGTCTTCAGCTGGTGTAGATATTCTTCGTCTGCCACTACCGACTGCTCTCGCTATCGTATGTTGGACAGTCCATTTTATTCGCACTCGTCCAACAGTAGATCGCGACACATTTAATAATCACGAAATTTCGCGAACACTTTTACCACTCTCTAACTCAGCAACGATACGAGCTTTTAAATCAATGGTAGTATAACCAGGCATTTTAGAAGAAATCCTAGAAATGCTATTAAACTAAACGGAACACAAGAATATTAGGAATCAGAAATAAGTAATTATTCAAAACCCTTATCTGTCATACTATCATTATTACTAATAATCTAAGGTGTTGGGATTAATCAATAATAAAATTAAGTAGTCAGTTACTAATTAAAGTAGATATGCCCATTGAACTTGTAAAACCGTAGTGTCCCGTTGTTTGTTGCCTCAACTGTACAACTGTATCTAATTGTAATAGCTAGCAATGCTGTGGCCTTCCAAATGATTAAATAAATTTTAATGCAATTAATTAGTATATATTTGTGAAATACGTAATTATGTTGTAGTAACACATTGATTAAAGAAAAGACTACGGTTAATCTGTATCCGAACAATCACAATTACTTGTAACATTAATAATCATTTCGTCTACTGTAAAATCTAGAACTTCCTCACGGTTATACCACTGTTTTATAATCACCTCTGCAAGGCGTACACAATCAGCCCAAATATGTTGATTACATTGTTGTAAAGATTCGTTCCACATACTAATTACATTTTCGTTTTGAAGCCATCTCTTCCTATGTGCTTGTCATAGTATCCTTTAGCATGTGCCCCTATTAGTTCAACCGCAATGATAAGGTGGCAATCTTAATACGTCATATCCGTAACTCCTTATTATTTCATCGACCTCATATCGTTTTGCTATTCGTTGTGATTTTATTAATGAATAGAGCTCGGTTTTGAATGAGGTGGAATAATAAATAATGTTATTTTTTATTAACCATGAAATCATGTTACCTTTCGTCCAAGACGATGTCGGTAGATTTCCACTAACATGGAATGATAAGGCGCATTATCCATTATAGTTAATGAAGGTGCTTCTAAATCGTTTAGGAGATTTTCAGTGAGCCATTTTTTGAACATATCCACATTCATTTCACCATGGTAATCTTCTTTCAATGGCTTCGACACAAATAGCAAAGAAGCATTCTGTACAAATCCTGCTGCAGTTCCAGCATGAATAACTATAAATCTTTTACCATCATATCCTTGAGGTTTTCGTACACTCTTTACATCTCATCTTGCCATGACTTCCCGGATTTCCTTTTGAGTAGATCCAAGTTTCATCAAAAAAACTGCTTGCCTACGAATTGGTGCATTGATTTCTCGCATGTATTGTTTCAAAAACTGTGTTCTCATTTCAGCTATATTTCTTTTTTCTACCAAAGCTCTTCGATTACACTCTTTCTGGAACTTTAACCCCATTGCATGTAAGGCACGATTTAAACTTCTATCGCTTAACATAATATGGGTGTTACGAATTTCTGCATTTAAAGTTGCAACTGTGACATGTTTTTCTGTAAATAATACAGTTTAAACTAATGTAGAAGCTATATATAACTATAATACAATCACTTTAGAGTGAAATGTCATTTTAGATAAAATTTGTCATAAATTCACATTTTAATATAATTTACGAATAATAGATTATTATGCAAGACGTATAAGTTGATCATTATAGAGCTCGTTTTCCTCTCACTTATGATATGAGAAAATTTAAGGTAGCTGTTCATAGGCATCTATTGGCAATTCATTATCCTCTATCCATCCTCCTAAGTGTTCCTGAGTGCTTTAGCACGATAGACCTTATTTAGCCTGTTCAGGTCCACAATCATAAAAAAAAAAAAAGTGAAAAATATTGATCATCTTACATGTCGAACGCAATGTACTATTTTATTTTCAAGCCTCGAATAAGTCTCCTTCGGAGTGATTACTACTAGCAAGTTGTCACCGGGTGTGAACATTTTAAAGTAAATTACTTCAGATAATTTTTCTTTTTCCTTTTTCGAACTTTTGGTCAAAACATTTAAAATGTTTTGTTTCCAAGGATTAATGTATCGAGTATTGAAATTGGTTAAAAGTTTTTTAATGGTTAAGATATTTAGAGTACGGTATTTAAAAATTCAGAGAATAAATTTTCATGTCGATTAAATTAAACGTAATTTGAGAAATATAAGATATGGATATAAAATTGTCCTGTAGTTGCTATTTGAGGATGTTAGTTTTTTATTACAAATTAAAATTTGGAATTTCAAAACTTGCGTTACAATCAGAGTAATGTTAGAATAGTTTTTGTGTAAATAAATGTTCTCGTTATTTTAAATTTTGGTAAAAGGATTTAAATTTGCACCATGTAAAATTATATTAAGTATAAAATTATTACGTTGCATTATACATCTGTTGCGAATTTAAAATATAACCACCAATCTGCCGCTGTTCTTTTCGATAAATATTTTAGTCCTTAAACAAAGAGTTTGGATTTTATATGTTATTTTAAGGTTCATTATTGTAAGAGTTTTGTTATC
Organism: Vesta saturnalis; assembly: GCA_036346205.1. Taxonomy (NCBI): domain Eukaryota; kingdom Metazoa; phylum Arthropoda; class Insecta; order Coleoptera; family Lampyridae; genus Vesta; species Vesta saturnalis. The sequence continues at coordinate 702,427 of JARFJB010001603.1, forward strand.
TAGACCTATCACATTACACGAGGTACCTTTGGGAATGCAATTTGGATGGATGATGCAATTCTTTTCCAATTTAGTGCCGAGAAGCTATCGTTTTTCGCGCGTGATGTAGGTTGAAGTAAGTCTAGTCCAAGATGTAGGCGAAGGCTCACGTTTTCTTGTTTACGACTTCGCAATGTACGCGGAAAGGTTGGAGTAAGATGGAATTAGGCTGTTCCAAGCACGTCACCAGCTGACGTGACAAACTCCGCCGAAGCAGCTGATGCGGATCAGCCTTTGTTAGTGTTTATATGGAGTATTGAAGAAAATCCATGTTTATTTAATAAAAATATCGTTTTTCAAGGTGTGTTCTGTTGTGTAGTCAAGCCTGTGTGAATTAAACAATTGTGTGGAGAAGTTTCGTTGTTGTATGCGGCTTAGAACACAATTAATTATAAATATTGTAAGTCGTTTCTGAGCAAGAAACAGCTAAAGCTTTATTAAATAATCAATTTTAAACAAAAAAGTACAAATCTGCATTATGACATAAGGGTTATGTACCTATGTCTACTGATCATGAATTACTTTTTTTTTTATTAAACTGTACATAGACAAAAACTATAAGACGTTATACTTGTATACTGGACTCAAATTTTTCTTAGTACAAATTGTGAAAATAAATCCATGTCCTATATTTGTAATCAGATTTTATCTAAAAAAGGAAGTATTTGTCACTTTCTCAAAAGAACGAGTTTATTACGGTAATAAAAGTGAAAAACGTTAATGAATTCTTAATTCAATAAATTAAGAAAAAATCAACCCTGAACTGGTTTAAGTTACTTTAAATGGCAGCATAAAATACTCATATTTTAACCTTGCATTTCACCCATTCCTCAGAAAATTGTTCACAGATTGTCACCGACCACAAGCACGCTCATCATAATTAAAGATTTTTAAAATTACAAACAATAATTTTATCACTTTGTCCCTTAAAACATTTTTTTTGCCAAACCGTTCATTTAAACGCATACAGAACGTTGCCCCCGGTCAGTTGTTTGACACGCGCTTCTAACATCACGAGCAAAAGCTCAATTAGTTACACCATACCGCGAGGGTGTACCGAACAGTACCGTAGGAAGATTTCCGTATCCACTGGTTGGGATCATCGAAGTTTCAACCCCTGGTGTATTATAGTTTGTGTTTCGTTTGACAATAGTGACAATTTTCGGACATAGAAGTAATTGGCTTTAGTGTTTTTATGAAGTGCTAAACATTTGTTCTGTTGAACTGTTTTATCGCATTTTGGTCATGCGGATTAATGTTAATGTTCCTGGTTAAAGGGGCGGTTTCGCGTATACTGCGCAGCTCAAACAAATATAGTACAAACTTCCTGTATATAGTGCCGCTTAATTAGATAAAAGTAAAGTAGCTGTAAATAAAATTATAGTTGTGTACATATTAACGTTAAACAGATAAAGAAGTGATCGTAGCGTGTGGTATTTGACTTAGAGATTTGCCTCTATAAAGCTTATGTAAACATAGATTTAAGAATTAAGAAGCTATTGGTTTCCATCAACCATACACCAGGTGGAGTGATTGTTGACATATTGTTGTGAGAAAGAAAAGGAAGTTCGATTAACAACTTGTGCTGCGTGAGGTAACTATTTTTCTGAATTTATATGCGTTGGTGATTTTAATAAAATGTTTGTTTGTACTTATTTAGACAAATGAATAGACCGCCAGCGAGTTTATTTTAAGTAACGTTTAGATATCGATTCAGTATATAAAGCGTATTCATTCGTATGTCATAAGGTGTTTATCTGTATTTTTATTTTGTTTGTTTGTTAAAATTTATGTATTCAACGAAATTATTATTATTGTTCCGATTTGTTCCTTTTGTTGTGATTTATTTAAAAATTCAAAGTAGATAAATTTGGGAAAATGAGCTTGCAAGTTATCATTTCAGGTTATTTATAGGTATATAAAATTTGTTTTGTTTTCTAACCGCCGCATCAACACACCCAGTGTTGATTGGAATCATGTGTAATTTTAATGTAATATATGAAGGTGTTAAGAACTAGATGGTATTATTTCATTTCTCTTTGGTATTATTGTAATCTTTTTCTTTTCTCACAACGCTATTTTTAATTACGTTTATTCAAAATTTAAAAGATTAGTTGTTTTGGGTTGCATTCAGTTATTGAGTTATTTACTGGTTTTACCTAAATTGTAGATTTACATAACTTCACGATGACGATTTTTTTTGCTTTATTTATTTCAAACCTTAACGTAATAATTTGAGAGTTAATTAGTCATTTCGATCTGGTTGATAAAATTGCAGTTGAAAACAAGTTTTAATAGATATACCGTAACGTAGATTTAAAGTAGATCGGTCGTTGAAAGACCGTCTGTTGAGTTTTGCACACGATAGTTTTGGGAGTAGTTGCAAATTTTGAGTTTTTTTTATAGGAATCATCTATACTTTACCTGGATTTGCTAAAAAGGTAAGGTGAGAATGAGCAGTGTATTTTCGAATTTAGGAATTACAACCCCAATTTCGCGGTTTATTAAATTTTAGATCTTTTTCGGTCACGTTTAGTTTTGTTGTGTGATATTTTTCATTCTAAACTGAATAATTATTTACCGTATTAATCAGTTTTTTTTTTAATATTTGAGACAATAGTTTTAACGTTGAAGTTTATCGAAATATTTAATGAGTTTGAGTTTATTATCGCAATGTTGCGGCTTTTATATGAAGTTTAAGATTTGAATGAGATTTGGCGTAAATATTTTTGGAGTAGGATTTTTGTAGAGTTGTGTTTTATTTTGAGTGAACATTATGCTTTCCATAGTTCATGACGATTTCCCGTTAGAAATGTATTTAACAGGTGGCACCTTCGAGACATTTTTTACCTGATTTTGACGTTTATGGAGTTGTAACGAGTGCTATTTTACAGCATTAAGTAAGAACCCCGCCCACACCATTGAGCTATGCCGTACGCGTACATTCCCTTTATGGGCTGATGCTCCAATTAGTATTTGACGTGTAACAAAGTGTGTCATTCTGACAGATTGTTTGTATCTGAAATTTTCTATCAAAATCACATTGTCCTATCCCCATTATTAGTTTCATCAGTCTCATTATTAGGTTGAAATGAATAATGGTCCAAAGCATATGTGATTTGAAATACACAACTAAAAGACAACTTAAACTATCGAAATTGACAGTAATAATGACAAGTTTATTACTCTATTGAAGATAATAGTATATTATGAAATTAGTTTATAATGCAAGGGATTATGGCAGCAGTTGGAAACGTATACCATAATCCCGCATTATAAACGAATTTCATATCCTATTTTGTCGTCGAACGAGCCACATCGAGACACAATTTAAATGAAATAAAAATTTCAGATCGTTACAAAAAAATATCATTTCACAGGAGTTCATGAACGGTCTTATTAGTTTTGCATTAAAAGGGTCATTTATTTTTAAATGGTTTAAATGGATTTAGACGTGGATGAAGAAATCCTTAAAAAAACAGAAGAAGCTGAGCTGAGTCATATCTAAAAAGTCCGAAATAATTTATAAGAAAGAGTTCGACAGATTTATTGAGTGGATCCGCAAGAATAATATGGAAACTGTTACAGAGGCTTTGCTTGCGTATTTCCTTGATTAGGTACGTTCATTACATCATTTATTAAAGGTAATCATTCTTTGTATTTATTTTATTAGTCGAAAAAATACAAATCGTCTTCCTTATGGTGAATGTACTCCAAATTAAAATGTATGTTACGTCTCAAAAAGGATGTGGACATCAGCAAGTTTCCAAAACTTTCGGCATTCTTGAAAAACTGTTCTGTGGGGTACATACCAGAGAAGTCATTAGTGTTTTCAAAAGAGCACTTACTTAATTTTTTTCTTGAAGCACCCAACGACAAATACTTACTTATGAAGGTAGTTGCAATATTTGGAGTGTTTGGCTGTTGCAGACGCATAGAATTGTACAGTCTTGTGTGTTGGGGATATTAAGGAAGAAGGTTCTATCTTTGTGGTTAATATTAGAGATACCAAAACACATAGACCCAGGGTTTTGACCATATTAAACGATGACAGTAGAGTAAATTATATTGACCTCATTAAGAAGTACATGAGTTTACGACCGAAGCATGTGAAGTTTGAAAAGTTTTTTTATTCTACAACGGGTGTAAATGTATCTGTAATCCTATTGGCATTAACACATTTGATCAGATTCCTCGACAGATTGCCAAGTATTGAAATATTCCCAATGCTGATCAATACACAGGACATGCATTTCGTAGAACTTCTCCCACAATTTTGGCAGATAGTGGAGCTGGCATTAGAACTTTAAAACGGCATGGGGATTGGAAAAACATGCTGTTGCTGAAGGGTAGGTACGTGGCAGACTCCATCGAAAACAAGAAAATTGCCAAAACCTTAGGATATAGTAGCGTACAACAAATGAGTAACCGAGAAATATCTATATCAACATATTCAAACAGTTCATACCTTTTTTAAACATCTGGGGGAATTTCAATTACCAGAGATTCCAATTGCACCATTAATATTAACATCGGTCAACAATAATTTCTTTAATTTTACATTAATTACAGATCATATTCTAACTGTAGTATTAATATAAATAAATAATTTGTTCAATTCGTTTGTTTGTGTTTCGTCATCAAGACGACTTTATAGCACACATGCCATAACATGACAAATTATTTTTGCACAATTGAGCTTTTTCGCTTATTCACCATATCTGTTTACAAGACAGTACGATATGTTTACTGGTTGCAAGACCCAAGTCGTCGGTAAGCATTTTACTTACCCACGTGTATTACTTGCCAACGTAAAATTATATATACTACCTATACTTCACAACAATAAGAACAAAAAATTTGGACACTTCTATTTAAAACGTAACTTTTGACTTTTCGTTTACTTAGTAGAAATTAAATAATTTCAATTGTGGTAAATTTAATACAATCGTGCAAAAAACAGTATGAGCATCATGAACATTCAGGGTTGTACGGGTCTCCGGCCAAACATGGCCGTCGACCGATAAGCGTCCCTTACTGTTCTTAATAGTCAATATACTAAACCATTTTGACATTAATAACCCAGGCATTCTAATGCTAGTCAATGACAAAATATATTATGTTATACACAAGGTTATAGATTTTACAGGCACGAGGAGATTACCGGTTCACCAATAAACTTCTCTTCTTGCCAGTAAAAACCTCTTTAGCTTGCTAATAATGTAATAGTAGATTATTACATTAGGTATCGAAGTATGACATTTTTGAGCTCAAATGATTTGGCGCCCAGGCGCTAGTCGCGGAGCCAAAATTAGCGAAAAAATGTCGAACTTCTGCGCTGAATGCTATATACTATTTTTTCTTCAAGCATAATCTGTATTTTCCGTTCCAAATTGATTGATTAATTGCAATAGGCAATGACAAATACCAAAGTCAAATCATATGTTACTAAATGACAAATGTAAATATATATTTGAAAAAATTAAAAGATATGAATATAATTTATTTCTGTATAATGTTGCCTGTGCAATTTCATCTATTTGATATCGTATTAAAATCATTGAATGTTCATTACTAGGACAATACAAGTATTGCATGAATGTACAATATTACATACCTTCTGAGATACACGCAAGCCTGTGCTTTTTTGTCCTAGAAAATATTACTTCTACAAAAATTGACCTCCGATCAAAAATTTGGCATTTCTAAATCAGGTAGCTAGATCAAGAATAGCATAATTTAATACCGCTTGAAGAAAAATACAATAAACTTCTGTCATTGCTTAATGTTTCACTTTGGTACGTACATAAATCACTTTTACAGAACTCTATGAATTAAGCTAGGGTGGCACTAGTTAGTGTAAGTAGGTTGAAAAACTAATAAATATGCTCTTTATTGTAGTTTCTAGCACAGAATTAGTACCAGTAAGAACTTTTTGGAATATTACACATTTTAATTAAACATTTGTTCCCTGCAAAGTTACCTTAACAAATTCCTTGTTTAAACAATTGTGCAAGCTAGTAATCATAACAAAAAACAACTTAATATAAACAAATCATTTTCTCAAAATGGCAAAAGCGGCAACAATTAAAGATGCTATTAAAAAATGGGAAGAAAAATTTCCAGGGCAGGATATTGCTCAGGCTACCGAAGTAGGATTTCAATTTCAATGGGGCCCCATTGAGAAAATGGACGCTTCTTTGGGAGCTTTGACAAATGTCCAGTAATATACATATAATAAATTAGTTGCTAAATAACAGTTTTTTTTAGAAGATTAAGCTTATCAACAAACTGCATTGAGAAAATAACGGGTATAGGTGGCCTCAAAAATCTGAAAATCCTTTCCTTAGCAAGGAATTATATAAAAGCTTTTTCAGGCTTGGTAGTAGACACACTTAATACTTACTTTATAATTTTTACATTAAACATAAATAGGAAGCAGTTGCAGATACATTAGAGGAATTGTGGATTTCTTATAATCTCATTGAAAAAACTAAAGGGATTGGTGCATTAAAGAAATTGAAAGTTCTATACATGAGTAACAACATGGTTAAAGAATGGGGTCAATTTAATTTGTTACAAGAATGTCCATTATTAGAAGATCTTCTTTTTGTGGGTTAGTAACGTTATTATTGATTTACAATGTTAAATATTCGTTTTAGGAAACCCACTGTATGATAATTTAGATGAAGCAGTGTGGAAAGTAGAGGCAAGCAAAAGAATTCCCACATTGAAAAAACTAGATGGGGAAACTGTATTGCGTGAAGATGCAGAAGATGAGGATTAAAATTTTTATTATACACTTTATTATACATTTTTTGAGTAATTCTCTGTTTTCATATCGTTCAATCCCAATTCTTCATTTTGATCAAAAGTACGTTCATATTTTGTAATGCGCAGGTTATTGTCTGGTTGATCATCATGTAAACTCTACAAGGATTATAGGATAAAAATGTCACATTTTAAAGTTAACAAATACCTGTATATAGCTGTTACCAGCTGGATCATCAAGTACCAAAGTCACTTTTTTATTACTTGCTACAATGTCATCAAACTGACTCAGAAAAGAGTCCAAACGATTTTTGTCTGTCTCCGATTGAGAGTCTTTAAAGATATTCTGACTTAATTGCTCTTTAATTGCAAGTAATAATCCTTCTACCGTGGTAAAACGTCCGCCTAGTGCACTTGGGCCAACTTCAAGCTCCAATTCTGGTATTCCTAAATGGCAGGTCTCAGACTAAAATGTAAAAGTAAAAAATTTGTTACAGTTAAAATTACTACCTTAAGTAAATCTCGACACAAATCGTTTTTAATTTCAACATCTACTTCAATGCGAACACCTAATGGTTCAATTCCAGTTCCTGATTTTACCTCATTAGTTCGGTTTCCACAGGTATCACAAACAGTTGCCATTATAATAACTTCTTTAAAATGTGGTATATATAGATTTACGTTCAAGAAAAAAATACATATCTAATGTATATTAACTTGTAAAAGAATGGGGGCTACATATACACAGAATAAATAACTAATTTTATTTAGCATATCTCTGATAATGAATATACAATTGCTGCATTCAAAAATGTGTTTAATTATATTAAACACACTTTCTTTACGATGCAGTAATACTGATGGAGCTTTAAACACACGTGCCGAAAAATAAGAAAAGTTGAAAACTTACAAAAAATTTGCACAATTTGGCTAGTAAGCTATCTGCCCGCTATGTAAGTACTAAAAAGAACAATACAATTAGCTCAGATTGGCCTGGCTACAAGAGGCAGTCAAGGTCAAAACAGACAGGCCCTGTTGCTGATGACTGTGCAAGGAATGAATGGCGAGTTAGTACGTGGAATGATAGAGGTATGCATGATGCATGGTAAAGAATTTGAAATTGCGAATGTAATGTGAAAGGTAACTTGATATTCTGTGTGTATCAGAGACAAAGCACAAAGGAAAGGATGTTGTGGAGATGAAGGATGGCAGCCTAGCACTATGGTCAGGAGTTGAGACTGAAGTGCATGGCGCACAAGGAGTTGGAGTGATCGTGAGTGAAAGAATGAAAATATGTGTTAAACAATACGAATTGGTATCCCCGGGTAATGTGGGTTAGAATGAAAGTGGAGTTTCGAAGAATTTTTCTCATTGCATGCTATGCACCAGTGAATGGAGAAAGAGACCAAGAGTGTGAAAACTTCTGGAATGATGTAGAGAACGTGTAGACCGTATGTAAGCCAAACGATAGAGTGGTGATATTTGGAGATATGAATGGATGGATGGGTGTACAGAGAAAACATACTGAATGGGTTCTAGGAAAGTTCGGAGACTAAAGAGTCAATGAGAATGGTGAACATCTGTGTCGAGAGAAGCCTGTTTTTGTATCCAAGACATAGTTTAAACATAAAAATGTGCATGTGTGTACATGGCAAACAGGGAATCTAAAAGTATGATTAACTTGATAATGTATGATGAACGACTTAGAAACCTGGTGAGAGACACAAAAGTAATGCGCGGATAGGAGCGTGGATGGGAGCGTGGATCGGACTACTTTTTGGTTGTATCGAGAGTGTGTTTAGGGCAAAAGTGGGTCTGGAGAAGGAAAGCAAACGTAGTGCGAACGGTAGACAAACTAGTAGATAATAGTGCGAGAATGAATGCTGTGAGTGTAAATGGGAATTGAAACAGTGTGGAACGAATAAATAAAAGACACTGACGTTGAAAGTGCATGGATAACTTTGAAAGACTGTGTTGTCAATTATGCCGTGCACATATGTGGAAGAGCGGCTGTAGGTAGACAGAAAAAATGTATATGGTGGAATGAATCGGTAAGAAAGGCAGTATGTAAGAAAAATTATGCGTACATAGCAATGATTGCTGCAAAAAAAGAGACTGGCAAAAAGCGACTGTATGAGGTGTACAAATTAAGAAACAAAAAAGCGAAGGAGGCAGTGAGAATAAGTAAGGAGGAAATGATGGCTGTGGAAGAGGAGAAAACGCATAATGATTTTTAGGGAAACAAAAAACTCTTCTGGAAATGGGTCAAAAACACAAAACGTGACTCAAAACAGAACGGTGCAGGTGTAATGAATACGCGCAACGAAATAGTATGGAACGATTGTGAAGTGAGAAAATGCTGGCAAGAAGTATGGAGGTGCTTATACGAAGATTGCGTAAATTATTTAATGTATGCCTTAAGTGTGGAAAAGTGCCGAGTGATTGGAAGAGCGCGGCCATTGTACCACTGTATAAGGGTATGGGGAAAAGAGTGATTGCAAGAAGTACAGAGTGCTGATTGATAGAGTACGAGAAACTACAAACTAAGATTTGGGATGTGCAGAGTCGCTTCATGACAGGGAAAGGATGTGTTGATCAGATGGTTACTCTCCAGCAGGTGATCGAAAAGTCTTTAAGTATAAAAAGGAAGCTGTATTGTGCCTGTGTAGATCTGCAGAAAACATATGATAGAGTAATAGGGAAAAGCTGTAGGAAATATTCAATGAATATGGAGTAAGTAAATGTCTAATAAACGGAATAAGGGCAGTATATAACGGTAGCCGGGTGTGTTAGGGTGAGAGGTGTGACTGAATACTTCAATATTGAGCAAGAAGAGCGACAAGGCGGTGTGATGTCACGGTGGTTCTTCCACATATACATGGATAAATGTGTTAGGCCCGCATGTACCGATACTAGTATAATGGTTGGTGACTTAAATGTACGAGTTCTGGTGTATGCAGATGACACAGTCTTATTAAGTGACAGTGCGGATGAGCTACAAACTGCTCTGATGAAGTTTGATATAGTCTGTGAGAGCATGGAACTAAAGGTAAACGTGAACAAAACTAAGATTGTGGTGTTCAATTGAAAAGGTGACAAGAATAGTAGACTATTTACCCTGCAAGATGAAATTGTGGAACAAGTGGACGAGTTGGTATATATGGGTAAAATGTTCACTGCAGGTGGTACAATGAATGGTGATATAGGACGATGGGTCAATGCTGAAAGGAAAGTGATTGGAAGTGTGTGGACGACAATGAGAAAGTGTCTATCTGCGAAACGAGCAATCTATAATGGCGTGTTTGTCCCGTCAGTACTGTATGGAAGTGAGACATGGGTATGCTAAAAAAAAAGCACGAAAGAAAAATAAATACCATGGGCATGAGATTCCTGAGAAGCGCATGTGGTAAAACGAGAAGGGATAAGATAAAGAATGAGTGTATAATGAAGGAGTGTGCCGAGGAAAATACGATGATAGATAGGTATAAAAGTAGTACACTACGTTGGTTTGGCCACATTGAGAGAATCAACAACGCAATATTAACGAAGAAAATATATGTGGGTGAGGTTAGAGGTACTACGACTGGGCCTGGTAGGCCGCGTAAAACTTGGCTGAATGCGGTAGAAAGTATGCTAAAAGACAGAAAGATAAGGAGTTTTAAAAATAAAAGGACATGTCGCAGACAATATATGTGGAAGCTAGGGAGGTATGCAGAATAGGAAAGCATGGAGAAAGATTGTGAATCAAAAACCAATAAGAGGGAGGTATTGTTTTGCTTACCCCACAAGGGAATGGCGTGAAGGTTATGTTATGTTATTAATGTGTATAAAGTTAAAAGCGCAGAACAAGAAACTACTGTTACATGTTGTCAAAAGCAAATAATGATATAATCACGTTATCTCCTCATTTATTACATTAAACATTAATCTATGGTTTCTATGGTCAACGAAAAAAATACTACACTTTGCCATAGGCTGTCAGTTTCAGTAGATTTATGGAAAACTGTAATTATTATCCACATAATTTCATTATTTTTCTCAAGCCTGCTTTCTCTAATTGATAGCAAGGTAAAGGAAGATGTGCACCTCCTATTTTGCCCTTGGTCCACTGGATCAAAGGTGAAGGTCATTAAAATTTTGCAATACCCCGATTTAGAAGGGTCCCTAAGGACTAAGGGCTTACTGCATAGGTTCTCGACAGCGATCTGCTTGTTTTCATAACATTGCTTAATGCCATGTGATATTAGATATTGCTGAGTGAAATATCTAATGTCCGAAAGAAATATAGAAATGCATCAAGTATTTCTCTTCCAACGATTGTCAGCACCGCATATTTAAGATTTTAAAATTTGAAATGACTATGGGGTGGAGATGCGACCGTACTCAGCATACTGTTAGTATTAGACCCGCCGCTGCTGCTGGTTCCGGTAGAGACGTCAGAGTGTTTTTGTTAATAATGAAACGCAATTACCTATCTGGATCGGCCAAGCGCCAACTGAAAAAAATGGCGAAATAAAAAGTACAGATGCATTATCTAGTTTGTTAACTGAAACTCAGACTCCCGGTTCCTCGACTTCTGCTCAAATAGAAAATATTGGTAAGTAATGAGGATACAATGTTGTGCAAAATTTATAGCGTTGCAAATTCTCTTTGTTTCTTTGTGACATACGTATAAATTTCCATTAAATCGTAATTTATAATTGAATGCCAATGTAATTTTTGACCCTGAGTTTTTATGATATACGAAACTAATATGTTTGGGTAATAGAAGCTCAATCTAGACAGCCTGATAACTCCACCACCAACCTGACCATTGCATCTGATGAGTCCCGTAAGTAATAAAATATTCACCAAGGAGATTATAAAATTTCCATAATCAGAGCATATCTCAGTTTCAGATTCAAATCTTGACAATAGAACATAAATAATAATAATAACGATTAGTATGATAGAAATAATATACCACTAGAAATCGAAATATGCGAAACGTTTACGGGATTTCGAGTGGTTGAGGACCAACCTGCCAAGATATTTTGGAATCCATAGAAGGAAAAGGTCTCGAGGACAAGAGTACGACGGTGCATCAGTAATGAGCGGTCCTATAATGCCTTTCAGAAAAGGATTCGTAGCAAATCGCCACACGCATTCTGTGTTCATTGCGCTACACATAATCCTAATTTAGTTTCAAAAGATGCAGTCACCGCGAATCATGACATCGAGGAATTCTTTGAGTTGTGGAAAATATTTATACTTTCTTTGGGAACAGTTCGGTGAAACGAACTGGAGCACGTTGACAAAGTGATTAATATAACATTAAAGAAGTTGAATCCAACCGACTGGTCCAGAAGGTATGATGCGGTGTATGCAATCAAAACATTTGTGATGTGTCAAAATCAGTATCATAATTAATTTTAACATCCTGTAAGAGTAAAGAGAGAAATAAAGTTACAGGACAGAAAACTACACAATTTTAAATTTGTTTATGGCTAACAATCCAGTGCAAACAAACTGCTACAGAAGACAATAATTTGAGGACGGTATATAACACTCTACAAACGACATTCATTTCAATTTCGACTTTCAGAAATGATTTCGACACAGTTCTACAAGAGGAGCAAATCTATCAGAAATGGGGCATTTCAAATAAATTCAATGATAAGAGAGTGATGAAAGTGAAGCGCCACTTCGATGAATTAGCTGAAGACGAACGTCTGAGAAATCCAGAATCTCGTTTCAAAATCAACATCTTCCCCATGATTGATACAACATGCGCTCAGTTAAAACACAGGTTCACTGGTATGAAATATATTTTGGATACATATGAAGTTTTACAGCCACATTTTATTGCAACGGGCAGTAATGTTGACTTGAAGAAATACGCCAATGAATCTTGTAGGCGTTTTCATGAAGATGTTTCTCATTCTTCGTTCGAAAAGGAAATTAAAAATATCTTGAGAGTACAATTGGCCCATTTTTACATTCCCGTACATTATACGAAGTAAAGGGATCATGAAAAAAATGCGACCGAGAGATTTTGCCGTATTACGTTTTGAGGGTCCCTGAATCCATTTTGACCATTTTTGGCATGTCGTATGTGTGTGCGTCTGTCTATGTGTCTGTATGTATGTAAACACGATAGCGGTCAGACCGTTTGAACTGGAGTTATGAAATTTGGCATACGGCTATTATAGTAAAACTGTAGATCTATATCAACCTTTGGGACTACCTGTTAACCTACAGTTTTAATTTTTTTTTCAAGTAAACTAGTAAAAATAGAGGTATCAATTTGAAATCTTTTATAAACAAACTAATTTTATTTAAATTGATACTTTCAATCAAGATTTTCTTTTGAGTGGGATGCTGCAGCATCAATAGAAATCGCGAAAAACGCGTATATACGTAGTTTCAACTTGGGTATCGAACTAAAAATGAACAAAAACGGTAAAATTAAAAATATAACATTTTAATAATATGCTAACAATGTGCGTTACCATCGAATGGTCACATGGTAAAGTGACCGGACTGGTGATGCAAGGAAGGAGAGTTCTAACCCCCGGCAAGGAAATCATTTTTTGTTTTGTTAGAATTTCTTTTTTTTGCTAAATTTATTTTTAAATTTTGTGTTAACATGCATTTACATTTTAAAAGGGCGCACTTATTCAAAATTTTGTGCAAGCGTTAAACATTAGAATCTACTTCGAAATGTATTTTGATTTTTTGTTTTAAATACAAGGCAGTGGTTTGATATTTGGCAGCGCATCTTAAAACAGTATTAAAATATGTATTAAACAAAAAGTGAACATCCTTAAAAAACTTACTGTAGAATGAAATCAAAAATTTGCGTAGTAGTACTAACCAGGAAAGATTGTCGCGATTGGCACTTTGTCTATAAAAACTTCTAAGACGTGCCATATTGATTTTAGTATAATAGCAAATTTGCATCAAAGTTGTCAAGAAAAAGAAAATTGTAATTAAAGGACGGTAAATCGATTTGCAGGCGTACTAGTGTAGATATACACAGTGCTGAAATTAAATTCCGGGACTGAAGCTATATCTTAGCAACCAGAAGCGACATCTATTGAAATTGTATGTCATTTTGAAGCTTGGGCTCGTGAACGTCAACTAAAAGTTTTATTGAAATGAGTTGACATATGTCCGTTTTATGACATTTCGTTTATCAGTCCAATTTATTACGTGACGGATTAAATACAAGGCAGTAGTTTGATATTTGGAAGTGCATCTTAAAACAGTATTAAAATATGTATTAAACAAAAAGTGAAAATCCTTAAAAAACTTACTGCAATACAATCATGAAACAACGCACTGTTATTAAATTTCACGTGATACTTGGCACAACAGTTACAGAAACGTTCAAAATGAGGACGACGAACGAGTGCGAAGGCCTAACATCAATTCGAACAGCAAATTCGATTCGAAAAGTCAAGGAATTCGTATCCAACGATCGCAATGCGACACTGAGAATGATGGCAGAGGCACTAAACATCAACAAAGAAACAATTCGTCAAATTCCGAGGGAAGATTTGGGCAAAAGAAAGGTCTGCGCAAAATTTGTTCCACACACACAGAGAAGAGCAAAAATTGATGAGAGTGCAACATTCCAGAGAGATCGTACGAGCAGCAAATAACAGCGCAACCCCGAAATCAATTGTCACTGGCGACGAGACATGTTGTTTTCAGTATGACCCGTAAACAAAGCTTCAAAGTGCCGAATAAAAGTTGAATTTATCACTTCAAGCCAAACAAACACGAAAAATTCCATCAAAATCAAGACAATGGTCATTGTTTTCTTTGATAGTAAAGGAATACCTAATCCACCGCGAGTTCGTCACAGTTGGTCAAACAGTTACTGCTGCTTTCTATTTGGAAGTTTTACAACCTTTATTGGGCAGAACTCGTCTAGAATATCGCGATCCTGATGACTGGTGTCTGTTACACGATAATACACAGAGTCACATCGTTGATTGTTCGTCAATTTTTGGCACGAAATCATTCATCGTAATCACTTGATTTATTACCATGTGACTTCGCACTATTCCCAAAAATGAAAATGAAGTTGAAAGGACGCGTTTTTGATGACATTGAGACCATTCAAAGAGCTTCGACGTGCACCTTGGAAGCAATACCCAAAAATGAGCTGGAGAAGACATCTGAATAGAAAGTGTATTGAATCACCTGGAAGAAATACTTTGAATAACGGAGACTTGAAAAAAAATTGTTTCGCTTCATTTTTATAGCTTCAGTCCCGGAATTTAATTGTCGCACTGTGTGTGTACACCCGGCATACACATTTCATTTTTTTACTGAAAAGAATGTTATTTTTATATCGTCATAGCTGTCAAATTAAGTGAAGCAGAGCGTACCAAAATATTGATGATGGCCGGTGATGACCTTAATCCTTTAGATTACTTTATTTGGAAACATTTCAAAAAGTGGTGTGTAATTTAATTAATTTAAACAATCTTGCTCAAGGAATCATAGCTGAAATTCATAGCATACCTCGTTAGTAGATTCAAAACACTAAAATAATTCACCGACCGATTGGGTTATTGCCAAGCAGAAGACGCCTCCATTTTGAACATTTCTTCAAACAGGTCACGTTTAGTTGTTACTTTTTATTGTTATGACTCATTATTTCCTTTATCAATAATTTTTTATCAGAAAACCTGTTGCCACATCTTCATAAGTAGAACGGATAGAGTCCTACTAGTATGAGGTTATACTAAGGTATACTAGACGGTCAGTATACGATAATACAAAAATAGTATATCGTTTAAATTTAAAAAAAGCAGTTATTTGTAAACAAAAGCAAAATCTGACAACGCGGTTAGTACTGTCTGATCGGGCATGACCGGTTATCTCTCGCTCTAAATTTGGTGTATATCGGTCCAGTATTTCCCAAGATATTCCACCGTTTCCAGACTTAATTACCCTTGTGTATTTCATTGACCTAAGCATATGACCTATTTCACGCAAATTGAGGTCAAAGGACAATGACCGTTCCTACAATTATAGGAAAAACGACGCAACATGTCCATTTTTCATTTCGAGTAACCCCTACTCGGTGAAAAGTCATGGTCCAAAGTATCAATTGGTAACCTATGGCAAGACGGATACCAATCGTGTAAACATATGACATTTTTCACAAATTGACATGAAAAGTCAATGTCCGTGTCCGTGATTACAGGATAAACGGTTCAATTTTTTTCAAATGTTTTTGCTAATTCACAGTATACTAAATAAAGATATACACCTCCAAATTTGACCTCAATCGAGTGAATGTCAACTAAATTGTTAACGAACATCGTATAGTAATATGGGCATCACTTGTAAGAAAGAATTTTTTGAGATTTCAAATTTGTATTTTATTGCCTTCTACTTACTACCAATCCGCACTCATGAGAGTCACCAAATGATGTTAAAGTAGCAGATATCAAACTCGACGTCCATCAAACGACGTGACAATTTGGCATAACCTATCGTATCGTTGAAACGATTTATCATAATTTAAAATCGAACCAACGAGTTTTTCTATTCGCTCTGATGTCTTAAAGATCACTTAAAGCTTAACTGTTCTTGCGTACAGTAGAAAAATTTGGCGAAAAGTAAAATCCGTCTGGTACGTTTTGAATTGTAATGACTAGCTACCAAAAGTAGCTAGAAAAACAATAAAGTCGTGTAGTTTAGTAAGCTTACCAGATGTTACACGGTTGTTACCAGCGGTTACTAATGTACTGAATAACGTTGCCTTAACCAAATGACGTTTCACGACATAACTCTTAAAACGTTATACAAAAATATTTTGTTCACCATCAGTGGCGTAACAAACCGAATTACACCCACCCAAGAGTTTCAGAACTCGCTCAATTCCCGTGCCCGCCCGGCGCTATACAAATTTGTGACGGTTTATATATTCTTTGCTTAGAGGGTGACTAAAATAATACATTTGAAGAACTTTTTGAAAATAAGTGTAGCCTGCTACAATACTACACTATTTCGCTACACCTTGCTACAATATTACACTACTGTGCGTTACATTTTTAGTTATCTACATTCATCTCTATTTTATTTTACTCAATTTTGAACTAAAAAATTTCTATATATATTTTGGATCCAAAGACGCGTATATATTATCTCGCATTGATGTTTAGTTTATTAGTCACGGCAGAGTCGGTTCAAGTGTAAATAATGTCAGTCATGCTAAAATTGAATTCAATATGTTCTTCTGTTGCTTTATATTCCTTTTCTAGGTAGATAGTTGTTTAAAAGTTTCTGTAATGTATCTAGTTTAGTAACGCGTACGAACATTGTTTAAAGTCAGGTTTCTTAAAATGTAATAGAAATCCTTAGCTTACCGAAATAATAGTTTTTGCCCCCTCTACTGCTTGGCACCCGTCCGTAGTGCAGACACTGCAGGTCATGGATTTACCCCACTGTTCACTATTTCAAATGCCCACCCAATAAAAAAATTTCATTGCCTAATCGAATGAAAAAAATTGTGAATGAATACTACTAACAACTATTGATATTCCAATTTGGATTTGTTTTCTGTAGTTAAATCTGTCAAAATGACAACAAGCGCATTTGACACTACCGTGTCATGTTGCCATTTTTTTTAAATTACCGCCACAAAATTAATAACATATTGTCTGATCAAGTCTAATATTGATTACATGTTGCTTTAGCTTTAACTTAAAATCAAAATGTTGACACTAATTACAAGAGATAAGAAATTGGAAATATGGGGTTGCAAGAATGTGATTGAAAAAAGAACACGGAGAAATAATTAATGTTAATTAATATTTCTAAAGTAAATACGCAATAATAGAATCATAAATTCAGCAAGTCCGTGTTATTTCAAGTTTCGATAACAAATTCAACAAGCAAAATAAAGTGCCTTCACGAATAAGCAAATGATTAATTTAGTTAGAATAGAATGTGTGTAAACTTCACGTTAGAAAAGTAGGTTTGTACAGCATAATTTACTAGCTAAGTAAGATTAAGCAAATATTTGTTTACTCATTAAAGGTGTGACAATTGGATGAAACTTTACTTTTACTTGAGCGAATTATTGATTTTTATTTAAATGACCTTGTTCAAAGGAAATTTTATGAGATGTCTTTACTTATGTAAGAATTATATGAAGGATTAGAAAATACATCACCGGTTTTTAATCATACATATATCCTATATTAATATATTTCTTAACAAGAGTTTATTTTAGTTTGAAGAATAAATGGATTTTGTTATTTAATGCAAATTTACTTGTTCCTGGTCATACCTATATAGTTTTGTTACATTTGAATTTATATTGAAGTCAATATTAATTATTTCAATTAGAATTATTTTCAAAAGCAAACGTGAGCTTTGATACAAATATTAAGGCTTTCATTTTGTTTTAATTAATCCGCTACGCAAATACAATTAAGTTTTCGTATTTAATGTTATATTTTACAGGATTTGAGTAGTGTTTTTGAATCTGTAGTTTGGATAGACAACTTGGCCAAATTGAGTTATCATTTAACTAACTGGTTGAAAGAGAGAGGTTAAAATCCACTAAAAATTTTATACATCAAGTACTACTGAAGATTATAAATTTGATCATAATTATACACGTTTGAAAATGTTCGTTATTATGACTTACGGAATTCGACATTGCTAATTAGCGTTTCAATTTTGAGAAGTTATTAATTTTTTTGGTAAATATTAGACATACTCTAAATTTTATAATTTTAATTGACAGCAATAACTTGCCTCTGGAATATTTACTGAGAAATTGAGAACTAAGTTTTTGACCTTGTACTTTATTTGGCTCTATCAATTTTCATTAGCGTTTGGAGATAGCGCTGGTGTTTCGTATAACGGTCTACGTCTACACGCCTATTGCTATACCCGTTACACATATATTACCATCAGTCAGGTTACACAATTCTGTTAATACCTTGTACTATCTACAAAAATAAATCATTGCTTATCAAAGCAGAACATTTTACAAAGAATAATTTTAATAAATAATGTTTTCCCTTGGTAGAGCTGCATTACTATTAGTATTGTCGTAAATCATCAGTGGTTCCTTGTAAGCCAGGCGGTTGGTAGATCCACGCACGCTGATCACGTGTACCTCCGCCGAAATATTTTGTTTTAATATTGTAAAATGCCAATATTTAAATACCAAAATAGACATATTGGATTAATTCATAACACTTAAACCTGTCACCAAACTATTAGACAATTCTAAATCAAACTTTTATTGTTGCGATAAGCGTGCAGAATCAGCCATCCGTTCTTTTTAAAAACAGTGTTTAGTCCATGTAAATAAAACTTCCATCTAGTTTGGGATAATCTTATTACTAACAGTACACCAGTGACAACCAAAATTTTAAAGTACAACAGGTATTTCATTTCGAATTATTAGAATAAGGTATTTTTTAAGTTACTAACATTAGTATTAAGATTTTCTAATTTATAACTTGTCTTAAAGATTTTATAATAAACCTTGTTATTGTTTTCAATTTTACATTTATTACATTTACGGTTTACTTGTTTTCCATAAAATAAGTTGGCGTCCGAGGTATTTTAACATTTATTTACAGGTTGAAGTTACATTTTTTTGTAAAGCGAACATATCTAACCACACACACATTTTCTAATTAAAGCAAATCAAAGTTTAAGAACATGGCCCATTTAATCACTGGCTGAGCTGAAGGCACAAAATCTTCTATTTATTATTAGGAGTATAAGTAATATTAGGGGTGAAATTACTAATAACAACCCGCAATACACCCTATTAATTTTTTATTACAGTTCGTTAAGAGTAGTTGTAAATTCTACACGCATAACTGAATTTTTAATATGATTATGAAATAATTAGTCAATTTTGTCTTAAAATCATTATTAATCATACATTAACAAATATGGAATTCCTAATTTGTTGTGGTAGTGCCATGGCTCCTTATAGCAAACCACCACTGTAAATCATTGTTATAAATAGGGTCCTTTATAAGTTTTAACTATGCTTGCAAATTTATGGTAATCAAAGGTAAATTGTACAACACTGCAACTACAAACCCGCGACGATGTTTGAATAGACAACGAAGCCTTCCTTTCAACACACTGTTTGTTCTTTCAATAACATTACTACTCTGCCTAAGCAAAATATTAAATTGGCTTTCTGGTGTTCCCTCTGCAGTCACAGTATAGGAAGTGAACCACCATGGCTTTAATCCGCAGCCTGAATCTCCAATTAAATAGCTAACATTATCGCCATTTTCACATTGACGACACAAAACAGCGCGGAAATCCGAGGTTTTGAATATGGCAGAATCATGCACTGATCTTGGAAATCGTGCATTGCAAGCTAAAATTCTAGTCATTATCACAAATTAGCATCACATTGATACTGTATTGTCAGAGTCGATCAATGTAAACGTGAGGCGGATAATCTTGATCGGTAGAAGGCGGCGCTATTATATTTACATGTGTTCCATCAATCGCTCCAATTACAGCTCACAGGTCATATTTTTCATAAAACCCTTCTTTGATAAGATTTTTTTGGCCCAACGTTGTTGAGAATTTTATGCACTCAGGCATAAGCAATCGCGTAATTATCTGGGTTGTTTCATATACAGCCCTACTAGTTGAACTTTGGCTCATGCTGATCCATAACTAGTCCCAACACAGCATTGGAATGAACCAGTTCCAAGAAAATTTAATGTGCACAAAACCTACAAATAAGAAGGTCTGCACCATGTGAGGTTCTAAAAAATTGACTAAACCAATTACCATGTTTTTGGATAACCGAAATTGATTCTTGTCCTCTCTTAATTCTCATATAATTTCTAAACAGATTTCTAACTTTAATTGAATACCTTCTTGTCTTCTTGAAGAAGATTGTAGACAAAAAGTAAAATACCATGATTAGCATTCATCTTTAAAATTTGTTGCATAAACTGACAACTGCATTGACACGGTTAGTTTACGGAGACAAATATGGCACCATAATTTTACAGAGAATGTTAGTGACATAATGTTAATTACAGAGATACAAAATGACAAAGATAATTCTAAATTTTTGTGGTATGTTATTTTACATTGTTCCTTAAGAGACAACAGTTTTACAGAATGTTAAGAGATAGTACCATTAGTAACTTGCTAAGATAAAAAAGGGATATGAAGTTACAATTAATGTTGTCAAGTACATAATTGGCTAATAACATTTACTCGTGCCAAGATTATCAGCTTTTATTAGTAACAACTTATAGTATTCAACATGCTTTTCATCATCCATAAAACTTGAAAATATGCATAAAATATCGGTACCACAATGTTTCCCAAAATTTAGGAATGTCAGGTTTGATGAACACTTCTAATGTAACATCTGGCAACAATGATGTTTGTCATACACAGGAGCACTTAATTGTCACCCTCTGTACCACTTTATATACGAACTCCAACTTAACCATAGTAGAAATTTTTCCAATATGTTTTAGCAATAATTTTTGTATGATAAAGATGACAAAGATAATCTGAGAGCTATATATTGCAGATTGAAAAAATCTCAAATTAGTGTATTTTATCAGTGATAAGCATTTTATAATATAATACCACTTTGTATTACAGAAATTTCTTGTAAATAATGTGATTTACTCATTTGAAGAGTTTTCTACTAATTGTAAGTACATTGAATGTTAGTAAGTTAGTAATTTACTTGTTTATGTTTTTCACATAACTCTTTTATATGTATGTAATATGTTCTTTTGACGGATTTAAGTGTACTTAATTAACCATTTTGCACAATAAACATTTTTTTTTGTATTTGTGGGCCGAGATTTAGACACAAACGGAAATGTCAGACATCTCTATGTGCATCAACTACTAATGGTTATTAGCTAAAATTTTGACCAACTAAAGGTATTCGCCTTTAGTAAGCGATTTCCAACATGTAAATTTCCAAGTTTTACTTCCTATCAGAGGAGTGCTTTAGTTTTGATTATTATTATTGTTATGTTTCAAAAACAATTTGTCTAACTGGACAAATGTCCGTTCTAAAAATCATTTACAAAAATCGTTAGAATTTAATTTTAATCTTTTGAATAAGACCGCCACAAATAATAATTAAATCATTCTTACATTTTAGATAGTGGTTCATTATAACTGATTTTTATGTTTATGCAGAAACATACATAATGAAACTTATTTTGTTATACAGGGTGTCCAGAAAAAAGAGGTCAATCCATTTACCATAGATTCCTTGAGCATAAATAATATGATTTTTATAATGCCAATTTTTAATTTACGCCTCCATATTCGACATATACAGGGCGTCCAATTTCAATTTCATTTTTGTTTTTTTTATTAACTCAAGTATTTTATGAAATAAAAATAAGAATTTGGTACAGTGTTTCATTTCAATGAGCTACGTTCTCTGAAGAAACAAAAACAGAAATAGATTGTCAACTATTCAAAATACAGACGGTCCGGTACACAGTGACTCTCCTATTTTTTACTACCTGCACTAATGATTTCCAAGTTACTTTAAGTTAAATATTCAATTTTGGTTATTTTAGAAAATTTCGATAACATGCTTAGTTTTAGAGAAAAATTGAAAAATATTAATTCTTGACTGTTGCCTGTGTGGCATATGATAAGTTTATAATTCTTGAATTATTTTTATATCACATCTGCCTTGTTTAAAACAAATGACTACATTGGAAATGATAAAATTATTTATTTACTGTCAAAGTAAATGTTTTAGAAAGATTTTTACAAGGCAGGAATTTCATAGTAATTTTTTTTTATAAAGTAGAAAAAGAAAAATGGCACGTGTTAAACAGAAGATTGTTATTTCTAATTACTCCATTAGGAAAATATGACTCCAATGCTAGTTTAGCCGCTAGGCACTACACCAAAAAATTTCACACTCAATTTCATCCCAAAAAAAATATTTTCAAGTTTGGTAAACAGTCTAAGAGAGACTGGAAGTTTTAACGAAAGATGGAAAGGTAACTGCGGTCGTCCCAATGCAATTCAACCTGAACAGGACGAGGAAATTTTAAGAATTGTTGAGGTAAGCTGAAAACAGAAAAAACTGAAGTGCATAATATTTTCCAAAGTCAGCAGTTTTATCAATTCCATTTACAGAAAGCCTCAAGATTTCGAAGCAAGACTTGTATTGTGTAAACGGATATGTGAAATGAATAACCGAGATGTAAATTTTGTTAGACACATTTTGTTAACTGATGAATGTACATGAGAAACAGTATGACAAATATTCATAATACACACTAATGGGCTAAAGAAAATCCGTACGTCATTGTGTTTAAAGTCAATGTTTAAGCAAGTATTGTAGAAAATTTACATTACCACTACAAAAAAATCATTTGCTAGTGACAAAAAACTTTCGTTCTTCTACAGAATTTGGATTTATGTATAAACTATAAACTATTTTTTACTTTTAAAGTAACAGTAATGTTAGGCGTTATGATTATGATATAATTAATGAAGTTATCGCTTATGCATAGAATAATTAGAAGGGTGAAATATGCTCCTGTAGTAAACTCTAACCAATCATCTTCTTAATTGACATGAATCAAGCACTTTTAATAAGAAATGTCAACAAAAATGCTTCTAATATGACCTGCTAGATTGTAAGCAAATCATGAATACATAATACAACACTAAATTAGTTGTTTATAGTAGTTAAAAGGATACTAGTTACTTTCATGTTGGTTTCACATGGGGAACCACAACTATTACAATTAGTAGGAAATTGCAAAATTTCTCCTTCTAAATCTTCTAACGCAAAATCATCTTCTTCAATGGGATACAACAACCCTTGTTTTTCGTTACCCACCTAAATAAAATGAGTTAAACAGCAAATGGTAAAAATAAAAATATAATTATTTTACCTCTTCTCGTGTAAAAATTCCTAATTCATGATCCTGCTCTTTACTTCTTATAAACTGTTTAACTGTACACTGAGGGTCTTTAACAGGTGCATTTGGATTTTCTATAAAACTATTACCAGATATATCTTCCAAAACCTAAAAGTTTTTAATTAACATCAAAACCTTGAAGCTCAATTCATACTAGTGTAAATGGGGTCTTAACATCTTTTAATTTTTGAAGTTTATTTATAAAATCGTCTATTTGTAAAGCTAATTCAGGATTTTCTACTTTTCTAACTGGTTGGTCATTTTCTAAGCCACTTATACTACGATCAATTATACTCTCAATAGTTGTAACCTCTGCAAAATCTTGTTAAAAGCATAACAATAATAATTATTGACTGTACCTCCTTTTTGACTTTTTGCAGGTATCTCAAAATCTAATTCAACTATTGTTATACTTGCAAAGTCACTTTTAACAACTTGGCGATTCAAATCTCTCACTGTATCAACTTTCAATGTGATCTCAATTCCTTTATCCGGAAGTTCTCCACCTGGTTGAATTTCATTATTTGAATACCCACATTCATCACAGCTAAATGACATTACCACTATTTCTTTGTAAAAAGGAATCTTTGTAAGAAGTAATCGAGTAGTTCCCTGAAATAGTGATAATGAGAGTTTTATATTTAGCAAATAATACTGCTTACATTAGCCTGGCAATTCATGCATAATGATTCAATTACTGTAGTTTCAGGATCTGGGTCGTCTGCATTTAAATCTCGAAAAATTGGTTGTTTTCCTGACATTTTCACTTTAAAAACAAGAAACAAGCACGTGTATATTGATAAATGACATTTAATTTGGAGGTTATGAGCACACCTAACCTGTATTTTTAATTGACCAGAGACCACTGAAGTATAAACTTGAGTGCCACAGACACGTTCCTAGATGTGTAAGCCAATGATGCAGGGTTATGGTCGGCCCGGCGAGAGGTGTCTTATGACTCATCTTTTAGTAAAGCATGGTTTAAGATTTTAAAAACGTATGTCGTTATTGGTTCATATAGTTAGTAATGGTGAATACCAACAAAACATCGTCAATGTTTCTAGGTTATTTTCAAATTTAAATAGTGAAAATTATTAGCGTATCTCGATAAAGGAAGTTAAAGGTAAACTTGACCCCCCGTTATCGTATTCCATCTGGAAATAATGCAGTATATTCATTAACATTACTTGAGTTTGGCTTTAAATGACATCATTATTTGCTGCAAAATAAATAATTGCATTCACTCAATTGGAAATACATTTTGCATTATAAACTTACCTCGTAATAGTGAATATTAATAATAATAGTTTTGAAAAAAACTGTTGTTTACAAATGCAATGGAAACTAATAAATTACGAAGCGAAAGATAAATTATTATAACTACAAAACACGATGCGATATACGAAATGAAATACGAAGAATAATTTGCGGTTAAATAGCCAAGAAGACATTTGACAGCGTTATGCGCTTTGACTTTAGAATCGACATACGTTTTTAAGTCCTGCATTTAAAATATATAGCAGACGTATATATTATAACCCGTCTTTCTTTAAGTAGAAACGTCGCACTAAGATAAAGGGAAACAGGTGCATTTCACAGTAATAATTATATCCCCATTCTCGAGTATGCCATGAGACACCTCCCCGGCGCTACTATACAGTGAATATTTACTTTCTTACATTAGTATCTAGTCACTGTAATAGGAAATTAGGAATAATAGAGATACGCCATCACTTAAGCTTTTTGTAAATCAAAAATGAAGACTAAAGTCGTTAACTTGTATTTAATTTAAAGCAGAGTAATTATTTTACGGTTATGGTTGTAATAATTCTACAAATAAAAACTCTGATAAACATCTTTTTTTCGATAAGATAATCTTTTACCAAAAAACTTAGTGTTATTAATTTGTAATTTAACATTAAACGCTTAACATCTTGTTAAAACTGTGATCTATTTTAGTATACTAGGTGTCCCAGTAGAAATTGACACATTTTAAACGTGATTATTGGCTATACGAAATAAGATAGAAATGTGTGGTTTCAACTAGTTTCAAACTTCGAGAATTTTTTTCCCAATCACATTAAAAAATTTTCCCAGTTTACAGGACGAGGGAAAAAATTGCCTATTTTCAACTAAAAATTAATTGACTAATAGAACACCCTGTATATTTTTACACCATTCGAAAGCCGAGTTCTTTAGCTTTTTAAAAGTATTATAAACATGTGTAATTTAGTTTTGATAAATAAAGAAGATACGCGAATTTTTGTGAGTGCGTAAATTCTCAATTTCAATTTCAATGTCCCACCCACAGCAAATTTTAAACTGGTACACTGTCTAAACCAAGTTTTCCATTTCCATTTCCATTTTCCTTCTCAGATTCAAGGGAGTCTCTGTGTTTACGTGGATTACTTTTTGGATGTACCTATTTATCATCTTTTGTCGAGAAGTGCCAGGTTCTGATAATTGGTTAATGAAATCGTCTGCACTGACACTTTTACCTGGAGGAACATTAAGTTTCTTCCTTCTGTCAGATGAGGAAATTCCCACCCACTCAACTCGTTGCTCTTGAATTCAATGTAAGAAGGATTGACTAACATCTTCCTGATTAAGGAAGTGCAAGTAGTGGATCTACTGTGAGGGGATACAGGCCGCACTTTTTAAAGTCTGCTTTCAAATTGCCTTCAAAGTTTTCACAGCCCTTCCATTTCTTCAGCAATGCAGGAAAATTAGATTTTTGTAACACTCCGGCTTTTCCACTTGCTCCCGACTCCTTGTAGTTTAGCAGAATTTCTCTCCATGGTCTCTTCATGGGGTGAAACAATGTCACATCCTGTGGTTGGGTGATATGTGCAGTATTTGCTGCTAAGCTCTAGTGTGCTTAGCATCATGTTCGTCCATTATTTTGATGACCTCAAGTGAGATATAGGTTGAGAGGTTGTCACAGAGGACCACTTTTCGAGCGCTTTTCTTTTTCAGTGATGGTACCAAGAAATTGTCAACCCGTTCTTGGAAAGTTGCTCTATCAAACCATCCACTTGGACTATTTGTGTAGCGATACTTAGGCGGTCCACCTTCTTTCCAGATTGTCCATAATTACGCGGACTTATATACAACAAACGGTGGAAATAGCTCCCACACGCTGTTCTACACAGAATTGAAGACGTCGCACTTTTTGATGCCTTCTGAATTTTTTCAATATATTTAACACCTCGTTTACAAATTACTTTGCACTTTCCGGATCATCTGTCAAATTGGTCTCATCAAAATTATAAATGTTTTCGGGAGGCACCTCACTCATTTCTTCGGATAGGTGTTGCATATGTGAATTAATTGTAATCCGCATCCACAGCGGCCCTACTTTTTTTATATCAAATGCAAACATTGAGGTATTAATGGGGTGCCTTTCTAAAAAATTAGTAACCCAATCCCTTCCAGGCGAATTTGCTGTGGTTAATGAATGCTTGCACTTTTCTTCCAATTTTTTGCAAGTAACACACTATTACCTTCCTTAAATCCTCAGAAGTCAAGGGAAACCCATGATCACTCACAATAATGATACCAGAAACAAATGAATCTTTTTCCTTTGTAAATACAGGCGGATGGCCTGGGCCACTTGAATACTTATTTTTCAATTTGTTGTGAAGATTTTCTCGGCATATACCATATGTGCGAGCAGCATGGCGTTGCGACATACCAGATTCAATAGCGTTCAAGCATTCCTTTAACGTAGACTGTGTGTAGTCTGCGTAGTTTCTACTACCGGAATTCTTTTATATCGTCGTGGCATTCTGAAAAAAAAACAATCTAAAACACAATTGATTGTGGGCGGGGGAGGGGGTTACTTCACGACATTTTAACATGGAGTAAAGTAACCCCGAATACTAATCAGAAATGGCAGAATACTAGCGTGGAGCTTCGTTCCGCGCTATGGTCACAAAACACCTCAAATTTATTTAAAGGTAAAATTTTTCTTATCAAAAAATATAAAACATAGCGGATACCCTATTTAAAAATATAAATTTTAAAAATTTCAAAATTCGGAAAAATCAAAATCATGAATGAATCGAATGTGTCTATTTTATTGGTTTAAAACCATCTGCGCATTATTGCCTTTCTGATGAAACCTTTTTTGAGCACATCGGTTGGGTGGTTTCAAAGTCTATAACGGACATAGGTAGAAACAATTTTTGTGTTTTATAGATATACAACGTGAACAAAAAAAATGTACCCCGGCTTCAAGTGTATATTCTACACATAAATTGAAGACGAAAAGTCAGATAAAATTTTTCTCTAAAATGTACGGCTACAAAGTGACAGGCTCTCAAAGTTGAATTTTGAAAATCTTTATTCGCAAATAACTCGAAAACCTTTAGGAATTTCAAAATACTATTCCTAATGAAAATTATTTCTTCGTTGACGAGGATTTTTCTGTTTGATTGGATTATCTATGGATGGACTGGAAATATTAGTTTTCACATTGTTCCCGTATACTTTCTATTTTTTGTGTGTGTAAATTTGGTCCTCTTGGTTGAAGTTGATAAAGTGAACCGTTTACGAGTTATTTGGAATTTCATCAATCACGGTCAATTAAATACCACCGCACCAAAATTTAGTAAGTGGACCGTGGACTGAAGTCATAGTTGTCAAAGAGTTTATTAAATTAAACAAAGTATTAGTTAACAAACACATTAGTTGATTAAATGTTCGAATTGTTCACCGTTGACTGCTATGCATTTACCAATTCTTTTCATGATTGACTGACGTACGTTGAAAAATAATTGCGGATCATATCTTATTAAATTAGAGCAATAAAAAATACGTTGCTGGAGATGTTGGACGTTTGTAATTGCACCGAATACACCGTGTCTTTTAAACGACCCCAGAAAAAAATCCATAGGGTTTAGATCCGGTGAACGTGCAGGCCTGGGAACTGGTCCCCACGTCCAATCCAGCTTGCATTAAAAGTTCGATTCAATGCAGTGAGTCCAAAATGAGGAGGCGCACCATCTTGCATGAAACACATACGACCCCTAACATCTTCTAATAAGTCGGGTAAATCATCCAAAAAATTGGTGTATGAATTACCATTCAAACGTTGTGGAAAAATGAATAAACTAATTAAATTATTGCCAATAATACCAGACCATACATTCACACTAAATTGCTGTTGATGATTGGTTTCAATGAAAACGCGTGGATTTTGATAATCGTAGTAATGATTGTTATGGAAGTTAAAATTTCCATTTCTGGCGAAACCTACCTCATCAGTGAATAATATAATCGATGGATAATTTCGGTCATTATTGAATTTTTCAACATGAAAAGTTCACTCTTGCTTGAAAATCGTTAATAATCAAAGCTTGTACCTTTCGATAATCCAACACTCTTTGTTCTAAAACTGGTGTTCTCGCAGTTCGCCTCCTACCAATGTCAATTTTTGGTGGCTTCAAACAACCTGTGAGAACCCGATATGAATAGAATTTTTATAAATTGATAATATGTACCACTTCCACGAAGACGCCGGTCAATGTTGGCAAACGTCTTTTTATTCGGTATCCGCCGATTTGGAAATGCCTGGGAATATAAACAAACAGCTTCAGCACAATTCCCAAAAGCTCTGCCATACATTATGTGCATATCAGCCATTTCAGAGTTGGAATACCGATTATTATTCATTATGGATAAAGAAATTGTATGAAAACTGATCAAAAATCACAATATGACAACTATTATTTTTAGTCCACTGCCCACTTACTAAATTTTGGTGCGGTAGTATTTAATTGACCAAGGTTGATGAAATTGCAAATAACTCGTAAACCGTTCACTTTATCAACTTCAACTAAGAGGACCAAATTTGCAGAAAATTGAATGACGGACCCAAAAAGTCACCAAAAATCATACACAAAAAAGTTGGAATCGAAAGTATACGGGAACAATGTCAAAACTAATATTTCCAGTCCATTCATAGACAATCCAATCAAACCAGAAAAATCTTCGTCAACAAAGAAATAATTTTTATTGCGGATAGTATTTGATAGTACGTTCTTTTGGTTCACGTTGTATTGAAGATAGAAGATTCACAAACTTTTCTTAAGCAAAATAATTATATAATTGATTTTTTAGGAAGCTGTTTAAATTTAATCTTATTTGAACACCTTTTATTGCAAGCTATGGTGTTAATGTACTACGCATGAGACGCGTTTTACTAAAATTGTGTATTTGCGCAGTTCAATCTCAAACAACAACAATGTCTGCCTTTCGGTAAGTACAACATTACTTTCCTCCAAATAATATTATATCTTGCAATTCCAGATATGGACACACGTTGGTAAATTTTACTCAAATACAACCACCAATGAACGCTAAACATTCAACGCAATATTTGGCTATGATAAGTGAAAGTTCACTCACACATGTAGATGGTTTCCCAGCAGTGCCGTTTACGTTAACGGTGTTCCACTCCAAATTATAATTGATGTCGCCTTCCACACATTTTCATAATACGATGATGATTAACCAGCATTGAAAATTTCCTTATTGTAATAAAGAATTACAATAGGTACGTTGCCTTAAGATGACCTTGTTTCTTATAGATGCACTTCAGTTAAATAATTATATTGATAAATATACTTAATGATTTGTCGAATGTTACGATTTATAACTGCCATTAACTTTATTTACAATAACTTTTATTTTAGATGCCGATACGAAAAATATGTTTTGTTTCCATAAAAGAAAAAAAATTAACCCAACACGAGTTTAAAAAAAATATTTATTCTCAAAAATAATTAAGCATCTACCGAAGATATAAACTTGTTAACAATAGAAACACTTGTCGGAAATATGAAACGGTAACCTAACTTTAAGGTAAACAATTATGCGACTTCGTTTGTTTATGAAATTTCACTTTGCGGTTATTACGTTTTGAACTGATTTGATTAAATTTTAACGGACATGTACATGAAATACATGTTGTTTGCTGACTGCATTTTATGAGAGAGTGAAAAATCATAAACAAGCTCTTATATAGTTTCTCATAGTTACATAATTCAAACAAAATTCTATGCCACTGTACACAAAATTTACTCTAATTTCATTGGCTGGAACACATGAAAAATTTTAGGAAATATCTAACTCCCTTGATAATGGTCAAATCTTAATTATAAAATTATTTTCAAATTCCTGGCTCAATTCCGCATCTTTTGAGACCCCTTTTGCTAGGTTTTTCTTTGAAAATGTTGTACACATATACTATTGTGACTCATAGCTACACTTAACCACTTAATTTGCTAATATCTAACTTATTCTATGTTTTCAGGTAAAATATGGACATTTTTGGATTCTACATCCAAAATTATATAAAAGTACATTAATTTCACTTCCTTATTACTGTTTTTGGAGGAAATTCTATCTCAACTTCGTCCAATTGAGGAACTTAACCTAATTTATACGTTTTTATACAAAAATCACATTTTTAATGTAAATTTCACTATGAACACATGGTTCATTGAAACACGGTGAGCCACACGGTCCTCTCTCCTTCCAAATGTCATGTAGATGTGTGCTGTTGTATTTGACATAAGGTGGTAATAGAACACCATTTGTAGACCCAAAAACTATGATAGACGTGCAATTTGGAGAAATTTGTTGTTTTTCCTCGCCGGTATATATAGCGTTTCTTGCCCGGATCATCATTTAAATTTGACTCGTCGTAGTTGAAAATATTACTACTAGGCACGTTTTTAACAACACTTTCCAAATGTTTAAAATATTCTTCTATATTCTGTTTGGAAACTCCAGCTCCAGCCCTTTTTATATTCGTTGCATCACGCTGACTGTAAGAATCCTGATGACGTCGTAAAACCGGGTAGGCCCAGTCAATACCAGCCACATTATTGAAAAATTTGGCCACTATTCTTCCAGTTCGGTCTAAACACGCTTTAGCGAACATACGCAAATCAAAGAGACTAAGAGGAAACCCCCATTCTGCACACTTTGCTATTGATTTAAGTATAGCCTTTTCTCGAGCGTCAGTGAACACAGTTTGCGCTCCAGGTTTATTTATGTGTTGTCCGTCATACCTGTTGTATAGACTTCCATAGGGGATTTCAAAATTCTTTTGCTGCGCTACGAATTGTCAAACGTCCGTCTAATATAGATTGCAGCGCATTTTTTATTCTGTAACAAGAACAACCCAGGTAATACTATGCAAAGAAACTATTTTACGAAAATATATCGTAAACCGTAGTTACTTCAACATGCGGGGTTACTTTGATCATTTCATTAACGTAACCCCGTACACCTGATCAAAGATACCCCAACACGCATTCAAGTTTAAAACATGGCGACTCTATTACTTTTTTGGGACATGATAATATAAACAGTATTCACAGGAAACCGTAATTACCAATAACCAAGACGGTAAAAATTAAATTATAGTAATTTTGTAACTACATTAAGAGTTCTACATGCCTCAAATTCGCAATACTTTTTACGATACACTGTGCCGTTGCTAAACGAAATCCAACATATTGTAAAATCGGTATCAGTGTTGCCAATATCGAAATAGAAAACATTTGGCTGCGTTCAGGAATCTCATTGTTCGCGCTTTTCAAGAACAAGTAAGCTGTTATCAAAGTAACCCCGTAATATCAAAGTAACCCCATTTTACGGTACTGAAGACGAGGAATTAACTTTAGCTTGTGTGCAAGTAAATGCGAATATTTCGACTCGAGAAATTGAAGCTCAAGTTAATGTGTCTAAGACTAAATCATCAAGAATTTAAAAAAACACAATTTCCACGCATATAAATTTCACATTGCGCAGACTTTGCTACCAAATGATAATATTCGTAGAACAACATTTTGTAGATGGTTTTTAAATAAAACTGCAGAAAATAGTGATTTTATAAATCAAGTTTTATGGACTGACGAATCCTACTTCTCCAATTATTTAATCGCCATAATGAGCACCAGGAAAATTCACACATAATGGTTCCACGGCGCAACCAAGTTCGTTTCGGCTTTAATGTTTTTTGTGGCATATTGGGAAATCGTTCAGTTACTCCTATAATGGGACCTTAACAGCGCAGCGTTACATGTAAATTCTGCAAACATATCTTGAAGATTTATTAGATGATCTACCATTGGCACAAAATGTTCAAATATGGAATCAGCAAGATGGCGCTCCTACACATAATGCAGGCAATGTTATCCGATATTTAATTGACCGTTTTGACAATAGAGTAATTGCCACCAACACACCTAATTAATGGGCAGCCAGATCCGCAGATTTAACGCCTCTGATGGACTTTTATTTATGAGGCACTATACAAAATAAAGTGTATTGTAGTAATTTCCATTACAATAATGCATAAGAACTACCTGAAGGAGTCGTGACGGCCTTTAACAGTGTTGTATAACGGTATCGATTGTGTGTATATGAAAACGGCCAGCACTTTGAACATTTATTGTAATGTATTTGGTTTTAGCATTTACTAATATCACGGTGTATCGTTGTGTTTAATTTGTTTAATAAATAATTTTTACTTGCAAATTGTTAATCATGGCTACTTGATTTAAAATGAAAACAATTAATATTTCTCATAATTTTTTATTCGTACATAGGTTGTTATACATCGTTGAAAAGAGAAAAAAAATCCTATTTAATTGTGTAAAAATCCAATATGGCGCCCATTTAAAATAAGAAAGTTACTATTAATATCTTGGAAACCGCCATCTTAAATTTTCGAAGTAAGTAACTTTGATCTGAAACTTTTTTCATATTTTTTATAATTACGGAGATATTTGAGTTTTTAGAAATCGTCGATTTGTTTTTTAAATAATTTCGAAACTGTTCGGAAATTGAAATGTTTCTCAACGGAAGCGAACTCGGCCCAAACAATGGCACAATATTGCCCATTTTACCAAATCTCTATCTTTAATAATAAGAAAGGTACCCATACTATCCTACTCTATTCGGGACACACCCTGTATACCCGAAAGCGATCAGACTAATAACTAATGGCACAAAAAAATACTTTAAAGAAAACTGCAGACGAACAGAAATAACTACAAGGCGACAAAATTGGTCTTGAAATGCAAAAAAGAAAAGAGTTACTAGAAAAATTAATAGAGCAAAGAAATTAAACACATTTTTTATTAATTAGGTATAATAATAATCATACTGTGTGTTTGTATTTAAATTTTTTTTTCGTTTTTCAGTAATACATATGTTTGTTGTTTTTCAAAAGTTGCAAATACATACAAAAATTTTATAAAGATATTTGTCTGCATATTTCATCTCGAATGTGTCTTCCACGTTGAAATAATTTAATACCTTTTTATATTATATATTATGCAATACACAACACGCCCTGATGAAGTGGCATATTCGTTCGTGTCTTCTTAGTTTTATGTGGTAGAATCACGGTATAGTGTTAGTAATTGAGGTAATACTGGGCATGCACTATCGCCTAATACATAATCTGCAAAATAAAATTAGTGGGTTAACTACATAAATTATTTTATTTCGTCTATATCTTCAATTGCCGCACAAGTTTCCCACAGTAAAAACCTAATGATGATGCATTAAACACACGTGCATCATGGACAGATCCTGGGTATCCAATGAATATATCGATAAAGTTAGTTCTTCATTACATGTGGCTTGTAATGTTATGGAATAAAAACTTTTCTGATTAAAGTAACTTATTGCCCTATCACTTGGAACATCAATATTTATATGGAATCCATCAATACAACATACATTTACAAATTTTAAATAAGGTAAATATCATTAATAAGTACCTATGACATTTGGAAATCGTTTTTTCTCATTCCTTTTATGCAAATCATTAGGGAGAATGATTATGCTGTATGCCATTCCACTCAGAAACAGCGTTGCATTTGTAATAACGTCATGCAAGGAACTTAACCTCAAATGAAAGCGAAAGGATGCCGTTTGTAGAACTGCAAACCATAGAATCACCAATACAGGTGTTACATTGCTTCGCCTATTTCCTAAAATTTTAATATTAACACGAACCTTACGTTTACTATGTTTACTTACCACGTTAATAGAATAGGGGCACATTTAATCAGTTGACGGTATCGATTAAAAGTTGTAGAGGTAATTAAAAGTAGGCGTGGCCTGGAGGCCATTTTGTGGACATGACCTATCGGCACTTTGTGGGCGAGGCCTGGCGGCCATTTTGTAAGCGTGGCTTGCCGGTAATTTTTATGTTGGCAGTCATTTTTGTTTTGGTTGATCGTGACTCTGCCTAGTTGTATATTTTAAAAGTAGATGTAGATCCCTGTAAATGCTATGGCGGGGAAACTTGATATTTGAAATATCATTCTAATAATGGGGGCCCTATACCATCTCGTAGCACCCCGACAGGGTTCCGGAACTTGTTCCGGGCTTAATCCCTTGTCGAACCCCCTTGATTGTCGGCCATTTTTGTTTAGGTTGATCGGGGCTCTACCTAATGGTATATTTTAAAAGTAGATTCCGGAACTTGTTCTTGGACCTTAACTCCTTGTCGGACTCTTTGATTGTTTATGGTGCCATCTAGTCGTGTATTTTAAAAACTAATGAATGTTTTCTGTAATAAAGACCGTAGCCTTTTCCTCAATAGATGATTTTTCCGCTGGCTTTCCTATTTGTTGCAGGAGTACCTTATAACGTTCCATTTTTGCGGCTACGGTCACTAAATGTCTTTTGTCGCCGATGGTGAATTGCGTTTCGCCAATAAATGCTTTAATTAACCTTACTTTGGTATCAATGATGTTATTAAATTTGCGAATTTTAACATTGTAATTGGCAATATAAGGTTTATAAAAATGTTCAACCGTTTTTATAGTTAAATTAGCTCTTTCCATTTAAGCCATTTCTAAAAAATAACTCATTAAGAATGGATTTACTATAAATGATAAACATTGTACCTGAACAGCTAGTAACCAAACTGCAGCAGCAAGTAATATGTAATGGATTCTATCAAACCTAAAATTAGTCAAATCTAAAATTCATTTATATAATTAATGCTTTAAGTGCGAATAATAATCTTACCCAGCACACAGCAACCTATTCAAATATCAACAAATTAGCGTTAACAGCAAGTAATTTTATTTTATAATAGAAGCAAGTAACCCAAAATGTAATGGTATAATTATTGGTTTTTAAATGTAGATAGGAAACTTACCTGACCTAGCACGATAACGAATGCTGACTCTCGTACATAAATAATTCGTATAAGAGAAAGTATTTATTTGAAATAATCAAATAAAAGCAAATAAACCTGCAACTCCAGGGCAATACGTATATAATACATTTCTAATAATGATTTAAACACAATCGTAAAAAAATTACAATTCTCTGAACATAATAATTTATAAATGATAATCAACTGATTAAATGTAGAATGTAATATGTTGATAACCCAATAAAAATAAACCTGGGAAAGAAAAAAATTATCTAAACATTCATTTAATACATACTAAATTAACGTAAATTTTTGATAATGGAAAAATAAGCATTACATATAATCCCCCGGTGTTAGTATACAAGTACATGTTTTCAACTAATATTTCCCAATATTCTAGCGTTTAGATAAAGTAAGCGAATGAAACAACATAAAAAGGAACAATCTGGCAATAACGCCTTTACAGCTCCACTCAGCAAACAAGATAGTCGGAAAATATGTCAACTAAAATAATGTATTTGAAATTTTTGACGCGGAAAATTATTTATCCAATATTTGAGAACTCTAAGGTGGTACATTCACAGTTAAAAGTAAATTATTACAGTTCACAGCTGACATTTTCCGCGTGCGTTTTATTACTTAATCCTTTTATTGTGTTACTATTGTTTGTTAAAATCAGTTTTTTAAGACTTCTTTGGTTCTTTTATTTGTGAAATAAAGGTATGTACAAGAATTTTAATAAAAATGTAATTTTAATGTAATTTTTATGTTTTAAGGTAATCCCTATTACGAAGACAACTATACATTCTGAGGCTCGAAACATTATCAAAGATGTTATACAATAAAAAACCAATCACGTATTTAGACGAATTTGTAGTGAATACTGATTTGTCGGAAGATGACACAAGTTCGGAAGTTTGAAGATTAAGAAAATAACTTATCAAATAATTTTGCCTTGATATATTAAACGTTTTGATTTTTATATGATTTTGTTTCGAT
The DNA here is from genome assembly GCA_036346205.1 of Vesta saturnalis. Taxonomy (NCBI): domain Eukaryota; kingdom Metazoa; phylum Arthropoda; class Insecta; order Coleoptera; family Lampyridae; genus Vesta; species Vesta saturnalis. The sequence continues at coordinate 739,390 of JARFJB010001603.1, forward strand.
TTTTTAAATATGTATTCAGTTTATTTTGATTTTAACTTAACAGTTAAAATTGTGTTGGTAAACTTTGCCAAACGAATAATTCATCAGTTCATTCAATAAACTATAAAAATGTAATTACATTTTAATCAAAATGAATTGTAGATCTTAAACTAAAATATTTAAAACTGTTTCTGTGACGCTTAATATTGTTACTAAATATTTTAGTTTAGTTTCAAATTCTTGGTTTACCGTGTATAGATCTGTCCCTCTGTGATTTTATCACTTAGTTACACTGGTTATGCAGCACACAATACATTCATGTGTATCTCACAATACACATTGAAATTACGCGCCCAAATATTTTTTTCGGATTGTACCTTAAAAGCTACTATAGCGCCAGTATCCCCTCTCCAACTATCTTGTTTGGTGAGTAGAGCTGTAAACATATGTTTGCGAATACACAAGTGTTTGGTATTTAGTATAAACTAAAATAGCAGTGGCAATTGTGGTGTTTATAGTAATTAGGCGAGTTTATATAAACTACAAGCATTCATAAAATTGTTACATTTTTCAATTCGTCATTACAGCTGGCTACATATATCAGATGCTTTAATCGAGCGCATAAATAATTGAATATTATTTTTATGTCGTTACATTTCTTAGTGACAGTCACTAAGACTTTGACTCGTAAGAAGTTTATCAATCACAACAAAAATAATATTACACCCATTTCCTTTTAAAGTTCAACTTTCAACATGTTCCCTTGTCGAGTGTGACACCTCATACCACCAAAAGCTACTAACTTTTAACTGTACTTAGCTCTTAGCTTCTCACTGCAATAAACAGATACATACATTAAATTAATTAATTAAATTAAAATACAATATAAACGTGTAATTTTTAATATCGAATACTGTCAAATCCACAACTACAAAATGTTTGAGGTAAAAAATGAATATAAATGAAAAACGTTAGTTAATTTACTATTAGTAATTATAAGTATTATTAAGAAAATTTACATTCCTGGTATCGGCGCCAAAATTCGATCCCAGCAATGCTTTTGAATAATGGTTCTTCACAGTTAAAAGCTCCATTAAAATTAACCATAGCATAGTCATCGCAGTTTGTAACTCCATCGTTATTGCAATCCTACAAAAAATAAAAATAGATTGAATTTAAAATTAAGCACAACCGTAAGTTTTGCTCTGGAATGATCACTTTGTTTTTGATTTCTATTAGTTAATTTTAGAAAATATGGTGGACAAAATGGATGTTCCAGCAGTATTAACATAAGTGCTAAACCGATTTTGAAACATCAATTTTATCGAATACACAAACAAACACTAAGTCAAAATAAATATTAACTGTTTAGGTTCACCGCTAGTGTAAAGATATCTGGTGAAGAACAGCACCACCTTCCAACCCACAAAGCGGAAAATAAAAGAAATGGAATAATAAATTTTATTAAGATAACGATGAAACCTCTTCTCTAATACGTACATAATGAAAATAGGCAGGATCGTAAAAACAACAAGAATAATTCTTATCAAATGGACGTTTGAACCTTCATGGCAGATAGAGCTTCTATGAAAATATCGATAGTACAGTTTAAGCATTTTCAATCCTATCTAATTAATTTTGAAACTTATTTGGCTTTGTATTAAGAAACTTTATGAAGAAAAGTTATATAAAATTAAATTGTCTTTAAAAAATATGTTTGCACATTTTCCTCTACAGTTGATCGTCATTTAGATATTAAAGAAATGTAAACTAATCTCAGATTCCACATTAGCAGCTTTTTGGCTGCCAAAATATGCGTGCTATAAAAAAAAAAATTATATATAACATAGTTGAAATATGCCGCTTTCCGCCCACGGATTTCTCCCAAAATCCAAAACTCCAGGAGAAATGAAATCAAGCTAAATACGAAGTTTCACATACGCACCTTTTATTGTTCTGGAGTGGATACTAATATACATCCACACACGCACCCACGCCCGCCCGCCTGTCCGTCCGCCGACACGCACGCGCACAAGCGCACACGCATACGTACACAATCATAGCGATAGTGAAAAAATGTCGATTGCATAACCTTCTATATCTACATATATGTATATGTAGGTTAGAAGGTAAAAATACATACAGAAAAAGAATTCCTTGAATGGGATTTGAATCCACGATCTGTTCTTTGCTAGGAGCTGCGTTCCCAACCATTCTAGCGAGAGGGAAAATTTCACGCTATTCATACTTAATTTGTATGTGTTTTCATAGTTCACGCCCCACTCAAGAAATTCTTTTTCTGTATATATTTTTCAAATTTATAATGACATAAAGTTGTTTTAAATTAAGTAACCCGCCTTCCACAACGCAGGATGTTCATAGATTAAATTACTTTGCAATTTAGTCCCGATACTCGCTAACTAAATGTTTAGAGAAAAATTATGCTTCACAGGTGTCTGGTTAAAAGTGGCATAGATTTTGATTTTTGGTGATTGTCCAAACGAAAAAATCACTTCTGTTTTGAAGGATTTTTACAGCTTAACGCCACTTTTTAAAATAAACTTCTAAACCTTTGTTGATAGTGTTTTACTTTTCCTTTATTTATTTGTCGGTATATCTCTTGTGTAACGATTAAGAAGTAACGGAGATGAAACTGACCTTTGAGGTAGATCTTTATTTAAGACTTTAAACTTGCTGCTTCACCAATAAATACTTATGATTTCAATATTTTTTTCACTTTTGCCACATTTTAAGACCTTTAGTAATTTATACACTAATCCTTCCTTCCGCACTGTATCAGATGCAGCAGTTAAATCAATAAACGCACACCCGTTTTTAATTTCCTTTCGAAACCTGCATCGATAAACGTAGTGAGATTCACACCTGATTACAGCAATTTCTATTCATACAAAACCCACCTTGCTCTATCTTCCTTTTATGGCGTTAAAATTATTACCAGTTTAAAAGAACGAAATTCAGGGAGTATTATTCCAAATTTTAAAATTTCATTCAAAAGTTTAAGTAACCAATTTTGGGCAAATTATAAACTCAGGGTAAATCCCATCAAAAACAACAGATTTTCTTTTTTTTCAAAGAGTTGATAACTATCATTTCGTTAATTGTGAAAGGACTGTTTAATTCGTTTTTAGAAGTTGTAGATTTTAAACCTTTGATTTTACAATGTGTCAGGTTGCGTTCACTCCTTATCTTGGTTCCATGAATTTTTTGGTAAAAACTATTCACAAATAAAGGTGCTCTGCAGAGGACACTGAAGTACTTTTTCTGAATATCTTAGAAAATATCTTTATTGTAAAAAAGGGAAAAGAACTTTATTAAAGATAATTAGTTGCTAAATCAGTTTCCTCAATGAAATTTTTTTGAAGAGTAATAATAATTAAGCCCTAAAGAAACAAATTAACTTTTATTATTTAGCGCGGTACTCTAGCAAAGTACAGGTCGTAGGTTCAAATCCTACTCGAGGTGAACTGTTTTTTTATGTATTTAATAAAATTAATAATAAATTTTAAATTAACTTTTAGTATTGTCTTGATTTTCATATTTGACAAACGTAGATGAAACGTCCGTATTTGATTAATATAAATTTAAATAAAGTGGAGTATTTTATGCTAAAGTGAATGTCAAACCAAGGGCTATATATATATATATATATATATATATATATATATATATATTGTATTATATAAAGAGAAGTGTTTAATAAATAAATAAATTTAGCCGGGTAGGATGTACCGGGTGGGCGATAAGCGAGGTAAGCGACTGTATCTCAGGACCTGTCAAGCTGACAACAATGGAAAAAATTATGAATGCGGCCATGAGAAAATGCTGGAAATTATTTTGAAGTTCCATATTTCACCGCTAGGGGGAGCAATTAAAAATTAAATAATAAAATTCTAAATTTCTCCCAAAATTCCTATATAAAGATATATCTTAGCTTACATCGTTAGAAAGTCTAGACAATTCTACATAATTTTGGTTTAAGGTTCATTCGCGTACTGACCATAATAAGAGTGGGGGAAGCTATTCAAAGTGTTATTAAAATTGCTGTAAATTCTAAACCACTTATTCACTTTAGTAAAATTAATCTTGTTTGGAAGACAAATGTAGGTATTTTAAATTGCCGTTCTATTGTTACACAATAGTTCCTAGTAAAAGTGCTACAGGGCTCAGTCTATTATATCAGTCTTTGTCATTTTATTGCGCAATATTTAAATCACGCGGTATATTTTTGACATTGTATTCGAAAAGTAGATTAAATTTGCAAGAAAAAAACACTTTAATTGGCGAAGATTAGTTTTGCCGAGCCGAATTGGATAAATGTTGGTCTCATATTAAAGATATTGAAAGTATAGTAAATTCTAAACCATTTATTCAATTTTAGTAAAATGTAGGTATTTTAAACTGCCGTTCACAATGTTACACAATTGTTCCTAATAAAAGTGCTAGAGGGCGCAATTTGTTATATCGGTTTTTGTCATTTTACTCCGAAAATTTAAAGCACATGGTATATCTTTGACACCGTATTTGAAAAGTAGATTACATTTTCATGAAAAACGTAAAAACCGCAAGTTGATCTTTGCTCGTTTTAAAGTTATAGTGAAATGAGGTTTTTTTAACACTTTAATTTGGTTTTGCTGAGCCGAATTGGATGAATGTTGGTTTCATTTTAAAGAGATAGTTTTTGTTAATCGAATTAAGGACCAAAAGTGATTTTTTTTAAATTTGGATGACCGTCGATAGGGGGTGTTAAGAATACAAAAATAAGGTTTTTACGCTTTTTCTTTAAAATTAAATTTGCCACAAAAATGATACAGGATTTATTTTAATATTGTTGTTAGTTTTAGAGTTTTAGCGAAATTAAAGTTTAATTTTAACTTGGCGCACCCTGTAAAGTTTAAATAAAACCAAAAATCCGATTTAAAACCCAAAAATAATGGATATTTGATCGCTCGATAAATGTTCAAACTGCTTCCGTCATATTCCAAAGAGTCTTCCAATCTTGTTCGGGTGTATAAAACTGCTGCTCCGATTTCCGCTTTTCCTCATCTTAAACTTTTTACCTTCCTTAAACTAATTTTATTAATTTTACACAGATATAGTAGGTAGAAAATATTACTTCTTATATGTTTTTTTTTAAATAAAACGCACTCAATCAACCAGTACTTCAATTAATAAATATCGCGATTTAATAGTAGGCAGCGGAAACAAAAAACAAAATTTTAAATAACATTGTATAGAAACGTCAAGTTTTGATTAGACGTACTTTAATTCTTGTCAATTTGGTTTGTGAATATTTTTTAAAATGCCTTTTACAAGTGGTAAAGCCATTGATATGATTGCAACCTATTTTGTGAGCTTTCAAAATGTAGCAATAGCTGAAAGAGAGTATGAGACCCGGTATCCGGATCGGCATCATCATGGAAGAAGTATTTTTCCACGTTTGGTACAGCGACTTCGTGATACTGGTCGTTTTTGTGGTCCTAGGTTTAGGAGACATCGCATTGGAAGGACGGAAGAAAATCTTATTAATGTCTCAGCTTATACAGATTTTCATAGACACATTGGAACTAGGGCGTTATCTTTAGATTTGGGAATAGCTTGAACTACTTTTAATAGACGCACAGTTTACTATACGCGCGTTACTTTTTATTTTTGAACTACACCGCTACCATATAGTTTTGCACCAGGTCCTAAACGAAGATGATTTTGATCACAGAATAAATTTTTGTCAATGGATGTTAGGAATGGTTCGTGAAAACAGGAATTTTGTATCACAAATTGTATGGACCGACGAGGCTATTTTTAATAGTGACGGTGGGGTAAACATTCATAACATGCATTATTCATCTGCTGAAAATCCATATTGCATACGAGACGTGCAGCACCAAGGCCGTTGGAGGTTAAACATGCGGTGTGGCATTATAGGCGGCAAAATTAACTGTCCTTATTTTTTGATCGTGTGCTAACTGGTAATCTCTTCTTAGAGTTTTTAATAAATGAGTAGCCAGTCCTGTTAGAAGATGTGACATTGTACATTAGGGGAATCATGTATCTACCATTGGACGGGTGTCCAGCACATTTTTGCTTTAACTTGCGATATATACGAATATTTTCAAGAACGATGGATAGGAAGGGGAAACCTATTTCGCTGGCGGGCCGGATCACTCGATTTAACGTGTCTCTTTTACTTATGGGGTCGCTTGAAAGACATTGTATTCGAACCTCCACCGACAACAAGATTTGGCATGGAACACAGAATCTGAGAAGCAATTCGTCAACGTCCAGCTGAGGAAATCAAAGCAGCAACTTTACACACCCCAACAACATTAGAAGACTGTTTGGAATGTGAGAGAAAGCAGTTTGAACGTTTATGGAGGCATAAAATACCTAATATTTTTGGGTTTAAAATCGAATTTTTGATTTTATTTGAACTTTACAGGGTGAGCCACGTTAAAATTAAACTTGAATTTCGCTATAACTCTAAAAATTACAACAATATTAAAATAAATCTTGTATCATTTTTTATGGCAAATTTAATTTACTTTTGGATTTTGATATAATAAACACCAACATCATTGCAATTAAAATTTTAAAGAAAAAGCGTAAAAACTTTATTTTTGAATTCTTAACGCCCCCTAGGGACGGTGATATACATTAACAATCACTGTTGGTCCTTAATGCGATTAATAACAACTGTCTCTTTAATTGAGACCAACATTTATCCAATCCGGCTCAGCACAACCAAACTTCGTCAATTAAAGTGTTAAAAAAAATTTCTATTTCCCTATAACTTTAAAACGAGCAAAGATATTAACTTTAAATTTTCGGGACAAAATTGATATAATAAATTGCGCCCTGTAGCACCTTCATTAGGAACTATTGTGTAACAATGGGAACGGCAGTTTAAAATACCTACATTTGTCTTTCAACAAGATTCATTTTATTAAAATTGAATAAGTGTTTTAGAGTTTATAGCAATTTTAATTACACTTTGAATAGCTTCCCCCACTCTTATTATGGTCAGCACGCAAATGAACCTCAAACCAAAATTATGTAGAATTGTCTAGACTTTCTAACGATGTAAGCAAAGATACAGGAGTTTTGAGAGAAATTTAGAATTTTATTATTTAATTTTTAATTGCACCCCCTAGCGGTGAAATACAGAACAGAAAAATAATTTCCAGCATTTTCTCATGGCCACATTCATAATTAAATTTCTCCCCCATTGTTGTCAGATAGACAGGTCCTGAGATACAGCCGCTTACCTCGCTTATTTGTCCACCCCGTATAATATATAACATATTATTTCTTTTTCACAACACAAAAATTTCCACACGTGTATATGTTTCATTGATTAGATGTGTTTTGTACAATTAATATAACCGCAAATAAATGAGTTAAAAATATTTATATCGCGACTGATTAGCTCTGGCCCCTATATGCTAAGTTATGTGCAGCCACAACAAATTTTTTCTTGATGTATTAAGGGAACTAAATTGTTAGCTGTTTCAATGTTTGGATGTTTTATATTTTTCATAAATTTGATTGATTTACTGTTCTAGAGCAATCATAGAAGGAGCTAGGAAAATAGAATTTTCTTCTCTAGTGAGGAAAGTAAAAAACAATATTTCCACGTTAATCATCACATTCAAAAGGGGAAAATACCCGTGTCAATTTTTTTCTGCAACTTATAAGATTTCTGCTAAAATGTGTGTTTACGTCATATGCGTAAGGTAAAAGTACCTAAATTGGGTCATGTTCTTATAACGGGCCAGTAAATTTCGTTTATGCATGTCCGAGAATAATATAGTATTTTCGCTATAGCTTTGTTGGTAAGCGATTAGCGCTTAATTTCAGAAATCACAAAACTCTTATAGCGTTGTCCTTTTCTAACATATATATCATACCTACCAAAAATATTGGGTATGTCTCATCGCCTCCAGCAATAATCAGGTAAACAACAACATTGAGTATTGTTTGCCAACAATGGAATAATGAGCTCTGCTTTTGTTCAAATACAAACTTTAAAGTAAAAAGTCAGAGGTTCTAAACCATTTATTTGTTATAATCTATACAAACAAATGCTCGAGGTGTTGGCAAATTCAAGTTGGCTGCATATGATTCCAGAAACGTGGTTTTTAAGGCTACAATGTGAGATTGTTCACAAAGAGCACGTCTATTGTCATCTTTCTTGTATTTAAATCCACATATTCGTAGTAAATGGAACAAACTTGTTTGTTTTACTTCGTATCCATGCCTTTCATCCAGAAATTTTTTTAGTGTGTGTAAGGAAACATATTCTTTTTCCGCGTACATACTGTAGACCGATGATTTAATAAGGTTTTTGACTTCGTGCGAAGCATCAACTGTTTTTCGCTTTCTTTTGATGCGAGATTTATTTGGTGTGCGTAATATCGGATTTTCGTTATATCTCTTCATTATATTTCGTACAGTTCCTAACGAAACACTCAAAGCATCACTCACTCTCTAAAATAATTCATTTTTAACATTGTTGCACACAACGTTGCTATAATTCACTTACCTGCTGTACAGACAACACGGAAATCAAGGGACCGCCGTTTTCCTTCTCTTGTTCAAAATATTTTAATAATTTTATTACAAACATTTGAGATTGGGAGTTTAAAACTTCACCGGGCCTTTTTTAAGATAAACACGCGTAATCAATAATAACGATCTTGCTTGCAACGCAGTTACTTGACGACTAACTGACGTCTAATTGCACAATTTTTTATAATGTAGCTTACGAGTAAACATGCAATTACTTTATCATTACATATTAATTATAATAGCATTTTTAGTGATTAAGAGAATGTGAAAATAACACCCCTGGTGTATTGCAATTTTCATGTTGAATACCTATGTACAAAGTTTAAAGTACCGCTGACTTTCACAAATATTGAACCATACAGTTTTCAAGTGGGAATCCCTAATTGCTCACCAACAAAGCTACAGCGAAAATACTATATAAACAGTTAAAGTAAACGTTTGAACCCTTAGTAACCACGTGCATTCGATCAGGTCGTCAGTATGGCCTTGAATGGGAATGACTGAGCTCTATTGTTCCTCGTGAGTGTAATCTGTTAAAAAGTTAGCCGTGAAACCATACAATTGGAGAGGTAAGGGGTCCAAATTAGGAACATATTATTTTTAGTTGTTCCTATTCAGGGCCACCTGGTTCAAATTAAGAATATCGTGGTCAAATCTAGTGAATGTCTTCTTGCTTTGTCTGTATGGTAACTCATATAGCTATCTTTATTATGCTCACGCCACCAATTATGGCTTAATTGGACCAGCTTTCCGAAATTAGGGGCAACCCGGCACAAGTAAGAGACAACTATGAATCAAGAGAATAAAAAATCGCGAGGCTTTGGGTTACTGTTATAAGAACTATTTTCCATTCAAGAGTCTAAAAATCGAAAATATAACAAATATACTGCAGATGACATGAAAGCAAAGACAGGTTTGCGTTGGGCTTCAAAAAAATACGGAATTCCGGAAGCGACACTGTAACTAAATTAACAAACTGTGGGTCCTTTGGAAACGAAAGCAGGTGTGCCAACTGTTCTTGGTAAGATGGTAAGATGGGTCAATTCTGGGTTCCCTATATCAAAGGAGACTCTTCTCTTCAGTGTCTTAATAAAAAAATCTTCTCTAATGGGAAGATCATATGTGAGCGTACATGGCATGAGGGATTCAAGAGGTGACACCCTCATATTTAAGAGGGAAAAAGCCAGAACCTTACCTTCGCAAGAAGCAAAATAACACTGGACGACATTAATCAATGGCTTGGCGAAATTGGAAGTTACATCGACAAAAATAATCTGCATAATGTATTTACGACGGTAGACGTATTTTTACTTGTGATGAAGCAGCCCATTTTTAAACCCGAAGTCTGAAAAAGTATTGGCGGAGAAAGGCTCTAAAAATGTAAACACATCCGTAGGCGTAGATAAGAAATTTAATTTAACCGACTTAGTTACGGAAAATGTGGCTGGGGAATTGGCTCCGCCGATCATCGAGTATGTTACCAATGTATTTTATCCAACCAACTTATTCCTCGACTTGTAATTAGGTTTCTCGATGGCCATTCATCAGGTTTATCTCCGAGGAGTTTTCCAATCACTATTATATCCATTAGAGCCTCAGGTATTAGTGAACGGTTTTCGAAACAGTGGTTAAGTGCCTTGGAACCCTTGTGAAGTAAAGGTTACCTTCAACCGTGTAGAAGAATCACAAGACAATGCACAGAAACCTAACAAAGACACAAGAATCGTGATATTCTTTACAATTTTAGAGGAAAAACTAGGTACTCAGAAGGTAAAAGAGTTTTGAAACAGTAAATATACTTGGAATGGTGCTACAGATTACCTATCCTTGTACTACATGTAGTTAAAACTACCTTTCGTGTAATACAGAAGCTGTAAAAGAGCCGGTGGTTTGTCAATCCAGGACTCCAAAAAAACGCAGTTGCGGGTCCATTCGGGACTAGCGGGTTACTTGGGGTTCCAACGCCATTCAAATCAGCTCAAAGTAGAGAAATTACTATCAGTAGTAACGTTTCCACAGATGCTATAATACTACAAAAAGAAACAAAGTATAAAAAGGTCTAAGGAAAAAGCAATAAAAAAAACGAAAGCTAGAACCGGAGGTAAAAATCAATTGAAGAAAAAAGAAAATGACAGAAGAAAAGAAAAAGAGACAGGACAGTGAAAGGTTATCATCGTCATATTCAGAGAGTTCCTCTTCGTCCTATTACGAATTGATTCCCCATGGAATGAGTGTTAGACTAGCTACGAAGTTTCTCTGGAAGATATTGCAACATGAGACTTTGTCTTAGTAAACTTATTGGGTGAAAAAGGAACTTGACCAACTACAAATATGTGTGTTATTCAACAAATTAAAAATTACTAAATAACGGTTCAGGGGCTTCAGTCCAACATAGTAAAAATAACTTTTTATTTGATTGATTTTTGTAATAGCATTTAACCAAATCGTTGGCTGATGCCCAACCAGAAGTTGGGGTGGAGGGAAGACAAGTCGTTTATATAAAAAAAGAACATGCATTACTGAAAAATCATAATGTATATTGATTCTCTGTGTTGCATTTTTGAGTTTATACTCATTTAATGCTTTATTTTTCCACAACAAATATTGATTTTCAAAATAATTTTAAGAGAAAAATATGATGCGTTACGACGTCCGAAATTAGGGGGGGGGGCAATATTACAGAAAAATATGAAGCATTATGACGTCCGAAATTAGGGAGGGTCCAATATTGGTGCAGTTAAAATTTCCCTGGTCCAATTTAGCACCCTAGACACATCATGAATAGAGCCGAATTAATGAACTCTTGGTTACTCCTACTATAGAATAAAATTGTTTCCCACGGACCTTCGATCTAATTGTACCAGACTAAGTTAGCGGAATTTTTATACTAATCTGCGCAAGGAAAAGAATGCCTAGAACTGTATTAAGCCCCCCAAACACTTTAACTCTTAAAATAGCTTGTAATAAAAGTACATAAGAATTTTATTAAATACTACGATCGTCCTTTTTCTCCTTGACATTTTTCAATAATGGACGTACCAATAGGAATCATCAGCAACAGCCATGTGGCAGAAACGTCAAGAACCAAATTGAACTTTAGGATTGTATTTTTTTAAAAATTATTGTTAGCTTTATTACATGTTTTATTAACAACGGAGAGTGAAGACGAAGCTTTGAATTGTAGTTGAAAAATACCACGTTCTTCTCTGTACACGACGTTTTGCAACACTTTTAATAATACCAATAAAGTGTTGATAATTTTTATGAAACGGTGGAACCCAACGACCTGTTCCCCAAATTTAACCCAGCCTGTTCTTTGGAAATTTCAGTGTTTTTGATAATCAGTGATAGGTGAAATTTCAAAGCCTACATTAATTATAACTGGTCTGTGTTGACTATGTGAAAAATGTTTCAACACATGCAGCTAATATCGCTGTTATCTGTAGAAACAATACATAGATTATGTTCACAATATGCAACGTGTCTAACCAACCAAGTCACATAAAATGGGGAGTTAGCTCGACTAGTAACTCAACCAAACGGTCCTGAGACCGCAGAGAACTCGGATAGCGTGGGTGTTTTGAAGTGGAGATAAAGAGTAAATAGGTGGCTAGGCAGAAAGATAAGGAGAACAGACAAGAAATAGGAGCCACAAGCTTCAAAGAAGCAAAGATAAAATATTAGTTCTTGGAAGAGAGTCCTTGTAGAGCTTAAACCAGGCAAAAAACAGGAAGAATAGATAAACGACAATTCCCTCAACAAGCGTAAATTTATTTATGAATTTACCAACAATGAATAATCTTTGTATATATATACATATAGATCGGTAATAAACTCACCGTTAATCAATTTTGCTAATTTAATAAAAGAACGTAACCACAATAGTTTACGTTAGAAAGGTAACACTCCAACTTGCCTTTCGTTTCACAATATTCAAACACAAACCCCCCATAACAATGCCAAATTCAAATATATAAATAATCGGAGATGCTTGTTCAGTTGATATCCTAAGATGCATATACAGTAACTAATCAATTTATAATTCGAGACCAATGATCTGAACACTCTTATCCCCAATAAAAGAAACTCTGTACTTAAAAGCTAACAAATATAGTATAAATAATACGACATAGAGAACCTGTACATCCAATTTATGCTTTGGATTACTGCTACTGCGCACGATAGCGTAAACAGTAGATACTTGTTAATAAGATAATATCAAAGATGGAAGCTAAAGCCTAAAACATCACTATGTGTTTTATGTAAAAGTTCAATAATAATTACTCTAAATTTGGGTTAAAATATGTACACCAAATATTAACTAATAGTTTGATCAAATTATAATAGCTCTACTTTATTAAAATCTTTAGGAAAGTTAAATGTATTCGGATATCAAAATGACATCGAGGTTGTAACAAAGTTAAGCGATTTATTAAAATTCTTTGCAATATGGTTAATTTAAACGCACTTAATCTTTGTAGAGGCTGTGGTAATCCCTGCTGAATGTCGAGTATACTACATAACAGATTAGGAAATAAACTCGATAATACAATTTTCATTAATATAGGCGATAAAGGAAAAATCTGACCTTTAGGTTGTGGAACGAATACTTGAACTTTAGTTAGTACAGTTTAAATTCCATCCTCGTAATTGCAGCACAACAACCAGTAGTCATTTACGAGCAGTCCCAGTTAAGAGCACTTTGTAACAAAACTAAAAGCGAGACGAAAGGTACACTAACGTATAATCAACGACTATATAAAGTAAAGAAGATAATGACCGACGAGAAAAAAAATTTAGAAATAAGATAAGGTATATAATCGCAATTTATTCCTATAACGTTGTTTTACCTCTATAGATCGAAGGCGAGCTATAATGTGATAATTTACCACGAACTGGTTAAATATACTTCTTTTAATTTAAATATCGTATTTTAAGCCTAAAAGAAAGATTTGAATTATAACGAGTTGAAGAAAACCGAGCTAACTTACTATGTGTGTATAAGTAACATTTTTTTTCATCCGCAATAATAGCGACTATATTACTTCACCAAATGAAGAAATATTTTTTTGAAAAATTCTCATCTAAAAATGATGATTTACACACCGAAGACCAACAACCAGAGAAATTTTCTGAAATATATTTTACACCACACAAAATGGCCGATAAGAAACCACATCTTAGGAACAAGACATTCAACAAAATTTTCTTATCAAATTTTTTGGGTGTAATCAAAATGGTAAGCAGATGTATTTCAATAAAGCATGTTTAGTAATATGTAATTACTCAATGGTATCACCATCTAGTGGTAATTTAGCAACCTAACAGGTATCTATAAAATGTATGAATTTAAAGCTAACCAGAACCCACGTATAGATGGCACTAGTAGGTTTGTTTTAAGAAATTTTATAAAATAAGAAATATAAATACAATAAAGAAATAATTCAATTCATTATGAATTAAAACGTACATGATAAGGGCAGTAAATACAAAAAATTTAGATCATTAAGGTAGAGAAATAAGTAACGACTAATCCTTAAATTACCATCCTAAATATCAAGTCACAGATACCTATTTAGTCTTGTTCTTTTCCAAACAGTAATAAGAAAAAATTATAAAATGGATCCGAAAAGATACGATATCGATTTCTGTACGTTATAAATTCCATCTGAAAGTATGAAAAGATTTTAATCGTTTTGCGTCATACATATGATGCAAATTATTTGGTTCCATACTTTTGTACAAAAAAGGCCATTTCTGTATACATTTCTTTATTCACATAAACTATGATGACAGTTAAAGGCGTTCACGTACCAGGTGCTGTTAGGAGGTTAGGAAGTTTACACATAACTAATTATGTCTTTAAAAATTACTTGATAATCTGCAATGCTTCCTTTAACATAAGCCGCAATGCCATAAACTATTCAGTTTATCGAATAATTGAGATTATAGCCAGGAATAATTCCTCTTTTGCTTTACTGATGATGTACGGGTTTCTTTAAGAAGGATAACATCCACTTTATTATCTTAGGCAAGTTAAAAAAATGGAGAGTTTTTCTTAATTTATTTACTATAAACAGGCAGCATTTTGATTGGGAGGATCTTGATGATCTAATCTTCAAAACTTGCTTCAAAATGCTTCGTGGTATGGATTTCCATTGATATTCACTCTATGTTCTTTAAATTCTATCTTGTTGTCAAAAAAAAAGTTAGCACCAGCTTGCCTTAAACTTTTTTGGTGGTGGTCCATTGCATCGATGACAACTTACTGGATCGTTCTGCACCAAGTTTCGTCACCAGTAACTGTTGATAAATGGAGCTTATTACCATTTGCATTGTACTCCGTAAGGTGTTGCTGAGACAAACTCATCTGCAAACATTTTTGATCCTCAGACAAAAGACGAGGAACCCATTGCACACAAACTTTTATGTAACCCCAATACTATGGACGGATCTTACACTCACATCAATACTTTGTGATATCGCTCTGATTGAAATCCGACGATTTACCCTAATCAAACCGTCCACACGCGCTATATTGATGTCTATTGATGCAGTACACAATGCACCTGGTCGTGACGCATCTTTTGTTCCTTCTTTACCTTTTATAAATTTTCGGCACAATTCCTTTACAGTTGGATAGGCAAAAGATGCTTCTTCATAAACTATCTGCAATCGGAAATTATTTTGCATTGGATGCAAACCCTAAGCACACAAAAATTAAATGACCGCAAGTTGATGAAGTTTGGACGGATTTTTTTTATAACAAATGCCATTTCAAATTCGCAATATTTATAATCACTATAAAGTATAAATAAAATTTGTGTGACAGTTACAAGCATTACTGACGTTACAAAACGTCAATTGGGTGAATAAATTGTTTTCCAAGGCTGATTTGACCAAAGATGGGTTTCAATTGAACTACCAAATACTATAACCCGGAGTAAAAATTGTTGTTCATAATCATCAGTTAAAAGGTGACACAAGAAATTACATACAGGGTGTAAAATTAGTGCGTAATTCTTTGATTTGTAACTATTTTAGATATATCTACCGTTCTACAAGGTGTTGCATATCGTATACCAGCAACCAACTTAAATATCTTAGATTGAACGCCCTGTATATATTTTAATATTCTTATTCTGTCATCAATTGCGTATCTGGTAATGTTTTGTTTTTTTTTAAATTAGGATCAATCGTTACAGAGTTATTCAAATTTTTAGGAAAAATACGACGTATGCAAACACAATGAGCAAAATCTGCAGCGGCCATATGAATTATAAAAATTAATTATTAATTTATTAATAAAAATTAAAACTTAAATTCCGTTGTTTGCAACGGTGGTACACTAACTTAGTACTTCTATTGGGCATAACAAAATTTTTGTAAATGAAACACCCTGTATTTTGTAAGTGATTCAGATAGAGAAATAAATTCCCTTTCGATTTTATATTGGGTATCCTATACCTAACTTTTTAAATTATTGCAGTTATCGCTAGTAGTTGGAGGCGTTTGGTACACAATGTCCTTTATACATCCTCAAAAGAAAAAAATGTAGTACAGATAGGTCTGGAGACCTAGCAGATCAGTTCTATGGACCATCTCGTCCAATCCAGCGACCTAATATTTAAAAAATTTCGAACAGTCAGCCTCGAATGTCGAGGTGCACAATCATGTTGGTATCACAATCTAGGGACAACATTTTCAGGGACGTGTTCCAATAAATCGTTCAATTCATGTCTAATAAAGGGGAGATACATTTCACTATTAAGATGGTTCTCACAAAATTTTTGTTGGAGCAACTTGTGTCCCGAAAATTCCACTCCACACGTTTATTGGCCACTGATGTTGATGATCAACTGCTCTCAGGAATTCGGGCTTATCGGTAGCGTAATGATGGAGACTTCGCTGATTAGGGAAGCCCCATCGCCTCATCGGTAAAAAGGGCACAGATCAGAAAATTTGGTTCGGCATTCAATTTATTATTAATCCACTCACAAAATTGGCTCCAGCTTTCTTAATCTTGCGGAAAAAGTTAGTAGTGTATTTGGATACGGTAGGGATGGAATTTATTATTCAAACACATAGATTATATCAACACACTCTTCCCTTGAAAAATTCATTCTGATGCACAGAACAGTGAATTTATGCAGCACAGCACACAAATATTAATTTACTGCGAGTTAATATGACGGTCCTGTTAATCATAAAACTGTAATAATTTAAAACGTCTCAACTTTAGGTATAGGAATCCTAATATAAAATCGAAAGAGAATTTATTTATTTATCTGAATCACTTAATAAATACAAGGTGTTCCATTTAAAAAGATTGAGTTATGCCCAATTGAAGTATTAAGTTATTGTACCACCGTAGCAAACACCCTGTACAACGGAATTTAACTTTTAATTTTTCGGATGCAGTAGATGATCTTTTCAGACGTTTGCAAAATATTTTTGATCAATCTGTCACAATGTGGCTGCAGATTTTATTCGTTGTGTGCATACGTCATATTTTACCTAAAAAGTTAAATAACTTTGTAACGGCTGACCTTACTTAAAAAAAACCATTATCAGCTAGGCAATTGATGACAGAATAAGAATATTTAAAAATATACAGGGTATTAAATTTAAAATATTTATGTTGTAACAACCTCTAGAATTGTAGATACCTTTAAGTTACGGAGAAGAAGCTAATACACAACTTTCATATTTAAAGATTATCCCTATCTAAAATGGTTATGGAGCAACATAAGAATTACACCCTGTATACAAAACGTCAAAGTAGAATTTTAAACAGGAAGTGGTTTTTTAATGGACAAATTGTAACGTAAATTCTTTAAGAAACTATTTCTATTGGATGCAATCATTTATAAAAATGTTACTTTACCTTAGCGTGATTTCCAATGTAGTGTTTTACAGCACCTTGAGCACATGGAAAAGTTAATGCGCAATTTTGAAACGCTGCAATAACATTTATTACTTTCACGGTGATACATTAAATATGCTGAAGTACCTCTTACACTAAATGGGTTATTTCCATCAAGTGTTGGACTTCCTGCATCCTTCCAATAGTTATAACTCATTTGATAAGCACCACAAAAACCAGTACTGCAACCTCTTAGTTTATCACACTTTGTTGCTGCATAACATAGGCAATATAAACATTTTTCATCTAAATTAGATACGTATATATCTAAAAACGAAAAATAGGTTTAATGTCTCATTTTTTATCTGTAACCTCTTTAGTCATAAGGTTAGTAATAATGATATTCTAGAATGACTAAGTTTTACTCATTGTTACCCATGATACAATAAAAACAATCACGATTGTTACCAATAAGTTGTATGATAAAAGTCACCGGTATCTGTATAATGTGCAACATACCTTGCCCAAAAACATTTACACATAACTGAACAAAACACACAGTTGCAAACCAAATTAAAGCACCCATACTACTACAAGCGATCGCTGTTAACTAATCTTGTTCATAATGTATTTCGTAATGAAGTATTTAAGCAATAAATAACAAAAAAAGAATGAGAATTAAACCTTGAAGCGAAGAAACTGCCCATTACTTGTGTAATATGCCTTTTTCTTAATCCGGTTATATCAATGAGATTTGCATAAATCTTAATATGCCTTATGTTCAAGATCGTTAATTCCACACATACTAAATAGCTTACAGAGAATGCATTTAAGCAAATGCAAAATCATCACCAAAAAAATATAAACCCATCATTTGTTCCAAACAGAACCAGTTATATTAATTCAAACTTAGGTATGTTTAAAATCGACTCTAAATCAGTTATAGTTTATCAAGAAATTGCCGTCTGTGTACCTGTCTGATTCAGTAATTATCTCAAACGCTATAGCTATATTGCATTACGCATATTCGTTAAAAATTTATAATGTTATTTCAATTTATTGCTATTTACAAAACAAAAAAAATTATCATATTTCATACCACTAGTGCATCCAAAATTGTCGATAGTCCGGGAAAAAGCGGTGTTGACTGGAAACTGCAGGAGTTGGTTGGATTTTCTGATTAATTTTGATGCACGCGTGGTATTCGGTAGAATATTTCCAGAATAGAATATATATATATATATATATATATATATATATATATATATATATATATATATATATATATATATATACATACAGGGTATCCACAAACTCTTTTCACAATAGAAAACTGCAGATTCTAGACCTGATCTAACATCGGTTTAATTCAAATAAATGGTTTCCCTTTAAATGATAGCGTTCTGTACATTTATTTAGTGGAATATGCCTATTCGTATGGCGTGAATATGATTTTTTAATTGTACTCATAAGCGGTTCGTTTGGGCGGGAATTGGACATTGTTATTCATAAGTTTTTTGTTTTTCAAAATTTTGCAATTTTAACATAAAATTTAAAAAATTTCGATTTTTTCATAAAAGAACAATACTCTTGTCTGAAGTCGCTACGACGCCCCGTTTTCGAAACAAATGGATTTGAACTTTTCGTGTGTTAATAGTACTTTTATAAAATTAACTAACGAATTCATTTACAATTATGAAAGATGGCTATGGAAAATAAACAAAATAACAATTGCGTGAACGTCAAACTGCTCTCATGTCATAAATTAATTTTGCTTTAGAAAGTAAGAAATAAACTCGGGTAAAAATCGTTTTTAATACAAAAAAATTTTGCTGGCACAATTAATAATAAAAAATTCAAAATGGCAACTGAAAGCATGAAACACAAAACTAAATCTACAGAAGATGGTCCACATGACGACCATCCGTTTCTATGCACAAATTTATTCGTTTATGTAAAGATTGCCGAATTTTTGCAAAATTTCCCCATTGTTCCTAAATTCGTCGCAGGCATACTAAATTCTTCCCCAAAGCTGATCGCGCGTTTCTATTGGTTAGAATTGGTAGAATATCCCTAAACACAAAAATCGCAAGGATTTATATCTGGAGATCTTGCTGGCCAAGCAACCGGACCGCCTTTTCCGATCCATCGCTCTCGGTAATTGTTATCTGAAATATTACGAACAGTTCAGGTACTAGTTAATTTTATAAAAGTATGATTAACACATGAAAAGTTCAAATCGATTTATTTCGAAAACGGCGAGTCGTAGATACTTCAGAGAAGAGTATAATTTTTTTATGAAAAAATTTTTTAAATTTTATGTTAAAATTGCGAAATTTTGAAAAACAAAAAACTTATGAATAACAATGTCCAATTCCCCGCCCAAACGAGCCGCTTATGAGTACAACTAAAAAATCATATTCACGCCATACGATTGGTTACATTCCACTAAATAAATGTACAGAACGCTATCATTTAAAGGGAAACCATTTTGAAGTTATTTGAATTAAACCGATGTCAGGGCGCCATCTTCCAATAGCTCCAGCTCTCTTAGGAAGTATTTTTGTATTAAAGTAATTTACGTTAAATCGACGTAAAATCAGGTCTAGAATCTGCAGTTTTCTTTTGTGAAAAGAGTTTGTGGACATCCTGTATATATATATATATATATATATATATATATATATATATATATATATATATATATATATATATGCGCCGTTTGGCTACGCGGTATATGGATATACGTATAAATATATACCGGTATGTCCAATTTTTTTTACATTCAACGATGAGTTTGGCTACATTTTTTTTCATTAGAATTCATGTTCCACTACATTTCCATAGGCGTACGTAGGGATACTTTCATATAAGAAAAATTAAAATACATGTCCCAGGAGCAGTTTAACTACGCGGTGTAAAGAACCAGCGTCCTTTACGTATGCTTTTTAGAATAAATTATTTGCGGACCATCCTATATCTAAAATTTCAAAAGTTTACGCGATATTGCACAACGAATAATTTATTAATCACCGCTGACGTGTATTTCTAAAAACCAGTAAGTTTTTGCACGTCAGAACGATTTAAACCAATCAAATAACGGCATCCCCCGCACGGTAGCTGCGAAGCCGCACACAGATGCACCTTTATAAACCCGCGACGCGCGTGAAGGATGATGAATCGAACTAGATTCAAGTCAAGCCGTTCCAGAAACCAGTAGCCGCCGCCGCACCGTTTGCTTCGTGTAAGCACCGACCTGCTAATCACCGCCAAGGAATCGAGGAATCGAAGTAGATTCAAGTCAAGCCGATATCCAGCCGCCACCGTACCGATTGCTTCGTGTAAGCACCGACCTGCTAATCACCGCCGATGAATCGAAGTAGATTCAAGTCAAGCCGATACCGAGAAGCCGCCGCACCGTTTGCTTCGTGTAAGCACCGACCTGCTAATCACAGCGAAGGAATCGAAGTAGATTTAAGTCAAGCCGATAGCCGCCGCCACCGTACCGATTGCTTCGTGTAAGCACTGACCTGCTAATTACTGTCGATGAATCGAAGTAGATTCAAGTCAAGCTGATACCGAGAAGCCGCCGCACCGTTTGCTTCGTGTAAGCACCGACCCGCTAATCACCGCCAAGGAATCGAAGTAGATTCAAGTCAAGCCGATATCCAGCCGCCGCCACTGTACCGATTGCTTCGTGTAAACACCGACCTGTTGATTGCGACCGAGGAGTCCATCGCGACCGTATGATAACGCGCACCACGTCACGCCGGGCAACCTAACGTTTGTACTGCAATCAAAAGACACGTAAGTTGGTACATTATACAATCCAACCATACCTAGTAACACACTATCACACGTAAATAACGCCGGGCTGAGTCTCCAGGAGTTATAACCTTACACTAACACCCAGAGTGCCACGCAGGGGTAACCCCCGACGTAACTCGCAAACACAAAGTACACTAACACCCAGAGTGTCACGCAGGGGTAACCCCCGACGTAACTCGCAAACACTTGAGGGTGAAGGTTTGTTACAGGGCTGTAAAGACCTACGACCTTTCTCTTAGTCCATCCGGTTAAGACAGGCCATCGCCTAAGTCTTCTGGGTATTACTGAGACCCCGCTCGAAACACATACATACAATACATACAGACAAACACAATAAAACCACACACAGTGCCTTTGATCGCAGGAGAGTACACCCGAAACCTGTTGCATAAATTCGTAGTCAATATAACCATCGCGAAACACCTAGTGTGAGATCGTTTGTAAATAAATTAGATAGTACGTAAATTCTCCAATATTTACTGATAGCTAAATAATATAACTACGACCTGGTGTATATTACGATTTACCTTAGTAAATTCATGTAGTATAGCATTTTAATATCCAGTATTTCGTTCTCCTAATAAATTGTATATAAGTAGATTTAGTATAGAAGTCCGTAATTAATCCAGTTAGATAAATAAATAACAAAATCAAACCGGTTATAATTAAATAAAGACCGTCCAGAGATCTTGCATTTGCATACGCGGTTCTCGCGCGTGTATTACTTCCTGGGAGCGCGACATACCAGCTTCAGCGCTCCAGAGTTACTGAAGAATATATAATCATGCCATGCGCATAAGCCGAGAACGATATTGATTTTCTCCGTTCGAGTTCATTGCGCTGGCGCCTCCGACCCAAAAACGGTATCGAGATCACTAGTTGCAAGTGCACCCGCTTCTGTAAATACAGGACCGTAATATGAATATTGCGTGCTAAATAAGGAGTAAGTTAAGATAATATACACATTTATATTTCCAGAAACGATTACGCACCTAGGAAGCCGCCCCCAGGAGAACGAGTCAGGAGCCGTCAAACCCCAGAAGAAAATACATTTGTTGTGTTGTTCATTAATATATTAATTTGTAAAATTATTTAATATACGTTTTAAAACGCTTTAAGAGATTTATTTAAGGTGACAGTGTCGGCCCACTAGTTAATACGAACCACACCCCGTTTATAATAAATTATAAACACGATTGAGCAAAGCCGAGGCAAAATAAAACCGCGTTGGGTTACCAAACCAGAGGGCGCATTACAAATTGCACCTAAACATAGGGCACATATTACAGCGGTATATGGATATACCGTATAAATATATACCGATATAGTAAATTTCTTGTACATTTAACGTTAGATTTAACTACATTTTTTGCCCAAGACGAGGATGATTATACCAAATACACAGACTACTTGCAAGTTTTGACCTTAATTAACCTATTTAAATAGTATGTGTTTGTACCACAGATCAATTAAAAGGGTATCACTCGCCTCTAAATCATAATTGTTGTAGACTACCTAATTCCTGTGCGAAAACCGTGTAGGACAATAATAGGAGGAGCGTCAGTATTTTTCATGCATGTGGACTGATCATTTGCATCAACGAAATTGTAAGTATCATCTACAGTGGCCGGCGTGTAAGAAGACGAGGAGCCGGCGCATCGCGAAGAACTACGGCGGTTGCCGATTATAATAAAAATACTAAGCAGTGGCGTATCACATTTGTATGTTTAATTATATGTATATTGGAAGAATGCGTATGAAGATGAATAATTCCAATATTTCCATTGGTGACGCGTTTTTTTTAACATTTGGTTTTTAATGTTTGCATAATAGGCATCTATCCCTGAAAGTATGTAGGCATCTCTCCCATTTGTCTAATAGGCAATTTTGAATGTATTTTTTATTTAGACAATATTATTTTAGTAATAGGTATCAATTATGTGTAATGTAATAACATATTGATTTTATTAATTTAATTATAGTATTACTTCCAGTATAGCTTTTAATTATAATAAATTGCGTATTTACATAAAATATGGTTCTTTGAATTGCTTTTAATATACCATTAAAATATACATTATGCACCATGTGACGCCTCTGAGGTAAACGAACGCGGGAATTTGAACAACATCATAAAGTCGTCTTTCGCGCATAGGCGGGCTCGTCTTCTTACACGCCGGCCACTGTACTTATTAGGCGCCGTAGTGGTTTCCTCTGATTGCTGTAGCGTTAAATGTAACCTGATAGTAAAATTTGAACAATTCCCACATGCGCCCCTAAATAAATGTTGTTTATAGTTACAAGAAGGAGAGGGTATATTAATGTTGGTAACGGTTTTATGTTTTACTCCATCAATTGGTCACCAAACAGAAGTAATCTGCATTTGCATCCCTAGCTCAGTGTAAGCTATAGGCGGGATATAAAAACACCACATTTTCCAACTTTCTACAGCTTTTGGGTTGACATGGGTCATTTTAGTCTTTTATAAATTAAAGTGTTTTTGTCAAATGAATGACTACCTAAACTTTTAAATTAAAATCAGTGATGGCGTAGATTAAGGTCAAAAAATGTGAATCTGGAGAAAATTGAGATATAGCGATTTTAAAAAATACCTTGATGTTTCAAGATATACGATCAAGGTAATTTGAACCCGTTTGAAGTGGTAAACAATGGAAATGAAGGAGTTGGAGAACACTGTAGAAGTTTTAAAAAATCTTTATGCATCCACTGAAAAAGTAGACGCTGCAGGATACCTACGCGCTATCTATAGGGGGAAGATCTTGCGAAAGCCAAAGGCAATCGTATTCAAGTACAGTAAATAACCTGTGAGGAAGCTCTCATGGAATTCTTCATTGATGATATTATCGGCCAATGTAGTAAAATTTTGTATTACTTCCTACAATAATACTTATACACCAACATATAGAACAATTTTCTTAGCCGAAATGTAATAAGGGTAGGTTAAGGGGCATATTATAATCAGATTCCTCGACAAATTCTGCATATTTTTTGTTTGACAAGTTTTAGTCTATCTCTTCAAATAAGGAGTGGGGGAAAGTAGGAACCTTGTTACGAAACAACGCCTTTAATTCAGGTTCTGCTTGACCGATTTTAATAAACTTGATGTTGTTTGAAAGAGCTTTTGTTAAACAATAGAAAATTTGTGAATTTGAAGCAATCTGATTAATAACATAAATGCTAGAGGGCGCTGTTTAATATTTTTTTAATATTGTGTTTTCTCTACAATTTTAAATGGAAGCATAAAAATTTAAGTAGATCTTTAAAAAGTAGACTAAATTAGTAATAAAACAGTGAAAACTGCAAGTCGATATCTTTTTCCTATCCTGAGACATCGTAAGAAACAGGTAAATGGCTGGAATTGTTCTTCAAACATCCAGTAGGCTAGTTCGCGTTAACGGAAATTATTAAATTTAGCCTGGATGGAAAGATCTTACATTGGACTGCAGTAATTTAAACTGTTATCATACTAATGTTATGGTTGCCGCTAGATTACCTAAATGTAGTAAATGTTCTTAGTTGGCCACCCGGTACTACTAGCACATTTACATTCTATATAATTTGTTGATATGCTAATAAGATTAACTTCAAACGATGTATGTATTTCCATTAAACACAACAAACAATATTCACGATATTTTCACATATTTAAACCATGTTTACATAAAACTGAAAGACATTAATTTCTTGTAGGTGTTCCTCTAAAAATTTGTGAGGCATAATATATACCGTTAGTAGGCTGACTATTAAAGCCAGATTTTCCCATTCTTTAGGTATGTCTAGTGGGATTTTTTCTCCAATTAGCAGACAACGATACTGACAATCGAGTTCCGTATGTTTCAACGCAGGAATATCTATTTTGAACGATCATTCCATTTGTATGAAATTACCATTACTACATTGACGGTCGACGGTAACTCAAAGGATACCGTCTAGAGAACGTAACAAATACTATTATACAGTACGTAATTTTTGGACTATTCAAGTGAAAAAGTAGACCTCATTAATTTCTAGAGAAGTACCTATAATAAATTGACGTTTTTTAACATTTATTTATTGGGAATGATTAATCATCTGCTAACTATTGTAAACTATAAAATATTAAGAAATATAAACATCAAAAGGTCACAGACCATCGTTATGTTGTGTTTAATTATAAAGTCGTTTGAACTTTTTGAAAAATTCGAAAGTAAATGTGCGGTCAGTGAATAATACATAAGACATGGTAAAGAAGACTTTGTTAGCCTCGTACCCTATATTGCACCTCTGGCTAATAAAATTCCTTTCTTTGATGTATGATTACTATTTCCATTCCTTATACGTCAGGTGTGTCGCTATTAAGGCATCTTTAGTATAGAGTATCATTTACTGAGTTAGATGAGTATTTCAAGTACCTGATTTAATCTCCTTTTCATTCCAGCTCCTCTAACTGAAGATCTAATCTGTATGACAGAAATCTAGACGAGTCTGATTATTAACTACGATTTGCGATCAGCGCGTCAAAAAACAGAAGTAAACGCTTTACTTTACCGATGTTATACGACGCACGCTCACTTTGAATTTGCGATTGTACTTACTGATGAGCGAGAAGACTTCAATGGCGGATGGCAGTAACATGGAACGAATTTAATTCGTCGACTTAAAACTATAACGCTCGGTACAGTCAAGTCCTAATCAAAAATTAATTCATTTAAACAGAGTTAATTTTAACCGTCTTTAAAGTTTACGTAAAGAAAAAATGTCTTTTTTACGCAAACATGCTTCGCATTCTGCGATTTTCAAGTGCAACTGAATTATTTCAAAACTTGACCTTGTCGAAAAAATATTCAACGGGTTCGAATGAATTTACTACAAAATAATTTGAGAATGTAACGCAATTTGTAATTTAATAATAATAGTAAAATTAATTCGAAAGTTGAAATGTGATGTGATTATTACGGCAATGGCAGGTAGCTTACATTTTTTGTTCAATATAGCCGATTATTACACATTATCAAGTATAAAATATATAATTTAATATAATTAGTAACTTAATAATTAATAGTTAGTAAAGGAAAGTATATAAGTAAAACCTTCATTAACGTATGAAATATCTCAGGTGGAAATCTCGTTTGATTTATACGCAAATCATGTTGCATACCTGTTGTTAACGGGATAAACCTTGAGGGTATACAAAAACATCCTGTCTATTAAGCGGCAAATACAATTTTATAACTACCCTGAATTCATTGTTAACTAACTGGTACTTTTTCATATAGAACAGTTGCAGTGCATTAATTTTAAATACACTTACAATTTATTTTGATTTTTTATTCCATAGAATTGCATATTTATTTTGTAGAAAGTATTACCTTGTAATTATATTGTTTTGTTGACATCTTGTTTGGAAAATAAATAATTTCAATTTTTTACAGCAGTATGAACTAAGACAGAATTATTTAATACAACTCCCGCTCCCTCTCCTTTTCATGACGATCGGATGAATGTTATATTATGCAAGAAACCTTCGCGGGAGTGTGTACTCTACCATTTCCCAAATTATTATGGCGATGAATCCGATGAATAGTGTAGTACGCATATGAGGTTCCGCCCTTGGGGCCCGACATTTAAAATTTAAAATTGGATATACCGATATATATATATATATATATATATATATATATATATATATATATATATATATATATATATATATATATTTATACGTATATCCATATACCGCTAGCCAAACAGCGCGTGAGACGTATATATATATATATATATATATATATATATATATATATATATATACTATCAATGCTTTTTCACGAAATTTTACGAAATTTTTTAACGTAGCTGTTAGTGTTTGACAAATACGTCTTGTTCATGACAAGAATAGCTCTCTTACTATAATAGTTGAGTATCACGTCATTGCAGTTGAATTACCACTGCAATTCATAACGTTCAGTGGGATTAACCTGTAATCCTAACGAAGTTGCATTACTGAATAGGAGTAAATTATACACGAGAGAAATATTCGTAAGCTAATGAACAATTTTTGAAATGAACAGGAATTTGGATTACCTAATTTGTGTTCTCTTGTATGTTTTTTTACTAATAGCACAGATGTACATACGTTATGTGTGTGCATCTGTGCTAATAGTATTCCTGAACGTGAAGTATATTTCGGAGGCATACTTGCCATTGTAATAGTGATAGAACAAGGAAAGAACAGAAACTATTCTATCATCAAGAGACTGCAGGTCACAAGTTAGAGATGGGTTATTTATAAGGCATATCTCTTTTTTGGATGTGGTTTACCATGTCAAGGGCATATTGGAGAGCTCGGGCCTAGAGATTGGAGTTGAATTCCAGATGAATTTGAGCCTTACACAGCAAAAGGAGTTGTTGAGATGAGAAGCACTGTTTAGATCTGTATAGAAAGCCCACTTTACGGGGAACTGGTTTGCTGATTGACAAGAGGAGGTCAACCCATTTAAGGTGCGATGATACGGACATGCCTAACATAGAAATAGGGTTTGAAAACTTGAGATCTAAGCCATTCATATTTACACCAGAAATTTTCCTTGGCGGACATAAGGCAACACGGGGTTTTGTGGGCGTTGAACGTGAGTAAATTATTCCTTCCCAATTCAAGGATACTGTTGATTGAGGCAGCCATTTTCACTTTAACGGCCTGACTATACTTATTTTGTGGGAAAACTGAGAAGAACCACAATGTAGAGTGCTGTCGTCTGCAAACCAATGGACCGGGTTAGTTGTAGCGAAAATGAGATCATTTATCTATAACAGGAAAAGCGAGGGTGTTATCACTGATCTTTAGGGTACGCCCGCGTTAATATAGTTTCTTTCGAAAAGAAGCCATCGACGACAACACGTATACGTCTTTTATCAAGAAAGCTGGAGATCCAACGGATGAACGCATAGGATAAGCTGAACGAGGTGATCTTGGAAAGTAGACACTCGCGGTAAACCTGGTCAAAAGTCTTTAAAATACATAAAGCTGCTACGACTGTTTCACCGGACCTTTCTAATGTGTTATTCCAAAGTTGGGTGACATATAAAAGAAGATCAACCGTCGAACGACTCTGTCTGAACCCAGACTGGTGGTCGTTTAAGACTTCATTGGATTCGAGGAACGAAAGTAGTTGTAGTTGATGGCTTTCTCCATGATTTTCGACAGAATAGAAGTGATAGCTATTGGTCGATAGTTTGAGGGATCGGTTTTATCGCCTTTTTAGGAGTTGGTTGGACATTTGCCAACTTCCACGATGAGGGACACTCTCCAGATGACATTGATATGGAAAAGAGTTTGGACAATGCTTGGAGACTAGGACGATAGCTGGAATATCGTCTTGTTTGAGACACGTTTATTGATAATTGATTCTGGGAGTTCGTATCGAAGCTAGATTGGTTTTATAGCGTATGGGGTAGAGAGGAGAGACTGCACAATTTTACCAGAGTCATTGAGGCGTGAATTTGATGTAAAGCAATCGACAAAGATGTTGGCTTTGTCGGCAGGATCAGCTACTACAGATCCGTCACGAGGTGTCATGGGGGGAAAAGAAGATGTACCAAAGTTTTTACTGATGGCTTTAGCTAATGACCAAATTTACGACTACCAAAAGGACATGAGACTAATTCATTGTATTTACGTTCTTCAAACATCTTTTTGGCCTTGGTGATGAGGTTTTTGCAACTGTTCCTTGCGGCAATGTAGTCGCCATGATTTACGACAGATTTATTTGATTTCCATTTGATATAGTGTTTATGTTTTTGCGATAATGCATCAGCGCAAGCCCTATTAAACCGTTGTTGGGAACTGGAATGACCTACGCGATTATGTGTAACTCCATACCCATCAAGATAACTTCAGTTATTGAAAGAGCAATGTTTGAAGAGGAGGACTGTTTAAAGTAATACTCATGTCAGGGGAAGGTTACAAAAAAATCTCGCAGTTTGCTCCATTTAGCTTATTTAGAACACCACATAATTCTATCGAATTTGGCATTTGGTACAGAAAAGGTTATTTCAAATTAACCATATTTAAATAAGGAATTTGTTATTGAACTATTTCCTTCATACAATTTACTTATTGTCAACAGATTTTAAAACCTTCATACAAAAAAAACAACATTTTTCACCATAAAAATGCAACACAAGCGGCGCAATGGCAATAATAATAATATTTATTTAACCACATCAAAATATTGCAATTGTATGTGGAATGTCAAAATCCTTAAATACAAGAGCATTGTATAAACATACAAAAAAAAACTAAATATATCACGTTACAATTAGTATTAACCAAAAACATGTAATTAAAAGTGTAAATGACATTTAAAAATCTGCCAATTAAGGAATAAATTTATCTTGAAAATAAGCTTCTACTGTATAGTAACAATTATGAGTAAGGTATGTCTTAATTTGGCTTTTAAGAGATTTATAAGACAGTAGTTTGACTGAACTTGGCAAAATATTGTAATACTTTAACTGTAAAGAATTTTTTTGAGATTTTGATAAATTAAATTTCGGAATATACAAATTTTTACTGTTTCGGGTTTCATAGGTATGAATATCAGAATATGTCAACATGGTATCATTCATGGAATGAGTCTCTAATAGTGTGCAATAAGGGAATAATGATGGTAGCGGCATAATATCTACGTTGATAAAGGCATTGAAACAGTGTTGTCTAAAACCCAGACCTGCTAATAACCTAATCGCACGTTTCTGTAATCTGAAAACTCGGATAGCTTCAATTGAATTACCCCACAGCTCCGTAAACAATATGAGAGTGGAAAAGAGAATAATATACAGTTTTTAGTACTGAACCTTCAACAGTATTATTCAATCTTCTGATTAGAAACAGTATGCTAGACAGTTTCTTATACAGTTTGTCGATGTGGCTAGACCAGGAAAGACGGCAATCGATATAAACACCTAACATTTTCACACTATTTTGTTGCTCATTGCTTTGACTGAGACTTTTAAGAATTAGTAGTGATTGTTTTTTTTTGTTTAGCTTTAATCTGTTTGCTGTAAATCAGCATTCGGCTTTACCAAGGTCGATTTCACAATCCTGCTCCAAATTGTTGAGATTATAATTGGTGTTTATGAGAGTCGTATCAGCGAATTGAATGCATTTACTAGGACTAAGAAACCAGTTCAAATGATTTACATAAATAATGAAAAGGGGAGGACCCAAGATGGAACCTTGAGGTACCCCATTTGAAATGTTTTTTATTTCCGTAAATGACTTATTACAGAAAACTAGTTTTCTATTCTTAACGTAAAATCGTAGTAGTTCTAAGCAATTGCCTTGTAGCGTCCCCTAGGTACTCTACCTTGAAAAGTGCAATTTGAACTTATTTGTAAGAATGCAAATTCAAGAACAAAATCGCTCAGTGATTTATCTTGACTTTACTGACGATAACGTTACTATTACTCAAATTAATTGCTTGCCTTACATGGACTTTCCTGACAATAATTAAAAAATCAGAATTTATTTGCAAGTCTGATATTTAAGTAATCGCAAACCTCAAATCTGATCAAACGAAGTGGCCGCCTAGTGGTAGGTACGATGTGCTATTTGAATTAGATAGGCTGGATCAGGTAAGTGTTGCATCATGTGGGGCAGGTAAATAATGAAACTGCTCAAATTAAAATTAATGAGCTTTGCGCAATGGTGGTTCGGCCTGTTAGTATACTATTGTGGGAAAGAACCACCAATAAAACTCACTTTATTCATACACAAGGAATTGCACAAGTACATACATAAATCAAATAACACACAAAAAACAATGAAAGGGTTAAATATGTAACAAAACACTATTAAATCGGGTTAAAATGCGTACAAAATTATAACATTAAGAGAAAAGTCAATAAAAAGTAGTTTAGTTACACATAAACACAATAAAAAGAAATCCATCTAGTCACACCCACAATATTGTTATAAATAACCAGAATAAAAATCGTAATACCAGACTGTGGCCCTTTAAAACCAATCATGCCGGTCTTTAAGTAAATAAGCACATAAAATACAACAACAGTAAAATTGCACAAGTGATAATAAATAAAGGCAAGGACACAATAAAATAGACAAGGAATTTACACAGACACAATTGATTAGTGACTACGAAAGCACAAAATGTATACGAAAAATTACAATTAATAGCATATAAAGGGAAATTACTTCGCAGGCAAACAATTCTACTTAACAAGCTGACACAAAACAAAACTCATTAAAACAAAGCCTTACAAGTGAAACTTATAAATAGATCATAACTTCGTGACCGGTATATATGTTTGAGTGCGTTAGAAAAATACAGTGCCGCTTTCTAGGTTGCACATTCATCTGTACAACAATAAAAACAATAAAAATTAAATTCGAAGTGTTTAATGGATATCTCGACCCGGGAGTGTGTACCACTTGGCAATTGCCTTTTACAATTAATAACCAAGCGGTATCATATACCCGTTCACCAGCGTACCTCTACACAAATATAAATATAAACAACAAACAACAATGCTAATTCATACACATACAAGAGTAAGAGAGCCCTGCACTGTCTTTTATTTTAGCAGATTTCAACTTAATGAGCCCGTGTGCGCATAAGATACCTTTGCAAGCCAGTGCTCGATTTTTAATAGGTTACATAGGCTTGTATAATTATTTGTTGCCAGGCTTAATTTATGTAAAGATACCTACTTACACTTCAATTTACACTTTAATTGATCATAGACACAAACCGTTAACATACGTAGTTTAACTTCAAAAAGGGTGACTGTTATTCATAGATTAATATTTGAAAAACACATTACAACTAACGCCCAAAAGAAAAGACAAATTCGTGTTGGCTAGTTTAAAAGAAAATGTACACGCACGAAATATTTTAAAGACAAACTGTTTACAATGGGAGGTTCTAATTAAAACATATCAAGGCGCCCGGCTCAATTAAAGTTTCAACAGCAACTCCTGTCCTCTTTGATTTCCACTAACCATGTCTACTCCCGAAAATCAACCCCGTCTTTGAAAAGTGACAAAAAAACAAGAAACATTACTTCACGTTGGAACATATTAATTAAACAAATCGTTACGCAGTTTCGGCAGAACACCTGCTTCTCTACCCGAATATATGTTTCCTTTTTTCTGTTCAACCTTTACTCAAATATCAATTACATGACACATTAAATAAAATATCCCGAAAATGTTAGCAAATTACGACGTATCATCACGATATTAAAAATATACTAATTATCTCTTCTATCGCGGTAACAATGGCTATTTGACAAACGTTTATTACAATAATAAAATTTTCGCTGTCCGCTACCTACAGCCTAGAATACCATAGTAATGTCGTTTACTTGAAAACTGTTATGTGGTACGCAGTCAAATGCCTTAAACAGATCATATAAAAACAACTTGATATGATTTTTTTCTTCTAGGCCCTGTACAATGTCATTAATAATGGAATGTATAGCGTTAGATATACTGAGACCCCTTCGAAAACCGAATTGCTTTTGAATTAGAAGATTATTTACTTCAAAGTAGTGTATTAAACTACTCTTGATAACAGTTTCAATAATTTTTGATGTTACTTGTATGATAGAAATAGGACGGTAGTTTTCAATGGTATCCTTATTGTCCTTTTTGTATAAAGGTAAAACCTCACTAATTTTTAAAACGTCGGGAAAGACACCTTCTCGAAAACACCTGTTGATCAATATTGTTAAAGGGAAAGCCAATAAATTTAAATTATCGTTTAACATTTTACTATTTATACCATAATAATCCAAACATTGAGAATTGCTCAGAGAATTTATAACATTAACAATATACTTTTTAGTAAGTGAATCTATTTCAAAAGTGATATCCGGAAACGAAAACGATTTAAGTAAGTCTATAGCGTCACATTTACTGGGGTGTCGTGTACGGGTAGATTGTTCCGAAAATGAAATAAAATAATTATTGAAACTGTCTGAACAAATGCTATGCTTCTAAGGTTATTTTGATGGACCGCGTGTGTAGTATTTTGAAAACGTATGTAACGTGTTTTGGATGTAACTGAAGTGAGTTTGCATGAATAGAATTATTTTTGAGTACGTGTAATGTAAGTTGGTGTAATTGATACGTCACTGGAATTTAGTGAGGCATTGGTTACCATGTGAAGGAATATTTGAATGCTGTAGAAATATTTTCGTGTTGAAACACTTAAATTTGGTTGAGAAATAATGTTTTGACTAAATTTTTATTAATACGGAACTGGTAAAACTACTAGTCTTTTTGCTACTGTGTATGGAGGAGTGAGTGAGTTTATGATA
The DNA here is from genome assembly GCA_036346205.1 of Vesta saturnalis. Classification (NCBI taxonomy): domain Eukaryota; kingdom Metazoa; phylum Arthropoda; class Insecta; order Coleoptera; family Lampyridae; genus Vesta; species Vesta saturnalis. Next base: position 772,991 of record JARFJB010001603.1, read on the forward strand.
TATTGATATTTTATTAACGTGCAGTAAGGAATATGTAAGCATTCTTTTGTTTGTAGAAATTTTTGTAATATGGTGCAATAGGAAAATTTAAGGCATGTTCAAGAATGAAGTTATTAAATGTGAGGGAGTTCGCTAAATTGTGCAGAAATAAGATTCGCCCACATGTGAGATTTGCATAGAAAGTTGAGATATAATCTGGTTAATCTACAGTGTGAATGTAATTGCAATTGATGATTTCTTCGGAAAGTAATTCAATATGGCTACGTTTATTTCGCATCGTTGGCGCCTTCTTCCACGTTGGAACCTTCAACGCGGCAAAGAAACGCATGAAATACTCAATTGGGATAGGTGAATTTTGATAATAGCGCGAATTTATTGTGACGTATTGGCAATATGGCGGGCAGAAGGTATATAAGCGAGTGTCAAATTTGAGAAGTCGCCTGGCTAGAGGTTTTAGATAGCTCGAGCAGTACTTGAGTACGAGTCGTGCGCGTTGCATAACGATGGTTAGTGTCGGAGTTTATTTGTGAAAATTATAGTTTTAGCAGGGCATGTATAGCGACTGCATTAACCCATAAGGATCGTGTAGACATTCACAAATAAATAATTTAATATATTGTGAGTTGAAGGAAAATATTAGTGATTTTCTTCAAGAAATAAAAAGTGCTTAGGCAGATTAAAAGTTAACACAGCAAATAATTTGTTATTAGAGTTCAATTGTGGGATGCCTGACCTAATATTATTATAAAGAGAACTGAAGGTAAGCATTTAAGTGACCGAAAGACAAGTTGTAAAATTTAGTCAAGATATTCGTGATCATCATTGACATTGAATGTGCACAATCGTTAGCAGTACCAAATTGACTATATAAAAGCGAATAAAAACTTTAATGTGTATGTGGAAGTAACCATTTTTCATTGCGGTAAACCTTTTGAAGTGCAAACATTACAGTATAAGGCGATGTGATGTTAGGCTAAAGAGACCCTATACCAGGTACGCAAGTGAACAAACCATACACACTGCGTTAGTGAGTACTACAGCCGAGTGCGTAGGGCTACCTCTTGTGTTTTGTGCATAGTGCACCTAAGAATTTAAAAAGGATTACCGAAAGCAAATCTTATGGACTACAACTACCGCACCGAAAAAGGATTAATTATGTAATACATAAGAATTAGATTTAAATTTTATTGAACTACGACAAGTACGATTATCTTTTAAGTACATTTTTTATTGTCGCGTTAATTACGGTTCATTCAAAGAAAAAAAAAGGTAATCGAACTTTAGTTATTTTGTTGTTTTTAGTGTTAGGAATTGGCGAAGTTTAGTCTTAATGTATTGATGTGCGAAGTTGTCAATATATATCCACTGTTTAATTTATTTTGTCATTCATTTGTGTCAATTGTGTGCCTAACTGGGTACACCTTCTGATAACTGAAATTAGTCTTTGCATATTTTCGAATTTAAGGATCGATTGGAAATTGCGTAATGAGCCAGATCGATCCCAAAATTTCATTTTAGCTTAGATTAATGCAGAACACTTCTAACAAAGTACTTATTACTTTTTTTTATTCAGCATAAATTACAGTTTTGAAGTATTAAAGTTTTAACCTATTAATGAATGTCTAAATACGATTCTAAAGATAAAGTATTAATAAGATATAACGATCTTAATGATGATACAAGCACTAACCGCTCTATGTTTGAACTATTCAGCAATCAATGAACATTTTGTTGAGATAACAATTTAGTGTTAAACCGATTTTGTTTACTTTATTTTGAATTTTCTAAATTGGGAATACTTATTTAATTCAAAGTTTTATAATAGGTAGAAATAGTATACGAAGGATACTTAAAAAGTATTCAAGTTAACGTCTTACGATTTGGGAATTTTCGTTTGTACAGGGTGTGTTCAAAAAGGTTTACGACGATCCGTGTGTTTCAGAATTTTCTTAAGCTTTTGGATCAATTTATTTTGAAGTGTGATTGCATTTGAATTTCGATTGCCGTCTTTCCTGGTCTAGCCACATCGACAAACTGTGTAAGAAACTGTCTAGCATACTGTTTCTAATCAGAAGATTGAATAATACTGTTGAAGGTTCAGTACTAAAAACTGTATATTATTCTCTTTTCCACTCTCATATTGTTTACGGAGTTGTGCTGTGGGGTAATTCACTTGAAGCTATCCGAGTTTTCAGATTACAGAAACGTGCGATTAGGTTATTAGCAGGTCTGGGTTTTAGAGAACACTGTTTCAATGCCTTTATCAACGTAGATATTATGGCAGATTTTTAAATGTCATTTACACTTTTAATTACATGTTTTTGGTTAATACTAATTGTAACGTGATATATTTAGTTTTTTTTTTGTATGTTTATACAATGCTATTGTATTTAAGGATTTTGACATTCCACAAACAATTGCAATATTTTGATGTGGTTAAATAAATATTATTATTATTGCCATTGCGCCGCTTGTGTTGCATTTTTATGGTGAAAAATGTTGTTTTTTTTGTATGAAGGTTTGAAAATCTGTTGACAATAAGTAAATTGTATGAAGGAAATAGTTCAATAACAAATTCCTTATTTAAATATGGTTAATTTGAAATAACCTTTTCTGTACCAAATGCCAAATTCGATAGAATTATGTGGTGTTCTAAATAAGCTAAATGGAGCAAACTGCGAGATTTTTTTGTAACCTTCCCCTGACATGAGTATTACTTTAAACAGTCCTCCTCTTGAAACATTGCTCTTTCAATAACTGAAGTTATCTTGATGGGTATGGAGTTACACATAATCGCGTAGGTCATTCCAGTTCCCAACAATGGTTTAATAGGGCTTGCGCTGATGCATTATCGCAAAAACATAAACTCTGTATCAAATGGAAATCAAATAAATCTGTCGTAAATCATGGCGACTACATTACCGCAAGGAACAGTTGCAAAAACCTCATCACCAAGGCCAAAAAGATGTTTGAAGAACGTAATTACAATGAATTAGTCTCATGTCCTTTTGGTAGTCGTAAATTTGGTCATTAGCTAAAGCCATCAGTAAAAACTTTGGTACACCTTCTTTTCCCCCCATGACACCTCGTGACGGATCTGTAGCAGCTGATCCTGCCGACAAAACCAACATCTTTGTCGATTGCTTTACATCAAATTCACGCCTCAATGACTCTGGTAAAATTGTGCAGTCTCTCCTCTCACCCATACGCTATAAAACCAATCTAGCTTCGATACGAACTCCCAGAATCAATTATCAATAAACGTGTCTCAAACAAGACGATATTCCAGCTATCGTCCTAGTCTCCAAGCATTGTCCAAACTCTTTTCCATATCAATGTCATCTGGAGAGTGTCCTCATCGTGGAAGTTGGCAAATGTCCAACCAACTCTAAAAGGCGATAAAACCGATCCTCAAACTATCGACCAATAGCTATCACTTCTATTCTGTCGAAAATCATGGAGAAAGCCATCAACTACAACTACTTTCGTTCCTCGAATCAATGAAGTCTTAAACGACCACCAGTCTGGGTTCAGACAGAGTCGTTCGACGGTTGATCTTCTTTATATGTCACCCAACTTTGGAATAACACATTAGAAAGGTCCGGTGAAACAGTCGTAGCAGCTTTATGTATTTTAAAGACTTTTGACCAGGTTTGCCGCGAGTGTCTACTTTCCAAGCTCACCTCGTTCAGCTTATCCTATGCGTTCATCCGTTGGATCTCCAGCTTTCTTGACAAAAGACGTATACGTGTTGTCGTCGATGGCTTCTTTTCGAAAGAAACTATATTAACGCGGGCGTACCCTAAAGATCAGTGATAACACCCTCGCTTTTCCTGTTATAGATAAATGATCTCATTTTCGCTACAACTAACCCGGTCCATTGGTTTGCAGACGACAGCACTCTAGATTGTGGTTCTTCTCAGTTTTCCCACAAAAATAAGCATAGTCAGGCCGTTAAAGTGAAAATGGCTGCCTCAATCAACAGTATCCTTGAATTGGGAAGGAATAATTTACTCACGTTCAACGCCCACAAAACCCCGTGTTGCCTTATGTCCGCCAAGGAAAATTTCTGGTGTAAATATGAATGGTTGACCTCTTCTTGTCAACCAGCAAATCAGTTCCCCGTAAAATTCATCTGGAATTCAGCTCCCATCTCTAGGCCCGAGCTCTCCAATATGCCCTTGACATGGTAAACCACATCCAAAAAAGAGACATGCCTTATAAATAACCCATCTCTAACTTGTGACCTGCAGTCTCTTGATGATAGAATAGTTTCAGTTCTTTCCTTGTTCTATCACTATTACAATGGCAAGTATGCCTCCGAAATAGACTCCACGCTCAGGCATACTATTAGCACAGATGTACATACATAACGTACGTACATCTGTGCTATTAGTAAAAAAAACATACAAGAGAACACAAATTAGGTAATCCAAATTCCTGTTCATTTCAAAAATTGTTCATTAGCTTACGAATATTTCTCTCGTGTATGATTTACTACTATTCACTAATGCAACTTCGTTAGGATTACAGGTTAATCGCATTGAACGTTATGAATTGCAGTGGTAATTCAACTGCAATGACGTCATACTCAACTATTATAGTAAGAGAGCTATTCTTGTCATGAACAAGACGTATTTGTCAAACACTGACAGCTACGTTAAAAAATTTCGTAAGATTTCGTGAAAAAGCATTGATAGCATTGATATATATATATATATATATATATATATATATATATATATATATATATTATGTATATATATATATATATATATATATATATATATATATATATATATATATGTCTCACGCGCTGTTTGGCTACGCGGTATATGGATATACGTATAAATATATATATATCGGTATATCCAATCTTAAATTTTAAATATCGGGCCCCAAGGGGCGGAACCTCATATGCGTACTACACTATTCATCGGATTCATCGCCATTTAGTTCATACTGCTGTAAAAAATTAAAATTATTTATTTTCCAAACAAGATGTCAACAAAACAATATAATTGCAAGGTAATGCTTTCTACAAAATAAATATGCAATTCTATGGAATAAAAAATCAAAATAAATTGTAAAGGTATTTAAAGTTAATGCACTGCAACTGTTCTATATGGAAAAGTACCAGTTAGTTAACAATGAATTCAGGGTAGTTATAAAATTGTATTTGCCGCTTAATAGACAGGATGTTTTTGTATACCCTCAAGGTTTATCCCGTTAACAACAGGTATGCAACATGATTTGCGTATAAATCAAAGGAGATTTCCGCCTTAGATATTTCATACGTTGATGAAGGTTTTACTTATATACTTTCCTTTACTAACTATTAATTATTAAGTTACTAATTACATTAAATTATATATTTTATTTTATTTTGCCACCATAATGTTCTTTATACGCCTCCAAATGCCGGCGTAATGTGGTCTTTATAGCACGGAAATGTCATTGATGCTAAGCAGCATGATTGACAGCAAACACATGACATGATATATAATAGCAATATCACAGTATCTTAGTAACAACAAATTAGCCTACTGTCGACTTTATTTCACTGCATTTGCCTTTAAAAACTTGCCGAAAATACTGAATCTTTTTAATATTTTGTTCCAGTTTCATGGTGCAAAATAAAATAAAACATTGTATATACCACGGGCATAATTAGATTATGGCTCTCAGGAATATAAAGCCCTCCGCTTCGCGTTGGGCTTTTAATATTCCCTCGAGCCATAATCTTCTGATTATGCCCTTAATACATAAATATCTATTATACTTGATAATGTGTAATAATCGGCTATATTGAACAAAAAATGTAAGCTACCTGCCATTGCCGTAATAATCACATCACATTTCAACTTTCGAATTAATTTTACTATTATTATTAAATTACAAATTGCGTTACATTCTCAAATTATTTTGTAGTAAATTCATTCGAACCCGTTGAATATTTTTTCGACAAGGTCAAGTTTTGAAATAATTCAGTTGCACTTGAAAATCGCAGAACGCGAAGCATGTTTGCGTAAAAAAGACATTTTTTTCTTTACGTAAACTTTAAAGACGGTTAAAATTAACTCTGTTTAAATGAATTAATTTCTGATTAGGACTTGACTGTACCGAGCGTTATAGTTTTAAGTCGACGAATTAAATTCGTTCCATGTTACTGCCATCTGCGATTGAAGTCTTCTCGCTCATCAGTAAGTATAATCGTAAATTCAAAGTGAGCGTGCGTGGTATAACATCGGTAAAGTAAAGCGTTTACTTCTGTTTTTTGACGCGCTGATCGCAAATCGTAGTTAATAATCAGACTCGTCTAGATTTCTGTCATACAGAATAGACCTTCGGTTAGAGGAGCTGGAATGAAAAGGAGATTAAATCAATGCTAAAGATGTCTTAATAGCGACACGCCTGAAGTATAAGGAATGAAATAGTAATCATACATCAAAGAAAGGAATTTTATTAGCCAGAGGTGCAATAAGGGTACGATGCTAACAAGGTCTTCTTTACCATGTTTTATGTATTATTCACTGACCGCACATTTACTTTCGAATTTTTCAAAAAATTCAAACGACTTTATAATTAAACACAACATAACGATGGTCTGTGATCTTTTGATGTTTATATTTCTTAACATTTTATAGTTTACAATAGTTAGCAGATGATTAACCATTCCCTATAAATAAATGTTAAAAAACGTCAATTTCTTGTAGGTACTTCTCTAGAAATTAATGAGGTCAACTTTTTCACTTGAATAGTCCAAAGATTACGTACTGTATAATAGTATTTGTTACGTTCTCTACACGGTATTCTTTGAGGTTACCGTCGACCGTCATTGTAGTAATGGTAATTTCATACAAACGACATGATCGTTCAAAATAGATATTCCTGCGTTGAAACATACGAAACTCGATTGTCAGTATCGTTGTCTGATAATTGAAGAAAAAATCTCACTAGACATACCTAAAGAATGGGAAGGTCTTTCTTTAATAGTCAGCCTACTAACGGTATATATTACGCCTCACAGATTTTTAGAGGAGCAGCAAGAAGTATTCCGTTCCGTTTCTCAATAACCCCTAGAACTGTTTGTTTATTATATGTAAATTTATTTAAATGTTAATGTTTCTTCCTCATTATCGTCTATATTCGCTTTCCCATTGAATAGGTAAGTGTCTTCACATGTCCCCACATGAAAAAGCCTAGTAAGTTGAGTTCCAGAGATCGGGGTAGCCAAGTAATGGGACCACCACAACCTATCCATCGATTTGGATATTGTCCATTGAGGAAATTAGTGACAATTCTTCCATAACGGCACCATCATGTAAAAAGAACATAGTTCCTCTGCGTTCAAGAGAAATGTCCTCAAATAGTAGAGGTAGACCGATACATTTTTCTGTTCAAATTTCCGTCGAAGAAAGCTCATAGATCGTTATGGAAATCGCAACTCTTGTAATTGTAGCTTCGTTAAAGAAAGGGGTTCTTAAAAGAATATCCAGATGATTGATCCACCACTCACAAAGGGGAATTCTTTGGGAAAATCGATCGGGAGAGGTCCCTATATCGGTTGGTAAAGGTAGGGATGCTGTATGTTCTCTCGAAAAGTGTCTTGCACGGCCGCCCTGACTTCTCCAAAAAGTACAGAAATTCTTCTCAAACAATCTCAAGAATTTTATCAGCATTGCTTTTCACATCTTTTCTTTCACAATTGGGTTCAGGAAACGATGTTTTATTGACTAATGTAGCTATCCGTACGACATGACGACTTCAAGACATGACTTTTCAAGAACCGTTAGGAATTCGGGAAAAATGAATAGAATCATATTTGCTTCAAATTAGTCATAGAATTCATATACGAAGTATCTCGGATACCTCGGCGGCCACCCTGAATAACAAAAATTAAACCATGCGGTTGAGTTGCAGTAGAACGGTGCTAGTTAATATTTAAAACTTCACCACAAGGTGGCGTTACAAATTGCGTAATACCGCAAAATAACGCTACTAGTTTTTAAATTATACTACTTCTAATATACCACAAGATAGTGCTACTAGCTTAAAATTTTACCGTAAGATGGACAGCAAACTGTGTAATTCTGCAAAATGGAGTTGCTAGATTATGAATTATATCACAAGATGGCGTTGCAGACTGTATGATAGATTTTAATTAATGGAGGAAAGTAAAAAAAGTACATGTATGTTAACTTCTAACTAATGTGAAAAAGACACGGTAAGCCAAAAAGGTACAGGGATCAAGATGGAAACAAACGAAAATGGACACAGAAACAAGATGGCTGGTATACTAAAAGGTACATGTAAATAAGACGAAAGAACACCAAAAAGGCACAAAGAGATAACACAGCGTAAAGCCAAAAATTCATACCGAAGCAAAATGACGGATATACACACGCAAACAAGGTAACGAAAAGTTAAAAAGCAATACAAGCAAGACAGTGGAAAACTAAAAAGGCACACGAAAACAAGATAGCTAAAATCCAAAACGACCCACAGGAACTAGATGGCGGAAAGCTAAAAACACACACGTTAAGAGGATGTCGAAAAGATGTTGCACCAACGTGTTGGGTGCTTAACCAAGACACTGGACAGGGTGTGAACCAGGAACCTTACAAAGAGATAAGGTGGTATGATTGTGAGGGTTAGTGTGAGTGTGAGTGTGAGTGTGAGTGTGAGTGTGAGTGTGAGTGTGAGTGTGCGTGTGCGTGTGCGTGTGCGTGTGCGTGTGCGTGTGTGTGTGCGTGTGCGTGTGCGTGTGCGTGTGCGTGTGCGTGTGCGTGTGCTTGTGCGTGGCGTGTGCGTGTGTGCGTGTGCGTGTGCGTGTGCGTGTGCGTGTGCGTGTGCGTGTGCGTGTGCGTGTGCGTGTGCGTGTGCGTGTGCGTGTGCGTGTGCGTGTGCGTGTGCGTGTGCGTGTGCGTGTGCGTGTGCGTGTGCGTGTGCTTGTGTGGTTTGAATTTGTGAAATCGGTAGCGGGTGCCGAAGAAACAAAACGTTGAGGGAACACTAAACATGTGTGTTGGTTTGGAAAAAGGTTTAATCTATCGTTGCGCACTGGGAGGAAATCTGGGAGAGCTAGTTTTACAGTTAAACGGCACGATTTCCACAAATCTAAGGGAAAAGGTCGATAATTAAAAAAAAGAGCAAATGAGGTACATTTTGTAAAAAAAAAAACGTTGTAAAATTTAAATATTTAAAACCTATCAAACAATTATCAAAGTGAAGTTAAAGGGGCCTATAGGACAAAAGTAACTGCAGAAATTTTCTTTGAGTTAAGGCAGTTAAGACTGCCACGTGTTGTTAAAATGTATATTTTCTCTGGTTTTGAATTTACAATTTTGATTCGTTTGCCCTATTGTGGACTCTCGGATCGAATTCTTGAGTTTCATTACCTTGGTGCTATTTGTGTTGCCTATCTGGGAATAAAGCTTAGTGGTGTTGTAACATCTTTATTAGGTCACAAAATATAGCAACATAAACCAATTCTACGGAAGTAATAAAAATGAATAAAATTAACCTTACTTTTCATAAATAAATAAAAATAAAAATAGAAATTAGTCTGGTGGTTGCGGGAAGTAGTAATATACTGCCTGGTTCCTCCGACTAATTACAGGGGCCCTCTCTTGCTAATTCCTAGAACTATACAACCAAAACACAGGTGCTGCATGCACGTTAAGTATTTTGTAAATGAATAGATTAATTACTGTGAGAATATACAATAAGGGTCGTGTATTGTTATGTGAGTTTTGTTTTAATTACAGGTGAGTACTGAGTTTGTACTGGTAATTATATGTAATAGTTAATGTGCTGCTAAGAAATAGCTGATTCAGTAAAGTTTTGTACTTTAATTAAATGCTATGGAAAGATTAGAAAATTGCTGATATGTAGTAATTAATATGGAGTGATTTATGCATGAAAGCATAAGCGGAACTGGAATTTATATACAGGGTGCATGTGTTTATAGATACAGGTGAATGTTGTATGTATATAATTATATTATATATATATATATATATATATATATATATATATATATATATATATATATATATATACAGGGTTTTCAAAGTTAAGTCGGCACTATTGCTATCTTCGTTATTATTGGTGCTACGAAGTCGGTTAAATGGGCAAAGAAGTAGAATTTTTTCCACTCGTTACGATGGTGAAATCAAAATGAAAATTGAACATCGTGTTCGCGAGTTATGTCAAAAATTTCCATTTTTTTTAATGGCACACCGAATATGCAATATCCTTAATCGATAGAAAATTAAATTCTGAACGAATAAGTTCCTATGACATTTCACCCTAATGTCAAAAATGACAAGGTTATTGATCATTTACCAAATTCATCAAGGTGGCTGTGTCAACTATTTTTCTGTATTACCATAGAGCAGAAAATGAAAAGAATATCAGACAATTGAATCAGGATTCTTTATTCTAAGTGATAATAATATTAAGGAACAACAAAACAAAACAAAACTCAAATTGGATGTTCGAAAACATCACCCTCTTGCTCCAAGCATTTCTGGGCCCGCTTGTAGACACTTTTAGTAGCCTTAGCAATGGATCTACCATCAATATTATTGATGGCGTGAACGATGCTTTGCTGGAGATCCTCATGGTTATCATATCGCCTGTTGTACACCACACTCTTCACATATCCCCAAAAGAAAAAATCCATTGGAGTAATGTCAGGTGATCGAGGAGGCATATGGATAGGCCCATTAGTTGATAAATATCTGTCATCAAAAAAATTGTTTAATATTGTATCTATCTGACGAACATTATGGGGAGGAGCTCCGTCTTGTTGGAAATAAATGTTCTGCCTATCCATTAAATTTACATCATCCAAGAAGTCTTGGAGTGTGGCAGTCAACATTTCGGCGTACCGCTCACCAGTTAACGCACCCTGATAAAATACTAGACCAACAATTATCGAGCCAATTAAACCGCACCAAACATTAACACTGAAGCGTCTCTGCGGGTTACAAGATCGGTAGAGCATCGGATTTTCTCGACTCCAAAAATGGCTGCTTTTCCTGTTGAACATGCCCCTATTAGAAAAAGTTGATTCGTCACTCCATAGAATTGAGCTCCAAAAACCATTATTGGTTCTCATTTGATTAATAAACCAGTGACAAAACTGAACGCGTCTTTCTTGATCTCCTGGTACTAGTGTCTGTGTAGGTCGGAACTTATACGGCACAAACTTATACTTTTTTAGAATATTGTGGATGGATCCCAAACATAGTCCATTTTCTTGCACTAAATCATTAATTGAGTTGTTGGGATGTGCTTCAAAATAAGCTAACACATTAATTTCAGTTTCTTCACTAATTATACATTGTTTATTAGATCCGGATTTCTTAAACACGCTCGAATTAGATCTAAATTTACGATACAAAACCAAAAAGTATTTTCTATCCGGCAAATGACGCGTAGGAAACAAATCACTGTAACGCTCACGCGCTCGATAACTGTTTTTTTGACAAACGATGTAACATTCTAACATATCACACTTTTCTGAATGGGTGAAAGGCATTTTTCTATTCAAAAAACACAAACTCTTAACTCTTTATTAGCAAACTTCAATTTGACATATCAATTCTGATGACATTTGTGAAAATGACAAATATTGTTCACGTAATATCAGCCACCTTGACGAATTCAATAAATGATCAATAACTTTGTCATTTTTAACATTAGGGTAAAATGTCATAGGAACTTTTTTGTTCAGAATTTAATTTTCTATCGATTATGGATATTGTATACTAGGTGTGTCATTTAAAAAAATGGAAATTTTTGACATAACTCGCGAACACGAAGTTCAATTTTTATTCTGATTTCACCATCGTAACGACCGGAAAAAATGCTACTTCTTTGCCCATTTAACCGACTTCGTATTACCAACAATAACGAAGGTAGCCGACTTAACTTTGAATACCCTGTATATATAATTATTGGATGGAGATTATAGTTTAAAGGTAATACCCTGTTCGGAGTCGAAACTGTCAGCAAAGGTATTAGTGTTGGTATCGCTGAGGGAGACGTACGAGTTTTAGTAGTAGAGGTAGTTAAGAATTCGGGGCGTAACCACGGAAAAATTAACCACGTTCTCCAACAACCATTAAGTAACAAACAAAATACACCCACGTACCACAGACAGCGCTCGACTAGCTGATGATGATGGCGTAGCTATCGAAACGCGTTCGGTATTTTTTAATTTTGTGTGGTACGTGGCTGTATTTTGTTTGTTACAGATCCTGTCACCGTTCCAGTGTTCCAGATTTTTCAACCATTAAGTACTTTTCTCGGGGCGTATCGCCTTCCAGAAGATTGTACTAAAGATCGCGCTTTACTACTTTGTGATGTGGGTTCTACAGCGATAAGGGATAATTCTGAGTTTAGAAATATTTAGCTTTTCGGGGCGTAACCACCATCAAACTAAAGACTTCTTGCCCTGGTCACTTTCATGCACCCTTCTCGGGGCGTTACACACCAACAAGATTGTACATAAAGTGTGCGGAGATGCTGGGTAAATACGAGATGCTGGTCAGGATAGGTTATACTACTGGTCACGATATACTGGTCAAGGCATGCTGGTCAGGCTGGTCAGGTTGCTGGTCAGGATAATGGTCAGGCTAGTCTGGTTGCTGGTCAGGATAATAATACAGGTACCAGGTGAAATTAATAAGGGCAGTAGTATATTATATGAAGTGGGTTAAAGAAGAAGGTTGATGAAGAGCGTTAGGGGAGGGTAAGTAAGAAGTAAAAGTAGAAGTCGAAGTAACAGTGCATGTGTAATGCGGGCGGTCTGGTAATTATAGGGAAAGTTTATCTGGAGTGGGAAGGAGTGTACAACTGATATCACTTATGAATAATGATAAAACAGTTGTGGCAGGAAATAGAAAATAAGTTTTGATAGGAATTATTTACTAGGATAGGAAAATTTATAGTAAGGGGTTTTAGGATTATTACAAATGTACCATAGATTCTTTTTTTTTCGAACTTCAGGATATTTAAAATATTATATGTAGGAACTGAAGGAGGAAATTCTGTGCTTTGTCGTTTCAGGTTATTGAATATTTGGGTATGTTGGAGTATACATTTTGGAACCACTAACTTAGTTACACATTTTTACTTTGTTTGAAAATGTCTGGATTTATTACAAATTGGAGGCCCAATTTTGTGAACCGGGTATAGATTTTCGGTTTCTTCGATGTTAATATATTGAAGTTTTTAAATTACGATTAGGTTACACGCGTTGACAATCGTATATTAGTAAAATGAATTTTATATGCGAGTTTAATATTTTTTTATAAATAATGGTTAACCCCATTTGTAAGTAAAGTTATAAAATTATGGTTCAGGTGAGTTAAAATTACGTTATTCAAAATTGCTTGAAGCGTAGCGTTGCAGATTTAAAACATTGGCGACGGTATGTCGGTAGTCAAGCTGTTGAAGAAAGAGGTTAAGCGCGCAATGTGAGGTTGGACGTACTGAACTTGCTTACCTTCTTCTGGGGTTATTGGAATATACCGTGGGAAAGCTTTTCCTGTTCCGTTTATAGATCTTGAAAAATATTCAGCAACCCCGCGTTTGCGGATTCTTAGATTGCAAGTTCAGTATAAACAGAGTTTATCACGAAGTCCATCCGCGTTCACAGCTATCGAAACAAATAGAAAAAATTGCTGTGAATATAAATTTTCGCTTTAGCAAAATTCGTGTATATCAAGGACAGGGAGCGTTTTGTCAATTAGTTAATGCGTATGTATTAAACCATATGATACAGTTATCATTCAGCTAGTGTTGATTTAAATAAGTTTCATTATTCAACTCGCGTAATTATAAATTGACAGTTGTCAACTGCAAGTTTCTATATGGGAACCGCCGTCAGACGAAATTCAGAAGAGTTGACTTCCACCGATTCTTTACCTAGAGGGCCAATTACACGTAATTTTCCTATACCGTGGTGAAAAGGAAGAACTCAGAGTGGTCAATCGATGTGAACGCTTGTAGAAATGAAGGTAGTTACTTTCGGTCGTTTATTTATTTATTTTGGTTTGCTGGTGATTTTAACAAAGTGTTTATTTGTATTTGTCAGGCGGATGAATACGTTTTCTTTGTTTAGTTTTGCATAAAAGCCCTTTAGGCGATTGAGAGAAGTGTATTCACCTATGATAATTTTACTACATTCTGCGTGCTATTTGTACTACATGTAGATTGTTGTATGGTAAAATACTACGAAATTAGTCAAATTTATGTTTCCAACAATATTAATATTTCTTTTTGGTGTTTATTAAAATTAAGGTACTTACAATATTTGGGAATTTGAACCTTACAAGCGTCAACCCTGTTTAACTATTACATTTTACATAAGGGAATGTGTTTTAACATATGTATCATTACGTTGATTGTTTATTTTAATTTACATCATTATCATAATATACGAATAGTGTCAATGACTTGAGAGTATTATTTAATTACTGTGTATAATATTATTGCGACTTTGTTACTGCGTTATTATTGCTGTTTACGAAGTACCAAAATTAGGAAATTAAATATTTTGTTTACGTTCAAGTTACCAAGTGGTTTATTTATTATATGGGAATTTTGATTTATGCAACTTTACCGCGACAATGTTCAACTATTTTCTTATTGTTTTAATAAAAGCTTTAACGTAACGATTGATGAGAATTTCTCTATTAGAATATTTGCTATTTTGAGTTTTTGTTGGTATAATTTTATTTTAAGAGATAGGTTTCGTAAGGTTTAACGAAACGTAAAAATAGTGTAAATTAATTAACAGATTTACCTGGTTTGCGACAAAAAGGTAAGCAAGTTTGTTAGGAACTTAGCTGTGAACTTATCGCATTTAGGTATTACGACCCCTATATTGATACTTATAAACATTCTCGCTCCCATACGATTTATGACAAACCCTTATTGTGTTTTAAGTATTACGAGCCATCCTAAACGCATGTATTAGTAAAACGCTCGCCTCTTTATTCCACTGAGCTACAGGTCCTTTCCTTATCTGTTACTTTTGATCTACTGCCGTTTTCTCCAGTAGACAAATAAAGCTGAACTCGACCCACAAAATTAAGTAAGTTAAACTTAGATTACTTCTAGCTTACATCTATATAACCATGAGAAATGGATGAACTGAATGACATGTTAATGAAATTGAATTAAGAGAAGAATAATTTATGGGCTAATGCATTCAAACCTGAACGTAGTCTTCGATGAACATTTTGAACTGATATCTTGTGAACGGAAGCCAAATAAAACCATTTATTGTTCGTTTCATCTCATTTTAAACTGTATACTACATTTAAAGGTAGTACAAGTTATAAATACACTACGTTTCAAATAAAATGCACCACTTAGAAATAATAATGCTACGATCTTGAAGACAAAATATTAACAGTTAACAACAAAATGTTAATAGTGTGTAGCATCGTCACGCACAGCAATGCAGTCGTTCACTCTCCGAGGCATGCTTTCTATGAGATGGTCCTTCTGAGGCATTTCATCCCAGGTTACATGGAGATGGTGTCGTAATTCATCCAAGTTGTTTGGGGGCCTTGGTAGTTGCCTTAGTCTTCGACCCATCATGTCCCATACATGTTCAATAGGCGAAAGATCTAGCGATCGCGCAGGCCACGGCAATAGTGGTAGCTGCACTTGATCCAGAAACCTTCTTGTAACATGTGCGGTATGTGGTCTAGCATTATCTTGTTGCAAAACACCATTTGGCAACGTCTGCATTAACGGTACTACCACTGGCTCCAAAACATTATCAATGTAACGCTGAGCACTTCATGTGTCTAGAATGAACACAAGAGGAGATCTTCCACCAACACGTATGGCGCCCCAAACCATGACTCCAAGTGTTAAGCCCGTGGGTCGTCTTTCAACAAACCCTAAATTTCGATGTTCTCCTCGAAACCGCCGCACCTGCTGACGACTATCGTTTCGCCACAAACAAAAACGCGATTCGTCGCTGAAGACGACGTTATTCCATTGAAGGCCCCAGTCCCGCCGCTCTTGACACCATGCCAATCTAGCAGTGTTATGCTGTTGAGTTAACAGAGGTCGTCGGTACGGACAATACGAATGTAAGCCAAAAGACATAATTCTCCTGTAGATTGTTGAAATTGATAGGTGACGACCAATCGCTCCTGTCCAGTTCACCGCAACAGACCTTGTTGACTGAAACCGATCTCTTGTGGCCATCCGCCTAAGAAGTCGTTCTTCATACCAAGAAGACCAAATGCGGGCCACCGTGGTGTGGTCTCTATTAAGTCTTCCGCCGATTTTTCGAAATGACAAACCTGCTTCTTTTATGCCGAGAATTATACCCCTGCCAAAATCTGAAACTTGGGCAAAGTTTCGTCGTTGTCTTACTGGGGGCATTTTTCAGAATAAATGTGTCAGTTAAACAACAAAAAATTGACAATAAGCGACTAGATTTCTTAAAATGTATAAATAAAAATTGTTGATAATTGATGTTAACAGTGGTGCAAAGTACATAATGACTTGTTCTTTTTCATTGAAACTTCAATCGTTTTCTATGAGATACTGAAACATTATTTTGCCAAAATTTCAAAATCATAGCATTATTATTTCGAAGTGGTGCATTTCATTTGAAACGTAGTGTATAAATAACCATTATTTAATATTAAAATTATTTATACCTCTTCTCTTAATTATATTACTTGTTTTCGGAATGCTTTTTGTCCATTTCAAAGCCTAATTGAAGTTCTATTCACATATCGCAAAGAATATTTGCGTTGATTTAGTTTTAGGGTATCAATGCTTAGTTATCTTTACCAATAAGCGACTTGGTGAACTCTTCTACTCATCTGCTATCTAAGTATGTACAAACAAAATAGTTATTTAACATTTTCTTAATCAACGTTGACTAAAAATTGACAGAAGCAATTATGAAAAAATTGTAAAAAAGTTATTTATTTATTTGTTTCTTCATTCGTACTTCCATCCGCTTGTACATTCTTTTAGTGGTACGCTCGTCTAAGTGTGCCCGTCCACTATTTTATTTGAATGCATCATGTGGGTTCTATCTACTTTTCTTGTAGTGAACGCTTCATTAAGAGATAAATAAATTAACCTTTATTTAAGACAAAGTAAACTGCAATGATGAAAATACACAAAAGGTATTTTACAATAGATGTTAAAAAATGCCACCATTTTCACGAATACATGCCTGACAACGCCGTATTAAGGAATTGTATACCGCTTCAAAATCTGTTGTGCCCTGAATATATTGCGCTGCGTTAGTAATTTTGTCTTGCAACTGTTCAATTGTTATTATTTTTACAGTATAAACTAAACTTTTCCAAAAACCCGAAAGATAGAAGTCTACGGGGTTGAGGTCGGAAGGTTAAGAAGGCAAGCGAACTAGACCATTTCTACCAATCCATCTGCCATTGAAGTTGGTATTCAACCAGCTAACGACATTTCTCCCAACATGTGGTTGTGCCCCATCGTGCTGGTACCACATTCTATTTCTTCGATTTAGTCGAATATTATCCACAAAATTGTTATCCTGGTTTTCTAAAATCTCTAAGTGTGAATTAGCATTCAAGCGGTGAGGCAAAACTACGGGGAGCAACAGTATTTCTCCGAAAATTGCACACCAGGCGTTGATAGAAAATCTACGTTGGAAAAACTGAATTCTTACAGCGTGGGGATTTCTTAGCGACCAGACGTGATTGTTATGTAAATTGTTGATACCATCCCTAGTGAAAATCGCTCCATCGAACCACAACATTTTTCGAATTTTGGTTATGTTGTTCCAACAACCACTGACAAAAAATTAAACGCTGTTATGGATCACCTGGTGCTACATTATGAACGGGTTGCAGGTGGTAAGGATGAAGAACTTCCCGACGAGTACTAACTTCAGAGGGTAATCAAGCACAGCTTCTATTACAGCTTCAGCGTATTCAACTGTATAAAATGTGTTATGGTCTACTTTCTGATGCTTACCCATTCCACATTCACGCAGTTCTTAAAAGGAATTAGAAAAACTCTTCTAGAAGGTTATGGAAATATTCTTTCATACTCGCGACAAGTAGCAAGAGTACTTCCATCACAAAAACCATACACATAAATTATACCACCGTACTCTTCATTACTAAACTCCATTTTTATTTACTTAAGGTAACAGACAATAACTACTCAATGTAATTGTTGACAAATGTCAAAAGAAAATTTTTGTTTCCAATAATTTCATAGCCAGTCTCCTTGCTTCCAATATTACTTACTTTTTTAACGGTGTTCAATATTCATTAATGCAACGATGTCACTCAAGTACCAGTGAACGTATCATACACAATTTAAATCCGATAGCCAGATTTGAGTAATGCACTACTTAATTTAATAAATAGTTTTGTGCAAAACTTTTTACTCAAATCTCTTATAGTGCTTTCTAACTCATCGATATTCCCATAAGGTCTTTTAGTATAGAGATTTTCCTCACCCTCCGCAAAAAATAAATCAAGCGAGGTCACATCTGGGGACCTCGGTGGCCATGGATAATCGGAAAAACGTCCTATCCATCTCCCGTTAAACTTTTGAACCAAGACATTTTTAATTTGTACTGTTGAGTGAATTGGCGCAGCAATCCAATAAGTATAGTCTGATATTTAGGGGAAGTTCGTTCATAATTCATTATTTAAAAATTCAGAGTTTAAGTTCCCACGAAAAAAGAACCGAAATAGTACATTATTTTATAAGGAGCTAAAGTGACACTTTTTGTGGCGAATCTGTAGGTTTGATGGACGAACGTAGTGGGTCCGGCAAATACTGACATTTTTTACACTTAAATGTGAAATAAGGAAAAATAATTAGGTTGTGCAAATGAGGAATAGTTAGATTTACTTAGCGTGCTCTGGCAAGCAGCAGTAGACGTGGCTAGGTTTCATTGAAATCAATGCATTAAACAAGTTGAAAATTGTGAAGATTCTCCGTGTTATTGTAAGTATTTTATTAAACTTATTGTTCCTATTTGTGTAAATTAAAATATTACATTGTTAGGAGTACGATGGATTTGGAGAACTACACGCCGTCAGAAATTAGAGAAGCGGCTAATACAGCAATAAATGATATATTACCTACAAGATCGAGCAGAATCTGTGAACGCGCTTTTCAGCAATTTATAAAATGGTGCGATGAAAAAAATATTAAAAGCTACTCTGAAACCGTAATGTTAGATTATTTTGCCGAATTAGCAACAAAAATGAAATATGGAAATGGAAAATGCTCAAGAGCGTTGATGGGAATCCATAAAATAGGTAGTGTTCCTAGGGAGGTAGATTTTTTCTTAAAATTAGCAAACTATACAGAATACACAGGGCACTGTCTAAGAAGAACCTCAGCTACACTGGTGGTGGACGGCGGCGCAGATTTAATGTGCTTGAAGCACCATAGTGGCTTGAAATGCAGCACTGTTGCTGAGCGTTATATTGAACACTCTCTAGCAACAAAAAAAGAGGCAGCCTTGAAAATTTTTCACCTAGTGCAAGCGCTACGAGTACAGAAGTTCATGTAGAAGAGGAAGAATTAAAGACCATTTCCTTAGAACGCAGAGAGACCTCCACTGTTACCTCTGCCGGATTTTATTTTGGAGAAAATGTTAGTTTTAATTATTGTACTTTTAATCTTCATAACTCTAAACAATAAATTTTTTTTCGTTGTTTTCCAAATTGGGTGTTTGAGTTATTAACTCAAGCATCCGCTGCGAGGGGATGCAAAAGACTTTTGCAGCCGCCGGTGAAAATGTCAAACTTTAACGTTGTCAGGTGAAGGTTAAAATGTCATCTTTTATTGACGTCTAAAGAAAAAGATAATTTTTCATCATTTCACACATACCATTTGTCTTAAACGAGTACTGGTCGCGAAAATCCATGATGAAATTGTGATTTTCAGAGAAGTTCTCCCCTTTCGGCCCTCGAAACCAAGCTGAGAAATAGAATCGTAGGTCTAACACACGTTTCTTAGGTGTAGAGATGAATTTTGGTTTAAAAGGTCGAAAATACTTATTTTTCATAATTCGATAAATACTATTAGTCGATACAGAATGTTATTTTATTTTCTGTAGCATCAGTGTAACAATACACTTAAAGACATATTCTTTTTCAGATATCCACTTTTTGTGTCCTTTTTTAAAATTGCATTCTACCGAGCCAGTTTGCTTAAATTTTGAAATGAAGCCCCACACTGTAGACTGACAAGCATGTTTATCGGCATCTCGATAAAAATATCGGCAACATTCCTATGGGGGGAATTTGCTCCACGTATGAGAACTATTTTTTTTTGAAGAGAATATAACAAAATACCGTAATAATGACAGATTTCTGATCATTGTCAAACCCGCCTATATTGTTTAGCATAGCCTACTATTTAAAATATCGCAATACGGTATCATAATGCCTATTTAAAATATTAAAATAGTAGATATTTATGTATTAAGGGCATAATCAGAAGATTATGGCTCGAGGGAATGTTAAAAGCCCGACGCGAAGCGGAGGGCTTTTATATTCCTGAGAGCCATAATCTACAATTATGCCCGTGGTACATACAATGTTTTATTTTATTTTGCACCATGAAACTGGAACAAAATTTTAAAAAGATTCAGTATTTTTGGCAAGTTTTTAAATGCAAATGCAGGAAAATAAAGTCGACAGTAGGCTAATTTGTTGTTACTAAGATACTGTGATATTGCTAAATTGTTGGTAAGGTACTGTTTGTATGTAAATAATTTCCATTCTAAAATGGAAGGTGAAAACGCAAAAACTTATTCACAAGAAATTTTAGATGAATTAAAGAATAAGTTTCATTACTATTATTTTTATTAATAAAGGTTGTATAGTAAGGTTGTTGTTTCAATAATTCTTTCAACTTACGTCACATATCCTGTCATGTGTTTGCTGTCAATCATGCTGCTTAGCAACAATGACATTTCCGTGCTATAAAGACCACATTACGACCGCATTTGGGGGCGTATAAAGAACTTTATGGTGGCAAAATAAAATAAAGATGTTTATTTGCAAATGTGAAAAAATTCTTTCAGCTTTGCATCACTTATGTTAAAAAGTCCTATTTCTGATATTTTCGAAAAACGAAGTAACGAATGCAAAAATGCTTAAAAGAGTAGAGTTAGGAAGTAAGTATTTTACAAACAAATACGAATAGGGGTTAAATGAAGTAGATTTTTATAGTTTTTTTATTGCCGAAAACAACGGAAAAAACAAATTCATCGTAAGTGGCTCAGACTTTCTACATTTTTTTTTTTATGATTGTGGACCTGAACAGGCTAAATAAGGCCTATCGTGCTAAAGCACTCAGGAACACTTAGGAGGATGGACAGAGGGATAATGAATTGCCAATAGATGCCTATGAACAGCTACCTTAAATTTTCTCATATCATAAGTGAGAGGAAAACAGGAACTAGGGAGATCATTCCAGAGTTTAGAAGCCGTGCAGAAAAATGTGTATTGCGCCCGTTTGGTACGACAAGTGGAGATTTGTACTGCATACTGATGATGTGCATGAGCGAACCGAGTGTTTCTGCAGCACAATAGCCGTTATAATAACGATAATACAAAGAAAGAACTGAAACCATCCTTCTATGCTCAAGGGACTGTATGTGAGAAGTTAAGGACGGGTCATTTATAAGCCTAATCGCTCTCTTTTGAATACGATCAACGATATCGAGAGCGTATTGGGGAGCACTAACCCAAAGGTGAGAATTATATTCCAGATGAGGCCGAATTTGGGCCTTATAAAGCAGAAGGAGTTGTGGAGAGGTAAAGTACTGCTTAGATCTGTACAAAAAGCCTATTTTACGAGCAGCTGTTTTGGTAGCTGACAGAAGATGGTCAACCCATGAGAGATTTGAAGATACAGTCATACCCAACAGAGTAATAGAGTCTGAAAACTTAAGAACTGAGCCATTCATACTTACAACAGGAAATGATCGATCTTTTTGGCGGACATAAGGCAACACTGAGTTTTGTTAGCATTAAGTTTAACTAGATTATTGCTTCCCCATTCGAGAATACGTTGAATGTCTTTGTTGATTGAATTTGCCATTTCAGCTTTAATTTCTTGATTTGACATAGAAGGTGGATTATCACTATGAGTAGACTGAGATGAACTACAGTGAAGAGTGCTATCGTCAGCAAAGCAATGGATGGGGTTAGTTGTTGAAGAAATAAGGTCGTTTATGTACAGCAGAAAAAGTGTAGGCGCTATAACGGATCCCTGTGGTACGCCCGCGTTAATGCTAACTTCGTTTGAGAAAAAGCCATCAACTACGACACGTATTCGTCTTTTATCAAGGAAACTAGAAACCCAGTTGATGAGCGTATCATTTAACCCAAACGAGGTGAGTTTGGCAAGTAAACACTTATGCCAAACTTGGTCAAATACCTTTGAGATATCTAAAGCGACTACAACTGTTTCACCTGACTGCTCTACTGTATTGTTCCAAACTTGGGCACATATGAAAGAAGATCGCCTGTTGAACGACTTTGCCTAAACCCATATTGGTGGCCACTAAGGAGTTTGTTAGTTTCAAGGAACGTCAGCAGTTGCTGATTGATGGATTTTTCCATGATTTTAGACAAAATGGAAGTAATGGCAATTGGTCTGTAATTTGAGGGATCAGTCTTATCACCTTTTTTGGGAATAGGTTGAACATTTGCTAACTTCCATGATGAAGGGAATTCCCCAGAAGATATAGAGATCGTATAGAGCTTAGATAGGACTGGTACTAGTTCGGGGGAACATTTCTTTAAGACAATAGCTGGGATACCGTCTGGGCCAGTCGCCTTATTGAGATCGAGCCTACTGATGATCGATTCCAAGAGCTTGTACCGAAAATGAATTGGTTTCATAACGTATAAAGAAGAGTTGACTAGGGGCACATCTTTTCCAGAATCATTGAGACACGAGTTTGATGCAAACAAATCCACAAAAACGTTGGCTTTGTCTACAGAATCAGCAACTACCGATCCATCAATAGATGTCAGGGGGGGAAATGAAGATGTTCGAAAGTTTTTACTAATGGCTTTTGCTAAAGACCAAAATTTACGACTGCCTAAAGGAGATGTAGCTAGTTCACTGCATTTTCGTTGTTCGAACAACTTTTTAGTTTTAGTGATGACACTTGTGCAGATATTTCTAGCACCAACGTATTCTACATGACTGTCAACCGATTTATTAGATTTCCATTTAATGTAACATTTATTTTTTAAAGATATTGCATCAGAACAAGCCTTATTGAACCAGGGTTGGGAACGTGAATGACCTACACGGTACTGTTTTTTCGGAATGTATAACTCCATTCCCATGAGGATGACTTCAGATACTGAAAGAGCGATGCCCGAAGAAGAGGACGACTTAAAACAATATTCACGCCATGGAAAGGTTGCAAAGAAATCCCGTAAATCACTCCATCGAGCTGACTTAAAACACCACAAGGTTCTATCGATTTTGCGAACAACAGTGGAATTAGGTACAGTAGAAATGATTTTTATTAGACAATAGTCGGAAAGACCTAAAGGCGAAAGAACGGAAGTTTTATAAACAAGAGGGTTTGATGTAAGAAAGAGATCTAGAAGATGTGGAGTATGGTTAGGGTTATCAGGGATTCTTGTGGGTTCAGAAATCATTCGTGTGAGATCACATGAAATAGCAAATGTTTCTGCACTATGACCAGCGGGATTTGTAGTAGATGAAAATTGAAGCCAATTAGAGTTATGAACATTGAAATCGCCTACAAATGAGATATCGCAAGATGGAAACTGAGACAGGAGATAGTCAACTTTCATACTAAGGTAATCGAAGAAGTCTTGAAAGTTGCTGTCATTAGGAGACCTATAAATGCAACAGTAGAATTTCACAAAATTAGGACCAGAATGTTTAAACCAAATTACGTCAAAATTTTTATGTTCTAAGAAAGAAACCCTCTTGCAAGCAATTCTGTCCTTGATGTACGCACATACGCCTACTTTATATCGAAAGTTAGAGTGAAGATGGTATTGAGGAAATTGCAAGTCGGGTGACTCGGAGCTTTCCGAGGTGACTTGTGTTTCAGATAGAAACAATATATCAGGTTGTAATTGTTCAAGATGTTGGTGAATAGCATTAAGATTAGACCTGATACCGCGGATGTTGCAGTAGTGAATCAGAAAGTTGATACTTTCGATGACCGAGGTCGCTTGGGCCCTGCCCTCCCGGACATCCGAGTGGGGCAGGATTTTACGTCCGGAATTTATAACCCTAGAAACCACAGCCATCTTATTTTTTAATTTGGGACTTTTAATCCGATAGGAAGACAGTGAGGGCGAGAAGGAAGAATAAGGATGAGAATAGATTAAGGATGATGGAAAAGGTAACCGGCAGCCCTTACCGAGCTCAGAAAATCGGAGACCCAATATTAAAGAGCCCATGGTAAGGGTGGTGGTACCTCCCCGGCTGGCATGGACATAAAATTGCATTAAAAACAACAAAGTTTTTTTAAATTCCCCCAAATAATGACATTTTTGTAGACCAGAACATCTAGGATGGAAAATTTATTTTCATCAAGACGAAATGGGTTTTCCAGGAAGAAAATAAAGAGAACAGGAAAACAAACTGCTCTTCCTAGATGTGTACCGCAAAAGCATACAGACCAATCGTTTAATTAATCCTACATTGAATTTCCTATTGTTTATGTTGAGTCGGGTGGATATTATTTATGGGGGAGGAGGGTCAGTCCCAGCGGGTCTGTGAAATCCGTGGTGGTTGTATTTCAGTACCATTCTGCAGATTGTATGCGCGGTTTCTTTAATTTATGCAAATTATGCTTTGGTAGTCTTAGTCCTCATTTGCTTTCTTTTTTGTTATAGTTTCTTTATTTCTTCATGCCGCTAGCTCTTTGTACAATAGCCCTCTCTTTGAATCCGTTTTGACATGAAGTTTTGCTTACTTCATCCATTTATTTTTTTCTGTGATCCAGTTAGTTAACTCTCTTAGAGCAGTGTATTCTTCAAGTAAGATATAACGTGCTTGACATATAATTGTAGTGTTGACATATGCTTGGTCAACGACTGAACCGATACTTCATGGATCGCAGACAAGCTCCATTATTGTGTACCTTATGGGACCGGATACAACTGAACATAGTAGAGCTTACTTAACTGTAAATTCAAATTAGCTAAAAGACTATAGAGATATCTATCACTTTGATTTTAAGCGGAATCAGAAGTAAAAACTATTCAGTAGATTTGTGCAATTAAGAAGCATCGCTTGCTTATAAAAAGAAACATGTAGTTACTACTAAAACCAAAAGTAACCAAAGTATAATATTTTAGTCGTTCAAAGAACTACTTTAAATTACAAAATAGCGTGTTTATTATTATTCTAATGTACCCAGAATCTGCGAGGAAAGTTTAAAATACTTTCAGTAATAAAAACGAAAGAAAAGCTGTATTTTCTAACTTTGATGGCGATTAACTTTATAAATTGATTGTAAAAATGTTTTTTACGCTAATTCAAAGTGCCCACAAAGCTTACATCAAATTTAATTTTATGAATTAGAACTTCGTAATAATTGCTTTACAACCACTTTTTAAGGGAAAACTTGTTTTATATTCAGTAACGTTAATTTTCTTTTTTCTTCTGGATTTATATAAAACAAAATAGTAGTTGATAGATCGATCGTTTATATTTGTTTGCTATAAATAGGATAGCTTTATTAAGTCATCAATACCTATGTGTAGGTATGAGGTAAAGTTTTTTTTGTTAGTATGCCCATGCTTATGGTTAGTATTACTTACTTATTGTAGCTTATTAGTTCCTACTCCTCTTCAGTCCTGGTCATTCTTTTCTGTGTGGAGTTGCGTTGTTTTGTGTAATTGTATAGTTTACAATCATGAGTTGTGTGGTTGTTTTGGTGTTAAAAAAAAGAAAAAAAATGTTGATTTTATTTGAATATTTGTGTTCTTCGGTTTAAGTGTGTGTGTTGTTTAGCTGGGTGTAGCGTTGCTGAGCGTGGTTAATCCAATTCGTTTGCCGGTATCTTTCGAGGTTGCCACCGAATAGACGGAGGATGCGGTGGGCATTCTTCTATCTCCTCGGGGAGGTCGCCAAGGAGTTGTGTTAGAATCGCCTACTTTGACTCGAACTGACCGATTAGTCAGGTACAACAGTAGGAGTTTGGAGAAGGAATTGGGTATGTTAAGGTTGCAGATCTCGTGGAGTAGACCGGCGTTCCAGACCCTATCAAATGCTTGATTAATGTCCAAAAACACAGTCCGTTGTATTGATTGCGATTGAATGCCTTAGTAGTCTTTGTAAGAAGCTTCAACTGGTGATCGTGACACGTCGGGTAGGATGGAAATCGAATCGGCTGTTAGGAAGGAGTTCGTTGAATCTGCTCAGAGCATTTTCCTAGGCAACTGAGGAGGAAAATGGGTCTATAGAAGGAGGGTGTGGTGAGGTCGGAGTGTGGTTTGGGCATCATGACGGAGGAGGCCCAGTTCCAGTCCGTCGAGAAGTAGGATAGGGTTAGGTATTTGTTGTAAATATCGGAGAGTAATCGGAGGATAGGTTGGGCAGGTGCGATTTAAGCCATCATGACTGTGGGCTGAATTGTTCGGGAGTGATGGAGGCGTTATCGAGTTGGATTTCGGGTAGGTTAAGGGTACGGAATTCTTCAAAGGGGCCCTCCAAGAGTTCCTTGAACTGGGTGTTAAATTGAGGGTCTTTGGAAAATGTATTGAATGTGAGGACAGAAGAGGTCGGCCTTTACTTGGTCGGAGGAGATTCGGTTGCTCTGTGGGTCAGTTAAGTGGGATTTAGGAGTTACTTTCCTTTTGGTCAGTCTATTAAACTGTTGATTGAGAGTATGTTGTGTTCGTGTAGTAAGTTCTTAAGTAGGGAGCGTTTCCGACAAACGACCCTGGCACTAATTGTCCCTGCTATATCTATTTGGGAAAGATTTAAGTGCAGGGTTCTCGGGTTTCGGTAGCCGCCGTTCGCATACCTGCTATGCAAGCGCAGGTTCTCTGTTGGAAGAAGGTGCGGGATAGTGAGCCTGGGAAATGAATGATCCTATCTCGCCGGTCCGGAAACGTTTGAAATAAGGTGTGTGTTAGGACTTGGAGGAAGTATTTGATAGAGAGGGTTTTGGTCTCGGGAGTAGGTTTTAGGTGGAAGGTGTCTTCCGAATCGCATTCTTCGGAAGACTGGATGGGTTCTACGATTGCCATCTTCGACGGAAAACTGGGATGCTTCCGCCGCTTCCGGCATTTGAAGGAGTAGGTGGGGTGAGCCTTCCACCATTTGTTACACCTTGGGTTGACTGAGGATCTGCAAGAGGACCTGTGACGTTCGACATAGTTGGGACAACGGATGGAGCGGATAGGGACTCCTCAGCGGTATGCCCCACTTGCGCGCAGGTAGAGCAATACTTGGGGAGAGATGGTGGGATAAGGAAAGATTCGCAACTGTAGTGTCGCCAGAACATGACGACTCCGTGTGTGAGGAGGTAGTTAAGGGTGACTTTGGATGGGGTGGTAAGGCGGACCAGGGATGACGGTGTGTTGGTAGTATTTGATAGAGAGGGTTTTGGTCTCGGGAGTAGGTTTTAGGTGGAAGGTGTCTTCCGAATCGCATTCTTCGGAAGACTGGATGGGTTCTACGGTTGCCATCTTCGACGGGAAACTGGGATGCTTCCGCCGCTTCCGGCATTTAAAGGAGTAGGTGGGGTGAGCCTTCCACCATTTGTTACACCTTGGGTTGACTGAGGATCTGCAAGAGGACCTGTGACGTTCGACATAGTTGGGACAACGGATGGAGCGGATACGGACTCCTCAGCGGTATGCCCCACTTGCGCGCAGGTAGAGCAATACTTGGGGAGAGATGGTGGGATGAGGGAAGATTCGCAACTGCAGTGTCGCCAGAACATGACGACTCCGTGTGCGAGGAGGTAGTTAAGGGTGACTTTGGATGGGGTGGTAAGGCGGACCAGGGATGACGGTGTGTTGGTAGTCTTGGAGGTGATGAGAACCTTGCGCACATGTGGCAACCAGGATCTCTTCGGCTAGGATATCCTTAGCTATGTGAATCTCGCAGGAAAAGGAGGGAGTTGGTGAGACGAGGACCGGAGAAAGGAGAGCGTTACGGTAGGATCGCCGAAGTGATGTCGCAGCCTAAACTGCGTACCCTCCGGCAAGGGAGAGGAGGTCTCTAGCAGACAGGAATGGTTAAGTTTCACTATGGATGGGTAAGGGATTTGAGGGAGTTAAACAAGCATTTCTGGGTAGTGATGGACTTGAGGATACTGCGGGTGCAATACCTCGAGGATTGAGAATGGGTAGGATTAGTATTGAGTTGTATCGGAAAAGCGGGTGTAGTAATCACGGCGGGTAAAAGTGGCTGGGCGGGTGTAGGCAGCAGGACGGGTTTGTGTGTAGGTGCTGGCTTTGTGTGTATATGTGTAGGTTTTATGGAGGTGGTAGAGCGTGTAGAAATGCAGGAATGTGTAGAGGTGGTGGAAATGGAGGAGGCGTGGGAGTGTGAACGTGAACATGTTTGTGAGGAAGGTGGTGGTGAGCCGAGTATGCGTGCGTAGGTGGGAGTGGGTGGGAGGGCGGCGTCGGGGCTTGGGGATACAACCGTGTGTTGCACGGTGGCGACCATGTTTCAGCATCAAGACTGTTGTTAGTCGGGTTGTAAAACGGAATGCAAATAATAAAAAGAAGTTTGTGTTAGCGGAAGGACGGGTTTCCGCCGAGGTGCAGCAGAGACCCAATAGAAAGGGAGTGAAACAAATGTTAAAATAAAACCAAAAATTTATAAATGAATTAAAAAAAAATTGGTTAACTGCTACTGCAGTCCCGACGTCGATCCCAGTGTTGGAGGTGTTCTGGATTTTTCTTTGTTTCTTGTATCCCATTGTGATCCTCTTGTTGTCCGGCGGCTCCTGCTTGCTGCTAAGGCTGTAGCTCTTCTTCTTGATGGCCGCTTCTTCGGATTATTGTGTATGCAAGCAGCGACAGACCTAACATCGCAGCGGCGAAGGCCACGATGCTCTGATCTGTAAGCGTGAAAACACTAAGTCCTTGTTTTGAAATTGAATTAGCTTATGCTTAATAACGATGTTGCTCGTTCGGTTGCCAACTCTGGGAGTTCAGATAAAGAAATTACACATTAAACATTACGTAAACCTGAAAATTCAAGGAGCGCTGCCTATGAGAATAAATGAACAATAACTTAAATATATATTTATTTAAGGTCAATAAATATATTTTTTAAAATTCAACTCAATAATTAACATTTTATCGACAACAATATAGCAACCGCCTATTCTATTGGTACATTTTGGCTTGCACTGAAGTGCCCAAGATATGTTTGCCTAAATAATTATAATTAGCTATTACAGTAATGTTTAAAAATTTAAGAGAGACAAAATGTGGGTAAGCCTTTGTGTCGATTATTAAATAGTGATTAATGTTTAAATTAAGAGAAAGAAAATGAAATTAGGTCAAGGTTTGCATCGTTTTTATGTGAAAAAATCTACCACATTTTGTCAGACATACATATAAGACATGCACTTTTCTTAGTAATATTATCAGTGAAGATACATGGAGATGGAAACTAATGAACTAGGAAAGTAGAGATTAGTTATATAGAGAAAAGTTGGGGATTACACGAAGAAGTCTTAAAGTTTAATGGTTATTTTTCGAAAATTATGCACAAATGTACAGCTATCTTAAACATTTACTGGATATACATCAAAGATCCGTTCTATATAAATTAGGTACATAAAATCATACATCACATTGACGGGATAGGTAACATACAATGATACTTTAATAGTGTACTCGAAAAGGGACGATATCCAGTTGTATTTAAAAATCAGCTGTATTATAATAATGGGAGCATAATTAATTTGGCTTAAATGGTTTATTGATATATTTCATTCTTTAATGATATAGGCCCTGCGTTGAAGTAAAACAAGCACGGTTAATATTTAAACGCATTTAAGCAAAAAACCCAAGCATGTACAGTTTTTCAGAACACTTCCGTTAAGTACAAAATAAGGTCATTAATTCAAAATCAAATTAAATTATGCTCGTAAGTGTAATTAAGTACAATCTACCCCTTTTTTGGTCTTTAATGTATCACACTATTCTTTGTTATGATTTCTAAAAATTCTGTAAATTATTCGTTGTGTATACGTGTTAAATAAGTTTTAATGAGAAAAAAGGAAGACTTGAAAAAGACGAATGTTAAATATAGGAATGAAATAACTTCTATAAAATTGAACTATCAAGCAAAACTACAGTTTTTGGTCAATTTTTGTATAGGTCCACCACAGATATAGGTCATTGTTTTTAACTTTGAACACCAAATATTTCCCATGTTTTAAAAAGGGTCAAAATACCAAATTTCATACAATATCTATCTACAGGTATTCAGTAAATCTAATAAAAAAAATAGCACATAACAATTACACATGTATATAAAATTTCTTTCAGTTTCAAATACCTAAAATTTAATGCCGGTATTTTAAACGTATTGATCCAATAATCGTTTATTTCAGTATAAAAAAAAGAACAAAATCAATTCACTTAAGGGCTTTGAAAATAAATTATTTATTTTCTACATATTTAGAAAAGCAGAAAATAAAATAAAAATTCCCACCAAGCGAAGATGACATAGGTAAACTTCATTTATAGACAAGTTTATAACAAATACGTGCAAAAAAATTTCAATTTAAGCAAAATAAGCAATTATTTTATCATTACGACTGCTTTCTAAATGAGAATAAACATATAGCAAACCGGCCATTCTGAATTAAGGCAACTTAATTATTACTACACCTGAAAGGACCAATCATCAAGCTTTTAGGTTTCCTTAATGTTAGTTTAATATATTCAGTATTATAACAATATCCAAGTAAGCTATCTATTTGCAATCCACATAGATATTAAACCAAACATTGGTATAATTAAACGATACTATAGTTAGTTGAGTGGAAAACATGAGATGCTGTAAAATGCACGTTTATGAATGTAACATTAAAATTAACTAATATGTCAAAACGATAATGTCCAGCAAAATTAGTCTTTAAAGTTGAATAAATTAATTAATGATCTGAAAGTTGGTATCGATTCAGAATTTTTTTTCTATAATACACCCAAAGTTCCTAAAAAGCTTATTATGAGTTTTTGTATAGTGTACCATGGTGCGTTTAGCACAAAAAAAAAAATTTTCTTTCAATTGCCGTTGCATCGACACAAATTATTTGGCTTTCCACAAAAAAATGTGGCAAGGTACTAAAACGCCTTTCGTAACTTAGAAGGGAACAACACTATTTCAACTCAGTATTCAAGATTTTGTCGGCAACCAATCAATTTGAGCCAATATAATTCTCGATTAAATAAAACAGTATATTCGTTTCTATCCACGCAGCAATATAAATGACAACCTACAAACACAGGAACCAGAGAATTTTTCTGAGTTTGTTGTATGAAGAAATTTTAAATTGAAACAAACGTTCACATTTCATGAATTCATTTTCACTATAATTTTCTTGGACTATTAAAAATTAAAACTGGTTAAGACAATGACAGGACCTGAGGTAGCGCGCAGTTGAGAAGAATTAAATAAACAAAAAAATATTTCCCTTGCAAAAGCAAGTATTTTAAATTTAGTCCATACGAACAGTAATAATCGTAATAGCCATGAAAAAAATGGTTGTTACAGGGCATACTTTTATTTATGTGGTCAAATAATCAATGGTACTCATCATTAACAATCGGTATAATTAAGAAAGTTATAAAACTATTTTTTTGTTCTTGAGTGAACCTGATTTCTCCAAAATGTATCAAGCTTGGCAGTGTAGCTATCTATTTCCACACTTAAACTTAGATCCTTGCTAAATTTTATAATGTGTCTATATAATTAATGGCTTGTTTATTTAATAAGCTTGAATAAGCTTGAAACATTGTATCTCGAAATCAGTTATCGTCAGTCATGTTCCCTTCCTGTGCCTATTAATAAAATAAATTTATAAGCTAGGTAAACCGTTAACAAACTATTCTAAAAGAAATAAGCTACATAGGGTAGAATTATAGTAACCGAAAGAAAGACAACTCTAAAACACCTGATGATTGGTCTCATAACATACATGAACACATATATCTATAATCTACTTAAAAACCATGAATAACATGATACACTTCTAATGTAGACATAACGAGGTAGAATATCCAAAGCGAAAATAAAAAGGCAGCCGTGGAATACTTGATACAGGTGGGCCCTCCTAATTCGCCACCCACGATACGTGTCCGTCGAAGTAATAGCACTACAATCGTTACTGCTGCCTCCGAACAAAATATTGTCACCGAAAATGCGAGGCTGAAACAAAATTACCGGTTAGTTTCACTGTCAACAAATGTAAAACAACAAAAAAACTCACTTTCCAGGATTAACCTTAAATGCTTCTCCATGTAGATTGTGATAAATAGCAGCTATTGACCATGCAACTCCAATACCCAAAAAAACGTTTACAGCGTTACTTCCTGTTACATTTCCTATACTCGCATCAGCATGTTTATCTTGAATGGCCGCTACTTTACTTGCAAAGGTATCTGAAAAAAGCATAACATTTTTTAAAATATATTTTTATTTCGTTATTATGTAAGGTGACCATTTATGTAAAAAGGAAGTACGGGACATGGAAAACACTCCTCAGTAAGGGGAATGGAAGGGAGAGATTCCTTTAAATTAGATACAAAATTATGAGTAGTCTAAATGACTCAGGGGCGTACATTTTTTCTTGGAGGCGGGGGGCGGGTTAAAGCAAAACAATTGAATACTTCTGTTTAAGTTTTAATAACATCACACAAGATCTTAAATAAAGCTTTTATAACAGGCAACAAAAATATGTTACTATATTTATATTATGTTATCATCTTATATCATTACATATTTGAAGAAGATAAAGTTTCATAAAGTAAATATCTAAACAAGGTACTCAGAGAACATATAGGAACTTAACATGTAAAATCACTTCTATTTCTAATCTAAATAAATTAAAATAATTTTTCTTAAAGGTACTTAAGAAACTACCTAAATAATTAAGTATAGATGTCTTCGACGTAGACTAGTGAACCTATTTAGCACAGAGTCTGAAGGTATTTTTATACCTCTATGAATGTGCATCAATGCTAACTCAATAAGTCTCTCTTGCCTCATTGTTGATCGTAGCCAAGTTTTGAGCCTTGTAAGTGAAAAGAAGCTTCTTTCTGGGCTTGCTGCACTTACTGGAAATACACATAAAATGTTAAGAGTTAAATATATTCGAGGATATATGTCCTGCTCGCACTAATCCAAGATATCGCTTGCAGTATCGGGCATATCGCCATTAAATTCACTCCACTTACTATTCCATAGTTCTAATTCAGATTCCAGAGTAGCTGATATAGCTTATTGTTTTCGTTACTAAATGTTGACAGATATTTTACTATACAGGGTGTCCACAAACTTTTTTCACAAAAGAAAACTGCAGATTCTAGAGCTGATTTTATGTCGATTTAACCTAAATTACCTTAATACAAAAATATTTCCTAAGAGGGCTGGAACTCTTGGAAGTTGGCGCCCTAACTTCGGTTTAATTCAAATATCTTCACAATGCTTTCTCTTTAAAGGATAGCGTTCTGTATATTTATTTAGTGGAATATGCCCAATTTTGTTTTTCAAAGTTTCGCAATTTTAACATAAAATTTATAAAATTTTGATTTTTTCATAAAAGATTGATATTGTCTGAAGTAGCTACGACGCACCGTTTTCGAAATAAATCGACTTGAACTTTTTATGTGTTAATCATACTTTTATAAAATTAACTAACGAATTCATTTACAATTACGAAAGATGGTTATGGAAAATAAACAAAATAATAATTTCGTGAACGTCAAACTGCTCTCATGTCATAAATGAATTTTGCTTTAGAAAGTAAGAAATAAACTCGGGTAAAAATAATCGTTTTTAACACAAAAAAAATGTTGCTGACACAATTAATAATACAAAAATTCAAAATGACAACTGAAAGCATGAAACACAAAACTGAATCTACAAAAGATGCGCCACATGACGACCATCCGTTACTATGCACAAATTTACTTGTTTATGTAAAGAATGCCGAATTTTTACAAAAATTCCGCTATTGTTCCTAAATTCATCGCAGGCACCCTGAATTCTTCTCCAAAGCTGATCGCGTGTTTCTATTGGTTGGGAATAAACCCCCAAACACAAAAATTCCAAGGATTTAAATCTGGAGGCCTTGCTGGCCAAGCAACCGGACCGCCTCTTCCGATTCATCGCTCTCGGTAATTGTTATCTAAAAAAGTACGACCAGTTCTGCTGTAGTGAGCCGGACAACCATCATGTAAAAACCAAAAGTTCCGCCGAATATTCAGATTAATATCATCTAATAAATCCGGTAAAGTATTTTGTAGAAAGTTGAGATATTCTTCGCCGTTTAAACGATTAGGCAATTCTACAGGTCCAAGCAAATTATCACCAAGAACACCTATCTATATATTAACGCTAAACCTTTCCTGGTGTTTACTTTCCCTTATCGTATGAGGGTTTTAATTAACATAGGAGTAATAGTGTGCATAGTGCATATTAAAAATTCCACCTTTGTAAAAGCTGCTTCATCACAAAACAAAATATTAGAAAAAAAATCTTGGTCTTGATTCTCTTTATTTTGCATCCAATTGGAAAAATCAACACGAGCACGAAAATCACCTGCTTGCAAGGCCTGGACTTTTTTGAAATGAAAAGGATACAAGCCTTCCTTATATAGAATGTTTCACACAGAAGATTTTAACACACTGGGATACATTGCAGCTAACCTTCTTACGCTTATTTCGGGACTGTACTCAATTTCCATTAAAATATCATCCTGATATTCTTCCATTACATCAACATGTCTTCCCGTTTCATTATTTTTAGGAATTACCGATCCTGTTTCCCTAATTCTTTGATGAAGAAACGTAAATGATTTAGGAGCAGGGTGTCTTCTATCTGCATATCTACGTGCTGCTGCCCGTTACATTGCATTTCGCCGTACACTAAATGCATATCGGCATATTCCTCGTTACTAATCGAAACCATTCTAACAATATTCAACTTTTTGTATTTACGGTAATGTAAGTAAACAATAAAAAATCTTTCACTTAAAACTTATTTGACACTTTAACCTCAACTAGTATCTGTAATACAAGTTATTTTGACGTTCACGCAATTGTTATTTTGTTTATTTTCCATAGCCATCTTTCATAATTGTAAATGAATTCGTTAGTTATTTTATAAAAGTATGATTAACACAAGAAAAGTTCAAATCGATTTATTTCGAAAACGGTGCGTCGTAGCGACTTCACACAAGAGTATCATTCTTTTATGAAAAAATGGAAATTTTTTAAATTTTAAAATTGCGACAGTTTGAAAAACAAAACGCTTATGAATAACAATGTCCAATGCCCCGCCTAAACGAGCCGCTTATGAGTACAACTAAAAAATCATATTCACGCCATACGATTGGGCATATTCCACTAAATAAATGTATGATTTAAAGGGAAACCATTTTGAAGATATTTGAATTAAACCGATGTTAGGGCGCCATCTTCCAAGAGCTCCACCTCTCTTAGAAAGTATTTTTGTATTAAGGTAATTTACGTTAAATCGACATAAAATCAGCTCTGGAATCTGCAGTTTTCTTCTGTGAAAAGAGTTTGTGGACACCCTGTATTATTATTTTTAGTAGTTATCATGTCGGTGTGTGATTTCTTAAGTATATACGAAGGTATTAAACTGTTGATTTCGAGAGCTGTGAATGTGTCTGAATTAATCCGAAATTGTAAATCTTGGATGGCATGGTCCAATAGTAGCATAAATATGGAAATTTTAAAATAATCAAGTGGGTTATTCGTATTAATGTTAGGGTGATGTCTGTGCCGTGCACTTGTACGGGGAATCTACAAAGTAATATTAATTTTTCTGTGGAGTTCTTCAGCTTCCTCAAATATTGCTTTAAAACAAGAGTCTGCAGTTTCCCTTTTTTTTTATTTAGCACCAATATAATATTATTAATTAACGGCTGCGCCATGATTGTATCAGGCGATTTTTTTTTGCAAAATTTTGTTTATATTTAGCTAAGAAAATATGATAAAGTATAAAGTGAAATTATAAAGCTTGTTTTTAACAGTGAGTTTATTAATAATTGTGCTTTTGTTGAAGAATCATTATCCTTCCAATAGGAAATTAATTCTAAAGCATGTTTCATATTTTCAAAGCACAATTTAAATTTTAAGACAGATTCATGACTTTCCACCCACCAGGTTTCACAAAGGCTTGTTAATTGTTCAGAGTTTACAAATTTAAGAATGTTGTTCCTTTTAGAAGAAGCATTAAAAATGCTACAGATTCATTTATTGTTCCGATAGCGTTTCGTATATTATGAATATTACTGGATCTTGAAATTGAAAGGTTAAGAGAGTGATTATAACATGGACCTCTAATGACAACTTTTAAGGTTTTTTGAATTTGGGATACAGCTCCATTTTGATCAGACAACATTACACTGGATGTATCCGGGCCTATTCCTACACAGGTATCCAATGGTAGTCCCAATTTATTTAAGTTAGCAACAACTGTTAGCACAAGTATTTCCCCAGTAAGAACAGTCCCATGCGTACAGTCTTATCAAAAATAATGCTGAAGTATTTACCTGCTCTGATTTTTTCAACAACGCAGTTTGAAATTTCATCCCTACAACAATTAATTATTTCATTTTGAATGGATGGGCTTATATATTTCGCGCTGTGGTAGATTCAAAGTGATATTTGAGCATGAAGTCGTCTCCGCAGGTTTCAATTCACGTAAGTTTCCGTGGCTTCTGTAACTTCAGAGTTAACTCTATGACCCCGTAATGAAATGTTTTGCCTTCCCAAAAAATGTATCGTATTAATAACGGATTTTAATTTGTCTCTATTGTTTCTAACTTGCTCTAAACGTTTAGTATCTAATAGGTTCCGAATTTCTTTTCACAAAATCGGTCCCAAATATTAGTACCTGACCGAATCATGGGTTGTTAAGTCACCGTATTTGCCCAGAAGTTTAAAATATTTTTGAACGGGACTAAGTACAAATTTATTCAATGGGGTTAATTTATGTCTACCACCAGATTTTGCAAATAATACGCAAAATAAACCACCCAAACTATTGGAATGTAGCCATAAAAAAAGAGTTAAAATGTTTTTAAGATAAAAAACATTTCACGCCTTTCTGGTTTTTACAAATGC
Organism: Vesta saturnalis; assembly: GCA_036346205.1. Classification (NCBI taxonomy): domain Eukaryota; kingdom Metazoa; phylum Arthropoda; class Insecta; order Coleoptera; family Lampyridae; genus Vesta; species Vesta saturnalis. Next base: position 810,394 of record JARFJB010001603.1, read on the forward strand.
TACCTTTATCTTTATAAATGTAACTTCCTACACCTACTTATCCAAAATATTGAGCAGGACCTGGACTTGAGTCAGTTTCTAACTGACATGGAACTGCCGCCACATCTTCGGATTTTCCTATGACCAGTGTTGTACTGACGTTGCTGCTCAGGTTTGTCGGCTGGGTTAAGTTCAATGGCAAGCGAAGGCGCCTCATCATTTGGCTTACCTTTCTTACGAAGAAAACTGTCTAGCGTCTTTTACTCTGCACGTTTATTCATTTCTCTGAATAACTATAACAACCCGGAATTTACTAAAACTAACCCAAACTAACCCTAAATTATCACTACACTCTATTGCCAAATTATTATTACGCTCTTAAGGAGTTCCATTCCGTGTGAATTAAACGTTGATTGATGACTAACACTAATACTCATTTATTTTTACAATTAATTCGTAGCACTAACAAAACTGTACATATATAACTTAATCGACTAACTTTAACTGACTGTACACTTATGATTCGCAATCAATGCAATTAATATTAAAGTTTCATTTCACTTGAAGTGAGTGAAATACAACTTTAGTACTGTAAGATGCAACACATGTTAAATAACGGGAAAGTTAAAATCACAAAAGTAGCTAATATGAAACACCCTTTAACACGTTGGAGGTATTTCTTCCATTTAACGCGCAATCGCAAAAGATTAAAATTTATTACTGACAATATCATTTAAGGAGCTTATTGAAGGAATTAAACATTTCCTGGCCGCTTTCTAAGTAAATAGTATTTGTACTCAATTATGCCGATACAAGGGGAATTATATAATTTTTAAGAAATGCTTAAATGTATTTAAAAGAATTGTGGGATAACAATTTTGTTACATACTCAGGGTGTAGCGTATCAGCCATATAATGCATTCAATTAGGTGCAACGTATAACGTGTGTTTCAATAACAGCGGAATAAATACTTATTATGAGATACAAAAAATATTGGTAAGAAGCAGGAAGTTTATTAGTAAGAAGCAAAAGTAGCTTATAAGAAACACCCTTTAGACTTCATCACCAATCACGTTTAAGGAATTTTTCCATTGAATGCGCAAAAGATTAAAATTTATTACTGGTCATACAATTAAAAGAGTTTATTGCAGATTGAACATTTCCTTGTCCCTTTCTAGGTAAATAATCTTTGTACTTAGTTATACCGACACCGACATGAGGGGTGTGTGAATCATTCTACTCTAATACAAATACAAGTTTTTATAACGTGCAATTGCAGCACAGCTTACCGAATAAGTTTTATTATTTAATTACATTTAAAATACTAATTTTTTGATATACTCTATAGATATTAAGTACATATACACAGAGTTATAAATTACCTTCATAAAAATATAAAACCACTAGAAAATCGCCAATTGTCTGTGAAAACCGCGCGTCGGTCGGCTCGTCTATTTATTTATATCCTTGGCTCGCGAACAGCGTCGAATCGCCTCTCACATTATCTTATAAAATACGCTGTTGTCATCTTGTTTAAATTTTACTTTTTAGTCAGGTATTCCTAATATTTTGAGTTTTAGTTTTTATTATGTCGTTGGGGGCGTTAATTACCCCCTTTGTCCTCCCATATCTACGCCCTTGAAGTGACAAATATAGTGGTTGTTTATGGTAAGTTTTTAGGCGTCCCGTATCATGTGTCAAAAAAAACTAAATAAAATAAATATATTTAATTATTTATTTTATTTCGGTTTTTAAAAGTACATATTTAATAAAATGGCGACCGAAACGTTACTCATTTTTTCATTGACTGCGCCATTCATAAAATATCTGGGCGATCTTGGAGATACTTAACAAATTCAAGGTAATTCAGTTGAAAATTATGTTTTGTCATTAAAAGCATTCTTAGGTTTCTTACAGTAAGCCTAGTTTTTTTGCTGGCTCAAATTTTATTCATATCAGAAAAAGTTTAAACGGTTAAAAAGCTCGACCCATTGTTTGTCAATAGAAACAGATCTTCTTTCCACTGTTTTATTTTTTGACTGGTTGTATATATTTGAATGCACACAATTTCATCAAAAAATTTCCGAATCATCTATATAAATATCAGCGTGTTGACTTTGCAAAACACTTAATGAGTTTTCAACATCTGACCACAAAAGTTTTTTTTAGCAATGACTACGAAACGCTTGCGTCCATTTATCCAAATAGGCTACACAAGTAGTATAGGACATGGTAAATGTCGTCTTAAATTGAGTTCCGGTTTGGTCTTCTCCATTTACTAAAGCTATAGCATAGAGTTAACTTGATTTGGCAAAAATACTTCATTTTTACGTTCTATTAATTGTTGCTTTAAATTTGATAGAACCATGTATACTTCTACCATTGAAGATTTTTCAGATTCCACATGCAGCACACGTTTATAAAATGCAGAAGATTGTGAGTGAAGAAATCATACCCAAACTTCAATAAAATTGTTTTTAAAACTATTAAGAATTAACGTGGAACATTTTTCTTGAGAGAAAGTAACTCTGTAGCGGTTTGAACAATTTCAATATTATTTCCAACGTGCTTAAACGCTAATTGGTAAAACACCCGTAGTACTCGAGCACGTATACAGAAAATGAAGAGAGAGAAGACAGAGAGCACTACAACTAGCAAACCGTGCAATTAGGGAGCGCTTGGGTGCGTGGAAATATCGAATAAGGCTGAGAGAGAGAAAGGTAAAAATATATATTTAATAGGGAAGAAAGAAATTGGGCGCCAAGAGTATTAAATAAGCACACAAAAAAAGGGACCTTCCTGCAAAACTTGAAACATGAAAGGCAAATCTTATAACACTAAGCAGTGTTTATACGCAACAAGATAGATATTTGACTAGGGTTTCCTGAAAGAGAAAGTTTTACATACAATTACATAGGTATAATAACAAGTAGAACACACAATAGTCAATAAAACACAATAAAGGTCAACTAAACAGTTGCATTTATCAAATTAAAAGAGAAGTAAACAGGAGATTTATAACCCCTAATTGCAAAAGAAAAAGTAAGTCAAATTTCAACACCCAGTTCAGAAATGGATGAGGTTAAAGTAAATATGGTCTTTTTTTTTAGCTAAGTTATTATTCAAATAAAAAAATACTCTCAAAGTAAATTTGAAGGGAAAGGCTAAATGAAATCAATAAAATACCCGGTTTAATACATCATGGAAGGCCACACACCTTACCGATATGAATTATCATAAAATTTACACGTATTCTAATATTTTTTCCTTAATCAACCCGATACATTTTTTTTTGACAAGACAGTGATCACTTTGTCACCTCAAAAATGGTTATAAAGACCCAATTTTGTTTTTATTTTAGGATAGAAAAAAAATTAAGTAAACTCTAAAATTAAAAACACAAGGCAATTGTAAAAGTAGCGCAATTACATCCTGTAAAACAAAATCATTCACTCATTAATATCAATGTAGTTGCAAGGCACTTTATGATTGCACTACATACAGTGCAGCTCTTAATATTTATTTAAATAGAGGCATTTTAACACTTAGCTTGAAATAGCTTCCGCAGGCACGAAGAACATATAGCGACGAATATTGGCTTTAACCAACAAAGAGTAAGTAGACAGTCTAGCAGAAGGTGGATAGCATATGCCCAAACGATGGTTAACATGTGGTGCCCCCACGAAGGTTGAAACGAAATTATTGAAAGTAATCAAATTAACACCGTTGTCTTCTAAAGCTTACCTTGAATTAATCAGGTTGTAGATAAAGAAAATAAAAAGAAAGTAAAAATGCACATTGTTGGATAACATTCACATGAGTCTAGAAAAATACCAAAATATTGGTTTTTGAAATCACTTTACCAATTATAATGAATTCGTCATTAGATATAATTTTGTAGGTAGCTATAAAAGAGCAAAATTAGTAAGGTTTGGAAATCAAAAGCATGGCATACCCAATCCACGTGAATTCAAGATATATATTCACCGAAACGTATTAATAGAAGGAAATCCATAAGACAAAACAAACTCCATTAATATATTAAGCTTTGATAAAATCACATATTAACTGATGCAGTTAGAAAAATTGCAAAATTCAAAGTTTTCTTCTTTTATTCAGAGAACCCTCTTTTACCTCAAACGGAACGGAAATGCAATTTAGTTTGACAGCGTAAAACTTACCCTTCCCATTCCAGAATTCCGTTGGAGAAATAACTTGCTATTTTTTAAAAACTTCGAAATATAAGTGGTAATGCAAAATTGTGAAACAAATATACTGGCAGCTATGAACAAATTCAAAAATATGTATGAATTCTTTATAAATACCAAACATTTACGTAATTTATTAACATAATTACATACACGAAACGTTTAAAAAGGGACTCTTCCCTATAATACGGGACAAATGGTAAAGGAAAAGGGTTCACCAAATCAAGCTTGCGCGAAAATACTCAATAGGAAATTGAAAGCTGCGGTTGCCTACACATCAGCTAGCACGTGTCCAAGTTGACTACTTCAATTAGAGGTAATTTCAAAGTTGTTCTAAAGTTACTAAAAGTGATTGCAGTATATATTAGATTTAAAATTGATTTCTGCGAAATAACACATAAAGCAATTAGAATTCTATTTAAAATACGGAAAAACCTATGTAACAATGATGATTACTGTATAACTGAAAGTGCAAATCCGCGTTGTTTCCCTTGTTCTCCTCCGTATTAATTTTACGTTCAAACAAGCGTACTAACATTACTTAGATTTTTAGACCACTGAAACCTGCATTTACTTGAGAATTTAAGAATAAACTGTTCATGTATGCGCTGACAATGCGTCGATTCCAAAGAATATAAAATACATATTCACCATTAACTACCTAAATTCCTTTATATTGCATAATGGATTTTTATTGTCAACAAAAAATTTCGAAAAATTTTCATTTAATAAAACTTAGATATTAAAATTACTCGAATAAACAAACACTCCAATTTTATTAATTTGGGTTACGAAAAGGAAATTCGCTAATAAATTAAATTCCAGCGGTTAACAGAACCAAAGAAGGGAGTCTAAACAAAACAAATTAAGTATAAATCTAAACTGCAAAATTTTTCGTCCATCACTTTGGGTATTTAATTAGCTATGTTTTGGATAACCGTTTTTACACTTAAAAGTTTGACGATGAGTTGATTGTTTTGCAAGTAAAGAATTACTTAAAGTAGTATTTATTTATTACATATATTTAAAACTCCGGCATTGTAGTAAACAAATAAAACATTTAAAAATTATTATTAATTTTACTAAATACATAAATAAAAAGTTTACTTCGAGTATAATAAAATAAAACATTTATCGCAAACAACTCACTGCACATATATTAGTTGTTTACCCGTACAACATTGTTAACGTTACATTTGTTACAATTATACCCTAAACACAGGAAGTGTTTGTACTGATGGGTTTAATTGTTAAACCAAAGAACGTAATATGTATTACGTTCTTTGCTTAAACTAACGCAAACAAATTAGTGTTCCACATACGACTTCTGAAAGTTAATTAAAAATGTCTTCTCCTACTTTGATTATTATTCTTATCCGTTATTCCTTTTGAAAGCCTGTCTGTTATCAATCTATTCTTTATTGCAACAGTATGTACTGTACAGTGGAGACACGATCCTTTATTCTGTGTTGTCAGATTTAGTTAGTTATTTCGCTATGTAACGTTTACGCTTTTGCCGATTTAGTAATAACCCTGCCTTTATACTGCTTCTCCCGTTTTATATTTGGGTATTAGATTAGTTACTACTTTGAGATACGTTTGATAGCTTTTGCACTGCTTTTAGTAAATCTTTTATCAACGCATACAATTTTTTACACTATACGAAGATTGTGATGTGCACAATGTACAGTCTCCCAAGCTTTCCATTATTCCACCTTGCGTGTACAATGTAAAATAAATTCAATATTGTATTCAAACATAATGTAAAAGTCGTAACTCAATATACTAGGAATTACAAGTTATACGAGTATCATCTGCCATAAAAGCATATTGAATGAAAAGTTCCAAAAAAATTCTAAACAGTAAATTAAATTCGCAGTTCTCATAATCAGAAAAACCAAAAGAATTCAATAGTGGTAGGCGGGGTTCATTCGGACATGGGGCACTTCCGGACAGTTTAAATTTACCGCCTTCGAGACATTTTAAATTGCATGTTTCATAAAAATGTCGTAGGCGGCGCCCGGCGGCACCAATCTATAACTAATCTCAAGTGGTTGAAGGTGTACTTGATTTTAAGTGCAGTAGTGAGAAAATAATTTGGGAGCCGTAACGTAAGTATTTCCACGTTTAATTCATAAGCGTGTACACCCTTTATTATGGACTTCCACAAATGCTTCTTCCACAAATGTTCTAGAATCTACACTTATTGGCGAGTAATTTGACATACCAAAGCGTTAGCAAACTAACCTCGAATTTATACTATCATAATTTAACTGAAACATTAACGCGTAGGGCACATTCGGATAACACTAGTTGGGGTAGATTCGAACGTTGTCAACGTCATCCTATAATGCCCCACTTGTAAAAAAAAACCTGGTTGTTACAGATGATTACCAAATTATGTTAGAAAGACGAATGGAGCAAAATACCAAAGTTGTAAAAGAGAAAATTCGGAATAAAATATCCGTACATTCAGCTGCTATACAGTTTGATGTGAAAAGTTCACCTTGCATGATAAAATTAAAATTAGAAAACAAAACTCATGATGATTCTGGTAATAAGTAGAAAGAAGATGAAAACATGAAACGTTTTTCTAAGTACGGCTGCCGATAAGCATTGACCCTGGAACACGAAGAGAAATTGGTTGATTATTTGAAGGTGTCTTCTGATATACAGTATGAGCTAACGTTTACTGCCTGTAGATCATTAGCAAAATTGTCTTATCCTTCGGCTTGGGACATTAACCAGAAGGCAGAAAAGGACTGGATGCGCACGTTGATGTAAAGACACCCGAATTTAACCCATAGAAAGCCCGAGAATACCAGCCTCGCCAGGGCGATTGCTTTAATAAAAGCAACGTTGCGCAATTTTTTCAAAACTATATTGAAGTACAGCACAAATTCAACTTTAGTTGCGATAGGATATTAAACACCAGTGAAACTGGAATTACAACAGTTTTACAAGCACCAAAAGTCATTGTGGAAAAACAGGTGGGCCAAATTGTGTCACAAGAAAGGGGCACACCGGCTACATTGTGTGCTACCATCACTACTTCTGAAAATTCTATTTCCCCGTTCTACAATTTCCCACGAGTTAGGAGGAAGATTAATATCTTTTAGGGAATGTGCTTGTGTGTGTCGGTTGGTCAGGTGGGTGCTAGGGTGGGCGTGGGGAGGGCAAACGGTTGGGTTGGTGGGTGGGTAAGTTAGCGGGCGATTGGGCGGAGTGGTGGGTGGGTGGGTGTAAGTTTGGAAGGGTGTGTGTAGGTGGGCGGGTGGGTGGGTGCGTGTGTGGGTGAGTGTGTCTGTATGCGTTTGTGTGTCTGTGTGTGTACGTGCCCGCGTGCGAGCGAGGGCGTGCGCGTGCGTGCGCCTGTGGGTGTGTGTGGGTGGATGTGTGTGTGTGTGTGTGTGTGTGTGTGTGTGTGTGTGTGTGTGTGAGTGGGTGGGTGGGTGCGTACATGATTATGTGTGTGTCTGTGTGTGTATGCGTGTGCGCGCGTGAGTTTATGCGTGTGAGGGTGCTCTAGGGCGTGTGCGTGCGTGTGCGTGTGTGGGTGCGTGCGTGCGTGCGTGTGTGTTGTGTGCGTCTGTGTGTGCATGCGCGGGTGCGCACGTGCGCGTGCGTTTGCGTGTGTGTGCGTGTGTGTGTGTCTGTCAGTGTGTTTGTGTGTGTATTTGTGTGTGTGCAATGCAGTTACGCACGCCCTTGGACCCAGAGCGCAGTGTCGGATTTGATTTAGTCTTGTGATAACGGGTGTCTATTAATGATTGAAGCTGACATCATGTAGCAAATTTTGGTTAGGTTGGTACCACTACACTTCATTTCGGTCGCAACGATTGACATTAGTGTCCCATGGGGTAATCACCTTTGATGTAATCATAAACATTGTTTGTTAAAATTAAACAGACTACCCCTTCTTTTGAAAATGTTTATAGCCAATATTTGCTAATTACAATTATTTAACAAAATAAATTTTAAAATTATTGTTATGACAAAAATACAAACAAACATTATTCATTAAATTGCAAAAAATGTTGAAAATAATGACCCTGATGCTGTATACATAAATTAATTTTCCGCTTCATGTTTTCAAAAACATGCTGAAGTTCTTCCCGTGTAATTGCCTGAATCTCGTGTTCAACTGCTTCCATTAATTCATCTAAATTATGCAATCTATTTCTATAATAATAATAATAATAATAAATTGACATAGTGAATTAGACATAGTGTAAATACAGAGAATTTATTTTTTTCCATTACCATGTCCTAACGGCGGAGTTCAGGCATGGATAAGATCCGTACCTGCAAGAGCAGGTACGGAATATTTAGTAGAATCGCAATTTTAACAGGCCATGCTTATAAATAAATAAGATGATGTAGTGAAGTAATTAAGTAAGACATTAATATACAAGGATACAATTGACAAGTGGCAGTTTAAGGGTTACAGGTTATTTTCCAAAAGAAGGTGACGGACACAATGTTTGAATTTCTGTGGTGCACAATATTTAACATCAGCTGGTACGAAACATTATTTTATTATACAAATAAGGAGGGCACTTAAAAGTGATAACTTTGTGATAAAGAACGGATACACGACAAAATCGCCTCTTCCATATTTAACCACTTAATCTCGGATAGTTTATATGATATCGGTAGTCCCCTCTTAATGCCAAAAATAAGTCGTAGGCAAGAATTTTGTACAATTTCAATTCTTTTAGAGTTATGTTGTGTAAGACAAGGACCATATACAGTAGAATAATAATTAAAATGCGACAGTACAAAAGAATTACATAAAAGAATTTTTGAACTCGTGTTGAGAGGATGCTTTACACCATAAATATATCTTAAGCTAGCATACGCACGTTGTATGCATAATTTTACGTGTTCCACAAATCTTAAGGTAGTATCAATAATTAGGCCAAAATTCTTTGTGTGGCTAACAAACGGCAAGGGGATGTTGTTAATATGAATGTCTAGTTCAGAAATTATCTGTTCCCGTTTAATCGAATTGTGCGTTGAACCAAAAAGTAAAAGTTTACATTTTGCGATATTTATATATAGGGAATGTTGTGTGGCTGATTTAATAAAGTTGGCTTAGTCATTATTAACGATCTGATTAGCGCATTCCACATTGTTTTCTTCAAACCCGTAGTATAATTGCGTATCATCGGCATATGCATGATAGTTTAGATGTTATATACTGTATACTGTTAAAAATGTTAAGAGCATAAATAGAGAATAAAAGGGGCCCAAAAATCGAGCCTTGTGGAACTCCACACGGGACAAGTTTACTATCTGAACTTGGATCTTCGCTAATAACAATTTGAGCTCTACCGCTCCAATAATTTGACAGTAGAGATTCCTTCCCTTTGTAGTGCAATGTGGATACCAAGATACCGTGGTTTACAGTATCTAACGCTTTCGAGAAGTCTAATAGTATTAAAATTACCGGTTTGTTTTTTCCATGTCCGCGAAGATGTCATCCGTGCCGTTTCACAACTAAATCCATTCCGAAAGCCAGATTGCAAACCAGGTAAGATATCGAATTGAATTGAATTGAATTGAACATACAAGACCTTTTCAAATATCTACTAATAGGTCTTAAATCTTCAGGATTGCTTTTTTTAAGAAGTGGATGTACCAACGATATTTTCTAATTGTCTGGATAGATAGAACTTTCCATTGAAAAATTTATAACGTGCAGTATAGCAGGTAGTATTGTGGGACAGCACAACTTCAACATTTTTAAAGATATCTCATCGATTCCTACTGTGTTAGACTTTATCGACTTTATCAGTTAGGGTAAATTCCAATTTATCTGCGACTGGTATGATGCAATTTGACATGTAATACTTTACCTAATCGCCATTGTCTGTAGATTGATATCAAAATGAAAAGACGTTTGTTGCTTTTATTTTTATGGCCAATGCCTAGGCTGCTTAATTCCTTATAAATATTACTTTTCAGGGAATTATGTCTCAAATGAAATTCAATATAGGCACGTTTTTCTCTAATTACGGCACAATAGGCCATGTTTCTTAAGGTTTTGTAATATTGCCAATGACGGGGATCCTTCATGTTACGATATCTTGCAACTGCATTATCACGTTCTCTCATCATGCATTTTAAATTATCAGTCAACCAAGGTGCTGCTTTTTTTGATATTCATGCGCTTCTTATTGGCGCACGTATATTAAATAAATTAACTACAGCGCTATTAAGAAAAAATACTTTACCGTTGATACTTGTCACTTGATAGAAGCGCTGCCAATCTAGGCTCTCAAGGTCTAAAAGAAATCTCTCGGGATCAATTAACTTCAAGTTACGATAAACATTATGTTTTGGGACCTCTTTGAAAGTATCAACCCGTAGATCCAGGAGTATTACCGCATGATCAGAAATTACGTGATTGATGTCAGCTGAAGCAATTTTTATAAAAGTTGTGTCAGAGACTAGTATGTGATCGATTAGTGTGCAAGATGTATCCGTAACTCTAGTGGGCACAGTTATCAGTTGTGAAATGCTAAAAAGGTTTAGCATTTCTAGATATTGGGGAACACCGGGCTTATTCGGGTTAAGCAAGTCTAAATTAAAATCGCCTAGACAAAGAATCTTTCACTGATAGTTAATAGATAAGAATACAGTTCTTCAAATTCAGATGTAAATTCCAGGTAATTGTGTAGAGAAGAGGAACGATAAATTATGGCTATTACATAACCAGAAGGTTTACCTACAGTATTTACAACTATACATTCAAAGGTGGTTGGATTTACGTTAATACGTCTAATATGCATGTTTCTTCTATGATATATTGTGTTTAATCTTTCCAAGTTATGAAAATAACTGATTGTGAATATAACGAAAAATTAATACAGGAATGAAGAATGAACGGAAAAATTATAATAAAAGCTAATGAAAAATAGACACGTGCGACTATGCCAAAAAAAAGGTAGAAACCGATTGATTTTACAATATAATTCTTAGTGTTGCAAATACTAAGCAAAGAAATTTCCTAGATTTGACATGACGTCAGCTTCAATCATTAATAGATACGTGTAGTATTAACTAGGAGCTGCCATGGTTGTTGAGACCTTGTATGTTCTTCGTGGGATCGCAAGTGCATTAATGCGCAAGGCAGGCAGCCTTGGCTCTCCCTTCAGTTGATCCTTGATTTCTCTAACTGCTCTTCTTCTTCCTTTTGTGCTTGTTTGACTCTTGCTTAGCTTGGCGTAGGTCCTTCAGAACTTCGGCTGCGAAGGTGCTGGTTGCTTCTCAGGATAACTTTGACGAAAGCATAGCTTTCCCATGTTTTTCGTGATGGATTCTCCTTCCTAGTACTCTCAAAAATGCTGCAGCTCGCCTTGAAGCGTGTCCACACAAAGAACGCATGTTCCTTCTGTGAAGGCGGAGCGCTCCGGGGTAATTGAAAATGGTGCAGGTTGTTGGTCCTCTTGTCGTCCCTACTTCTTCATGGCTCAGCGTAGTGGATATCTTTCGCCGGCACAGGCGTCTGCGTTTCTCGGCAAGTACTTCCATGGACAGCATCCCGGCTATAACACACACGGTTACCTCAGACGCAGTGCGGAATGTGCTGGTCACTGTAAGGACACATAACCGATAGAGTGGTAATATTTTCGGTCGTGATTCCTACACCTGAAGTGCATTAACCCAGGTGGCGATGCCATACGTAATGACTGACGGGACTACTGACTACAGCAGCGCTCTTCTCTTTTGTTTTTGGGTCTCCAACGTTGGGTATGAGACAAGAGAGGGCGATGCTGATTGCTGACGCTTTTGTGTATACGTGCTCCGTTTGCAGTCTAAGGTTGAGTCGAGCGTCAATCACTCCTAGGTGTCGAAGGTGCGGTTGGGATGTAATTACAAGACCACCCACTCACAGCGTGCCCGTTTCTATCCTTTTACTGGTGGAGATGAGGACAGTCTCAGTCCTACTGAAGTCATCCAACGCAAATCCTCTCGAAGGTTAATTCGAAGATGGAATATATGTCGTTAAGGTGTTCAGCGACGATCACCAAGGTTACGTCGTCTGCAAAAGCAATGGGCCTGGTTGCACTTGGTATCACCAGCTCAGTAGGTCATTGTACGTAATACTCCACAGTAGTGGACCAAGCACTGAGGTCTGGGAACTCCACCACTGACACTGTGCCCGAGTGCGCGTGTGCGTGTGCGTGTGCGTGTGCGTGCGCGTGCGCGTGCGTGTGCGTGTGCGTGTGCGTGTGCGTGTGCGTGTGTGTGTATGTATGTGTGTGTGTGTGTGTGCGCGTGTGTGTGTGAGTGAGTGAGTGTGTAACTGTGTGGTTATTGTCTGTGTTTGTGTGAGTGTGCGTGCGCGTGTACTTGTGTGCGTGAGCGCCCGTGCGAGTAAGCGTGCGTGTAAATCTGCGTTCGTGGTTGTGTGCTCGTGTGTTTTCTTGTGCGTGTACGTGTGCGTGTGCATGTGCTTGTGCGTGTGGGTTTGTGTGTGGGCTTGCGTGCGCGTGTGTGCATGTTAGTGTCCATGATAACTCTGGGATGGCAATATGTACGTACTTCGAATTTCAGTTTTAAGCTTTTCATTTCCCCTGGAGCTGATTAGATTTTGGGAGAAATTCAGTGACGGCGAGGAGGGTTTATTAAGGCAGGTTTTTATTAAACATTTCTGGAACAGCTGTGTATTTTGAACATATAGACTTTGAACATATCGATTTATTATGTTCAATTAAATTTTTTTGATACGACGCGTAATCCTCAAAAAGGTAAAATTAACAAAAAAACCTATTAAAAAGCTTGCTACAGTAGATATTAACTAACACACCTATTTTAAACGAGGTATTGGTAATTGCAAAATAAATTTCTCTAATGTACAGTTTTGAATCAGTCATATACAACCTTTTTTTCTCTCTTTTATTACTACATTGGACCAAGCTTCACTTATAAAATAAATAACATAAACGGTGTGGGCTGCGTGCCTGGTGCATGCATAACCATTTCCCATGCAAGCCTGCAATATAAAGAATTATGTACGGTGATAACACACTTATGTATTTTACTATGGAAATAAAACGTATTATTATTATTACTTAAAAATTAAAAAAAAATATCCTAAAGCCAAAATTAAGTGTTAGTTTTTTTCTGAACAACGATTACTTTTTTAAGAAAATGTGTAGACGTATTTTTTGAAGAAAATTTAATTTTACATAACATTTCTTTATAAAGTTTCTTAATATAAAGCAAACTAAGTCTAAAAATTAATTAAGTAGGATTGAAAATGCTTAAATTGTGTTTATAGATGCGGGAAGCTTTGAAATTTTTTTTAAAATCTAAATATCTATTAACCTCTGTATGACGGAAGTTTTAAACGTCCATCTTGCATAGATTATTGTTTTTGTTTTTACAATGTTGCTTATTTTCGTTATGAACGTATTAAAGAGACGTTGCATAATTGTTCTAAAAGATTATTATTATTAAAATTATTTTATTTCTTCCAATTTACACCACGTTGGAAGGTCGTGCGTCACCAAATATTTTATACGTGAGCTTGGTTTTAAAATTGGAGCTGAAAAATATCTTTTGTGTACAATAAAATTGACAAAAAAAAAAGGATTTTATTGAAGAGTAAGACTTTATAATATATTACAACAATTTTTCGTTTTAGTACAAAAATTAAAATGTCAGTGACTCGTGAAGAATAAGTATTGTGCGTGAAACATACAATTCAACTCGCGCAGAATATACGATATTCTCTACTCGTTGTAGAATGCACTATTTTCTTTTACATGAGTTAAAATTTCCTATGTTTCGAGCTACTTATGTGACATCAATGTATTTGTTTACGAATAAAATGGTGACAAAAAACAAAATTTCTTTGTTCACGTTTAGTAATTTTTTGAAAATTTGCTTCAATATTTTTTTCATGCAAACGATTAAAATTTTAATAAATTACAAACGAACAGAATTTTACTTCGAGGTAAAGTCTAAGTGTACCCTTTAAAACCTAATTATGATTTATTTAATAGTGTTTTCCTGTGAGAATCCTACATAAGTATCTTAAACCTTACCTTAAATAAAACAAACTTGTGCGTTTTTATTATACAGATTGATAGAATTATATTTAAGTTATTGATTCAAGAATAAGTGTGACGGCAAACTATTTAATTAACAAGGAGATTATAAAAGCATTCCTACATTGTTAAGAGAAACATAATTACGAAACGTCTGAATTAAAAAACTAAAAAAATGCATGCAATATAAACAACAGCGATAGCTTAGATCAACTAAAATGTAGTTATTTGAATATGAAGTCTAAAAATCTACAGTGTAAATCATTAGGTAGGTATTTCGTATGGGTTTTCAAAACTTAAAAATATAAACAGTGTAACCTACATGAAAAACGTTCATTATGTAGAGTTATTTACATTTACAATACAATAACCATGAAGTCAAGTCAAGTCTGATCAACTCAACTTGTATCTCCTTCAACAAGGAGGCGTAAACCGCAAATTAATTTTAATGACAGTTCGGGCAGCAACCTTAAAAACCTTCAATACATTTTGAAGCAAAATCAATCTTGAAATTTAATATTCAACTAGTTTAATGTATTAACCAAGACAGTTTTATTATTACTTTTTGATTAATGAGAGTCTTATGTTAATAATAATAAATAAGCTGTAAACAGATTCTAAGCTTTAGTTGGCGTTTTTAGCTTTTAACTTTTGTGTACATGAATAACAGACCAATAGCACTAATGCTTTAAATACAATATAATTCGACAATTTATTTTATATAATTATTTTCGCGTTTCAATACATGTATCATTATCTAGAAAAGATGCATAAATAAAATAAAGTAGTTATAGTAACAAATCATTAGGTAAAACAGCAAACTTGATGTAAATTACAATTCTATATTTAAAATATCTGTGAGTAAATACGATCAACCTATTTGATAATGATACCTACTTGCTGTTTATGTTTATAAATTTGGAATGCTTCCAAAACATCTAATTTGCTTTTATATTGCAAACATGTAAAAATTTAATATTGTTTTGTGAACTCATAGGGTGATTATTTACTATTAAATGTTTGACATAATTTGATTTGTCTATGTTTATATTTGTAACATCTAATATGTTATTTGTGTCTAACATCAAAGTTCCGAAGTATTTGTCCAATATAAACAGGATTACAGAATGTGCAGTTCAATTTATAAATACCCGACTTCAAAATGTCGTTAGTTGGATCTTTGGCATTAAATAAATATGTAAAAACATTGGTTTTGAAAGCTGCTTTTCTTGTTCTTTTCTAATGTGTGAGTTATTTTTTCCAAAATATAAAAATCAAAATTAAAACCATAACATAATTAATAAACTACAAAACATAAAATTATCATTAAACAATATACATGTAAGTATTGATGGTACTACTATGTTTTCTAAAATACCCCCGCAAGAATGTATTACGTTTGTTAAATAATTTTTTTGTTTAATAATAATGCTGCATTAGTTCCAACAATGGACTTAATTTTGATCTCAGTCTTAATCAAAATTACTTCACGTTTAATAATAATATAAGTATGGAATGTTTACTTTCAGTTGTATCGGTATATATATATATATATATATATATATATATATATATATATATATATATATATATACTTATAATATTCATAAATTCGGTTGAAGAAAAAATAATAATAATTATTTAATAATAATGTTTATTTACAAAAAAAAAAAAATGGTTTTGTTATGGACAGTCCAATTTCATCCATTTAGCTAATATTTTTATGGATAATTTAAAAAATCATATTTTTTAAATTAAATGTTTCTGATAAGATTGTATTTTGGTTTCGTTATGTTGATGATATTCTAGCATATTTTTAGAGTTCATCAGATTTTATTGATAAGTTCTTAATTAATATTAACAATTTACACCGTAACATAAAGTTTGCATTAAAGAAAGAACAAAATAGATTTTAACAACAAAAATTAATACGCAGAATAAGTTTGAGTTCCCCAGATTCAGAAAACCTACACATACTGACATCACGATTCATCTCATCATAAAACACATAAGTTAGCTGCATATAGATAGAGCAGTGTGAGTACTATTGAACTAAACAAATTTCAGTAAAGAGATATGAGGTATAAAACAAAATTGGGCAAGCAAATGGTTACATTCAAACATAATCGGCACTTTTAGCTAAAAATCATTTACCCAATTCACACAGAAACGGCAGAAAATAAATACACATGAATTTCATGTTTTGAAAAAATACCAGCAAAAGTAGCTCACATACTACAAAAGAACAATAAGTACAAACCAGCTAGCAAAAGATACAACTAACCACATTTTGAAGTCGGGTACTAAATTGGACTGCACATTCTGTAATTCTGTTTATATTGGACAAGCACTTAGGGACTTTGATATTAGATGCAAATCATATTAGCGATATTACAAATTTGAACACACATACAAATAAAATTACGTCAAACATTTAATAATAGGACATCACTTTATGACTTCACAAAGCAATATTAAATTTCTTAATTTTTGTAATAAAAAAGAAAAATTCTCACCTTTAATATATATTTTAAATAGAATTATAATTTACATCATGTTTGCTGTTTTACCTTAATGATTTGTTACCATAACTAATTTGTTATTTTACTTATATATTTTCTCTCGATAACGATACATGTTGTATTGAAATAATTGTATAAAATAAATTGTGGAATTATGTTGTATTAAAAACATTAGTGCTATTAAATATGGAATTCCACGAAGTAAGGTTAAAGAATATAAATTTGAACAATAAACTGCTTGACGACTGATCCTTGTATATCTTGTGCTTAAAATAATACATCCTTGCGTTTCACTGGATAAATGTATATTATTTTTAGAAAGTTGAGTATAAAACTATACGTTCGTATCTGTAGATGTGCTCATCGTATTTTTGAACTAGATTGTAAAATTTAGAGTCAATGGTTTTAGATTAGAGTGCAAAATTGTCATTTTATTATAGACCTTACAAATTTGAGAAAAAGTTATTTGTTTCATTAGTACAAATCATGTCAATTTTCGAGATGAGGACGCGAAGTCCAGCAGAAAATGCATTTTTTGTACGAATAAAACATAACGTTTTTTCTCCAGCTACTTATATCTTTATGTTCTGTAATTTATTTGCAGTTCGCTCACGTTTTTGGGAACCCCTTATTTATGTCGCTATCAGTATCAGACATTAATAATACTCATTTTATACAAAATGAGAATAGAAGGCCACCAACATCCCTAAGGAACAAATTTTTTGTTCATCTTAATTCATCTTAGCATACCTGTCATCTTACCTGTCATCTTCATCTTAATTCATCTCCGGCGTCCCTAAGGTCCGTTCATGTCAATTCATCTTAATGCATCTTAGTTCATCTTAACTCATCCTAATTCATCTTATTTCACCTTGAGCATTCGTAAGAACCAAAATCCTTGTACATCTTAGCATTCCTGTGCTGGCGGCCATCTTCATCTTAATTCATCTTAGCATCCCTGGTCCAGCGACCATCTTCATCTTAATACGTCTTAGTTCATCATAATTCATCTTAATGTACCCTAGCGGTCACGGCCCCTGTTATTTAGTTTTAATTATGAGTCATAATCAAATCCCTGAGAAATTTAAATTGTATTCTAATAAGGGGTACTAACACTAACTTACAAGACTGGTATAGGACGCAGGAACTTGGTCGCGGGGCTTGGCCCCCTGTTACGGATCCCATTTTAATTATGATTCATATCACAGTCCTTTTGTTTTAATTATAAGCCATAATCAAGACCCCCCTTCATTTTGTTTTTAATTATGAGTCATAATTAGTATCAGGGCCCCCCCCCCTTACTAGAATATAATTTCTTTCCTGTCAAATTAAAAATGGCCTCCAAGATGGCCGACAAAACAACTTAACACCCAAAATGTATATTATGACTGCTTAAAAGCAAATTGACTGCGGAATTTTTGGGCGAAGGTCCAAGAGCAAGTGTCAGTGTCCTACACCTGTCTTATAAGGTAGGACTAGGGCCCACTTATTAGAATACAATTTCAAATTTCCAAAAAATTGCAAAACAAAGTGACCGACAACATTTAATTATTACTCATAACTAAAAATAGATTGATTTGCTTTTATTTGATTAATTGAATTGTTTGATTTGATCGAAATTGATTGATTTTGTTTGATATGCCTTGAAATTGAAAGTGTTTGCATTTACGTAATTCCTGGGTTTTCCCGGACGTCATAGAGGTATTTGAATAGTAAAAGTTTGTTATTGCTGATTACATGACTGGAGAAACCCACAATATAATTACTTTATGTTAATACTTGTGAAATCCAATAAGTAATTTATTTCCATATTATTTGCAATGTGAAAATTTGAGCGAAATTAAAACCTGTTTATGTATTTGATTGACTGATTAAATAATTAAAAACAGAATAACCCTGGAATCTGAGTATGACTCATAGTTAAAACGAAAGGACTGTGATAGGAATTTGATTATGGCCCATAATTAAAATGTGAGCCGTAACAGGGGCGAAGACCATTGAGCAAGTTCCTGGGTTCTATATTTGTCTTGCAAATTAGTGTTAGCACCCTTATTAGAAAACAATTCAAATTTCCCGCCACTACAAAATGGACGAGGGATTTGATTATGCCTCATAATTAAAATAATTGTACTTTGATCTGGTCCTCGCGATTAGCTGCACAATTTAATTATGACTCATAATTAAAAACAAAATGGTGGAGGCCTTTCATGTTATGACTCCTAATTAAAATAAAACAACATTGATAGGAATTAGACTATGATTCATAATTGAAATGTGATCCGTAACAGGGGCAAAACCCGCGAACAAGTTCTAGCATTCTATACCTGTCTTGCAAGTTAGTGTTAGCAGCCCTTATTAGAATGCAATTCAAATTTCCCGCCAAAACAAAATAAGGCTTTGGTTATGACTCATAATTAAAATAATTAGGCTTTGTCCTGCCACGCCTCTTCCTCACGTGACTACCTCCACAATTTAATCATGACTCATAATTAAAAACAAAATGTCGGAGGGTTTTGATTATGACTCATAACTAAAATGTGATTAGTAACAGGGGCAAAGCTCCGCGATCAAGTTCGTGCATCCTATACCATTCCGGAAAGTTAGTATTAGCACCCTTTATTAGAATGCAATACAAATTTCCCGCCAAAACAGAAAGGCCAAGCGCTGTGATTATGACTCATAATTAAAAACGAAATGACAGGAGACTTTGGCCGCTACGATACATTTAAGGTGAATTAAGATGAACTAAAACGTATAAAGATGAAGATGGCCACTGGACCAGGGATGCTAAGATGAAGATGAATGCATTAAGATGAAGATGGCCGCCAGCACACTGATGCTAAGATGACTTAAGATGAACAAGGATTTTGGTCCTCACGGGTGCTGAAGGTGAATTAAGATGAAGATGGACGACAAGATGACCGAAACAGGGATGCTAAGATGAATTAAGCTGAGTTAAGATGAACTAAGATGAATTAAGATAAATGGATCTTAGGGATGCTGGAAATGAATTAAGATGAAGATGACAGATAAGATGACCGAAACAGGGATGCTAAGATGAATTGAAATGAAGAAAGATTTTGGTCCTTAGGGATGTTGGTGACCTGCTTATACTAATGAGCATTATTCTACTTTTTAGAGAAAAAAAAATCAGTGTAGTTTCTAATTAATATTCATAGGATTTTACCACTATAAATTTAATTAAAATGTGGCAGATGTTAGTGAAATAATGTGACGATAGATGGTGCCTCCGGCGACAGCAAATGTCAGTTCATAGAAGCTATTCGCTCAAAGCATTTAATAAACTTACACTTGCTTAAATCGAAAATAAAAAGCAAAATTATATTAAATATCAATACTGAAAACGTCGTTTGTGATGAACATGTGAAAGTTTTAAAATTGTATTTGGTGAAGTAATGACATCCCATGAACGCCATTCACACGAAGTTGATATTTAGTGAGGGTCAAATTACTTTTTGTAAAGTTGCCATGAAGACACCGAAGAATTTCGAAATCGGCCATTTTTGGTACGAAATACTGTCACAACATAGCGTCGTATTTAGATGGTTGGAGAAAAAATACATTACATGCAATGTTATTCAAAATTGACAATTCTTTAATGCATTACCCAATTTCAGAACAGAAACTTACACAGAATGAAATTACAAACTCAACGTTTAGAATATTACACCTTTGGACAACCAATTCAATCCTGATAAAAATGCATTTTATTAAAGTACCCTGTTTTATTTCATTTAATGTAACTTTTAAAGACATTTTAACATATGGACACGTAATATCCGTGATACTTTTGGTAACGATTAGGGCTAGGATGTGTATTTAAAATATCTGAAATATGTATTTACCTAAATATGGTCTCAGAATTTACGATCAGCACAATTTTCAAAACAAATAAAGGTGCATGTCAGAGACAATATATGAATTTTGCGGAACTAGGGAGGTATGCGGAGATAGGAGAGCATGGAGAAAGATTGTGAATGAAAAATAAATAAGAGGCAGGGATTGTTTCGCCTACCCCGCAAGGGAATGGCGTGAAGGTTGTTAAGTTAATTAACGTTTTTAGCAACAAGGAAACTATTTTAGAAATTTGTAAAATTATTTCACTTTATCATACACAACATGCAGAATCTTATCAGTTTAATTTATTATTAACAGTACTACATTTAATTTTATACAGTGAGTTCAGAAAGTGCATAACGCTACATTATGAGTTCATTATTTTCAGAGCTAAAGTGCGGAAATGTCGATTTTTTATTTGTTTTCTACTTTTTTAAAAATTAATTTTAATCCCCATTAACTTACAAGATATGCCGTCATTGATATATTTTTTAATTGTTATCACATATATGACAGTGTAACTGTAAGTGTATTGAGTATAAAGGTAACCAGTGCTCATATTTTTTCACATATATTCCATTATTTATTTTGAAATAAAAACCTGAGAATTAATCTGTAGCTAGTACGAATATACTTCTAAACCTCAAGCAGCCTATGAAAACATCTAAAAGCCCTAAGCAATCACACAATAACTTTTTAGTTACCATTGCATATGTCATTATTAAATTGATTTGTAATAAATCAATTTATAATATAGATATCCTCGAAAATTAGCTGTGTGGGCAGGAATTTTTAGGAACAACATTGAAGGACAATGTTTTTTACGGTATCACGTCAAAACGTTGCTGCTAAAATGTCGCCGCCATAGAGTCGCTGCCCAAAAGTGACCGCGACAAAAAAATGTCACGGTCATAAACGTTGACGCACCACACAGGTCGTCACCACAAAAGTCGCCGAACTTAAAGGTCGCGTAGCCGTAGTAACACTGTTACAGTAGTTTTGTTTATCTAATTTAATTATATCAGATTACAGTAGTTTTGTTAATCTAATCTAATCCAGTTAAGATACACTAGTTTTGTTTATCTAATCTAATTCTGTTAGATTACAGTAGTCTTGATTATCTAATCTAATTCTGTTAGGTTACAGTAGTTTTGTCTATCAAATCTAATTCTGTTAAGTTACAATAGTATTGTTTATCGAATCTAATTCTATTAGGTTACAGTAGTTTTGTTTATCTAATCTAATTCTGTTAGGTTACAGTAATCTTGTTTATCTAATCTAATTCTGATAGGTTACAGTAGTTTTGCTTATCTAATCTAATTCTATTAGGTTACAGTAGTTTTGTTTATCTAATCTAATTTTGTTAAGTTACAATAGTTTTGTTTATCTAATCTAATTCTGTTAAGGTACAACAGTTTTACTTATCTAATCTAATTCTATTAGGTTACAGTAGCTTTGTTTATCTAATATAATTCTGTTAGCTTACAGTAGTTTTGTTTATCTAATTTAATTCTATTAGGTTACAATAGTTTTGTTTATCTAATCTAATTCTGTTAGGTTACAGTAGTCTTGTTTATTAAATCTAATTCTGTTAGGTTACAGCAGTTTGGTTTACTAATCTAAACTAGTTTGGACTTTTTCAAAGACAATAAACTTTCGTTTAAATTTTGAATATTTATGCATTTTTGTTTAATGTGTTTCGGCCCTTACAGCAGCTTTTTGCGTGGCGACATTTGCGTTCGGCGACATTTTTGATGGCGACATTTTAGGAAGTGACGTTTTGATTGGGACGTTTTGTCGTGGAACCATTTTTTACGTTACCGTGACCAGTGAAAGGTATTTATTAATGTTGCAAGCTTAAGTAGTTCCACATTTAACTCCAACATTTCCCGAGACTAATCATCTTGGACAAATAGATTTAACTATTTTTTTCCATGAGGATGGAGCATTAAGCTTTAGTGGTTAGAGATTGCCTTAATGAAACTTTGTGCAACCGCAGAATAGCAAGACGCTAACACATGGGCTGGCCTGCTAGTATACATTATTTATTTATTGTTGTTAAGTAGGTACTTACTACTTTCATCGCAAAATAAATAATGAAATAAATAGATAGAAGTGTGAACATTGGTTTCCTTTATACTCAGTATACTGTAATTAAAAGTATTACTTGTGACTTAGGAAAATATGGGTTTTTAATCTTATTTGCCCTTTCAATTAAAAAAAAATATCGATGTCACATCTTATAAGGAAGGGGGGAGGGGGGTAAAAATAAATTTTTTGAACAAACGGTAGAAAACTGAAACAAAGAATAGACCTGTCCAAGATTTAACTCCGAAAATAATTAACCCATAACTTTTTTTAAATAAAATCGGAAATTGATTTATTATTATAATTTAGAAAAGAATAATATATTCTTCTAATTAAATATTTGTAACTACTTTGGTTTGTAATTGTGATAATAATATTGTTGTTTTATATAATTATAAACTACGTAAGTTGGCTACATATAAAAAACTCTTTTATTATAAGTTTTATGAAAAAAATGTATTCCTTGTAAAATGTTCTGCATGTTTTAAAACCAACCGAAAATTCAACCATCAGATATTAAATTGTATCAGTCGTATACGAGGTTTGTCAAAAAAATTACTTTTGATCAAGAGTAAAGTACCTTCATTTTTGACCATATCGAAAATTTTTATTAAAAAAAGATATTTAGGATTAAAAATAATTTTCAAATATTCAATACTGTTTATTTTTTTTCAACATTTTCTCTGCGATAACACTGAAAGCTTTAACATGCATAATTAATCTAGGAGGTACTTGTCAGTGAACGTCAAAACGTAATTCCTTGTTAATGTTTTGATATTGTTGTAAACGTTGGTTTCTGAAAGTATTTATTTTTGAACAGCAACATTAAGTATGGAAGATAAAATTGAGATTGTACTAATAAATGTAGGGCTTATGGAGATGTACACAATAAATTTAGTAAAAAACGTCAATGCAGATAATAATAACATTGCATTAGAAGTAATGCTCTCGATAATTGAACATCCTAAAAATCCTTTGCGAAATAGGGCATATTTAATGACAAATGGCATAAAGAAAGATACAATTGCAGATTCTAAAAAAACAGGAGATTACGAAAAACGATTTGAATTCTGTTATGACATTCAGGGATACTTAGAAGATAACCGATTTATGTCAAGACATTATTCTTTCTCATCAAATGGGACAGTTTCTAGCCAAAACTGCCGTTGGTGGAGTGATATAAATCCAAATTTTACATTGAAATCTCGGAACCAGTATTCATTCAAAACAAACGCTTGGTGCGGAATTTATAAATCAAATAATTGGACCTTCCTTTTTTGTAGTAACCTTGCATGCAGATTGTTATTTGTGCTTTTTAAACGTAATTTAAAGTAATTTTCTTGACAAACTTCCCCTAATTGTACGTCAACAGGTATGGTTCCAACAGGAAGGTGCCACACGTCATAGCAGGTTAGGTGTACGCCAATCCACCAAAAACATTTTAATGGAAGAATTATAATTATTCAACGTTATTCGGAAAATCCCTGGCAATCGCGGTGTGAGTAAGTAGTGGGTGTGTGTGTGTGTGTGTGTGTGTGTGTGTGTGTGTGTGTGTGTGTGTGTGTGTGTGTGTGTGTGTGTGTGTGTGTGTGTGTGTGTGTGTGTGTGTGGGTGTGTGTGTGTGTGTGTGTGTGAGTGTGTGTGTGTGTGTGGTATGTGGGTGTGTAGGTGTGTGGGAGTGTGTGCGCGTATGCGCGTGCGCGCATGCGCGCGCGTGCGCGGGTTCGCGTGCGCGTGTGCGCGGGTTCGCGTGCGCGCATGTGCGTGTGTGCGGGTGTGCGTTAGCGGGTGCGCGCGCGCGCGTGTGCGCGTGCGCGGCTGTGCGTGGTGCGTGTGCGTGTGCGCGTGTGCGTATGTGCGTGTGTGTGCGTGTGTGCGTGTGTGCGC